>JAVXUO010001938.1:0-54174 GCA_033065855.1 Escallonia rubra | reverse complement strand
CCAGTAACCCGGGCAAGGCCCGGGTTGGTTATAATTAACGACTTATGTATCCGTACGTTTGAGTGTCAGTATATTTTGATTGGGTCAAGGTTGGTTATTTAGGTATTATGTTGATGATTTGAACTAAGCTTTATTTATAATCGCATGAAGCGATCGTCAAATTCAATACATGTCGCATTCATGCATTTCACATATAAGTATCATCGTAATAAAAAGAAACTTAAAAAAAAAACATAAAACTGAAATATGTTCCAAAATAGTAAATATCGAACATATTCCACATTTATTACATTTGTGAAATATCGTACGATTACAAATGATAGTTAAAGATAATATTAAAAGAACGATCATGCGGTTCTTTTTAAGATATTATTATACTACTATGCGACTGAGTAAAAGATATGTCAAATGAATAAAAAAAACATCACGTCTAATTTATCGAATAGACTATGATAGAAGGAGTTGCAATGACTAAGGGTTAAAAAATTCTTTTTTATGTTCACCTACTTTATTTTTTTACTTTGTAGATTATTGATTGATTTCTAATTTTATAACATATTTAGGTTATTATAGTAATGTCTAAGTTCTAATCATTTCATTTGTTCATTAAGAATATAAAACAATTTTACATCCTGAATTATGAGCTAACGTTTATTTTAGCGATTACTAATATTTTTCATATTTAAATGCTAGTAATCGTATTAATTTCTAGTAAGCTTCAACAATTATTTCAATATATAATTTTTCTCTCATACTTTAACATTCTTTCTTATTTAGAGTTTTTCTAAAGTGTAAGTAAAAGTACAAACCTTTTCATCTTTACTTAGTTTTGCTTTTATAGTTTTGGTTCTTATCTTGTTGAATACTTTAATTTATAAAAGTCATAATTAAATACCAATAATTTAATAATAAGTTGATGCCAAGGAAAGCGGGTTCGTATATATGTGGAGGTGCCACAAAGACTGCAGTCTGAGTCAGCTTCCCAGTATGCAAAGTGAGAGACATCAAGGACGGAGTAAAGGCTGAGAGCAAGGCTCCCCAGACAGGCCGCGAGGGGTGGCAGCGCTCTGCAGGCAGGGCGACGACGAACATGGCCAGCAGTCGACAGTCCTAGTCAAGGTCCGAGTCAGGGGTGCAGCGTCAGGGGTCTGATGTCAGAAGCCCAAATGTGTTTCTCTCACTAGAATTCCAGAAAGAATATGTTTTTGAGAGAGAGAGTGAAAATGTCAAATTAGAGAGATATATCTTTAATGAGCTCCAGAGTCCACTATTTATAGGTAAAAATGTGAATGTGTCATCAGCCGACATGTGTCATCCCCTAAGAGTGACACGTCACCAGGGGGTTCCAAACTACCAATTCTCTGTTGGACTGCCGGTCCTCGAGTTCGTGTTGCCCTGCCCTTGCAGCATCCATCTACCTGTCTGAGGAGATTGACCACACCGCGGTAGCATGATCAGAGTAAGCCCGTTGCCCCAGCCACCGGTCTAAGCCCTTACTGAATCCCACGAGGTGCGTCAAGAGACGCGCAGAAAACCTGACAGCGGTGAGGGTTACCCCTGTACCCAACTGCCAGGCGGACTAGGCGTGATGCCCTCCAAGGACTTGCTCCCGTCCCGGAGTAACCTGAGGGTCATTGCCCTGGTGGTGTCAACGATCAACGGTAACATGAACGGACATGCTCGCAACTCAGTGCTCAGAGTCACGCAAGTCACACCAGGTGGCCATAGCTTTTTGGTAACGAACCCATCTCGATGCGAGGGGTCCTCATGCCGGAGCACTACCAGCGGAGCCCCTGTGATTGTGACGGCGATGGCTTTCTGGTAATGAGCCCATCTCGTGGCGGTGATGACTTTCTAATAATGAGGCCATCCCGCTGTGAGGGGTCCTCGTGCTGGAGGCCCCTGTGATTGTGACGACGATGGCTTTAAGGTAATGAGCCCATCCCGTGGTGGCGATGACTTTAAGGTAATGAGTCCATCCCGCTACGAGGGGTTCTCGTGCCGGAGCCCCCCGTGATTGTGACGGGGATGACTTTAAGGTAATGAGTGCATCCCGCTACGAGGGGTTCTCGTGCCGGAGCCCCCGTGATTGTGACGGCGATGGCTTTAAGGTAATGAGCCCATCCCTTGGCGGCGATGACTTTAGGGTAGTGAGTCCATCCGTTGTGAGGGGTTCTCGTGCCGGAGCCCCCTGTGATTGTGACGGCGATGGCTTTAAGGTAATGAGCCCATCCCGTGGCGGCGATGACTTTAAGGTAATGAGTGCATCCCGCTACGAGGGGTTCTCGTGCCGGAGCCCCCCGTGATTGTGACGGCGATGGCTTTAAGGTAATGAGCCCATCCCGTGGTGGTGTTGTCTTTGGGGTGGTGGGGCCATCCCGCTGCGAGGGGTCCTCGTGCCGGAGCCCTCCGTGATTGTGACGGTGATGGCTTTAAGGTAATGCGCCCATCCCGTGGTGGTGATGACTTTAAGATAGTGAGTCCATCCCGCTGCGAGGGGTCCTCGTGCCGGAGCCCCCCGTGATTGTGACGGCGATGGCTTTAAGGTAATGAGCCCATCCCATGGCGGCGATGACTTTAAGGTAGTGAGTCCATCCCGCTGCGAGGGGTCCTCGTGCCAGAGCCCCCCGTGATTGTGACGACGATGGCTTTAAGGTAATAAGCCCATCCCATGGCGGCGATGACTTTGTGGTAACGAGTCCATCCCGCTGTGAGGGGTCCTCGTACCAGAGCACTACGAGCGGAACCCCTTTGGAAACATGTAACATGATTGTGGTACGTGGGCGCGGCAACGAGTGTTAAGGAGCGTGCATTTGATAGTTGTCGTGGAGACGGTACCCAGATGACAATGCACGGCCGCGAGTGACGGTTGTCGCGACGACGACACGCGGGCGACAACGAGCGTCATGTGACCACTGGTGGTGAGTGAGCACTGTAGAGAGTGCGGTGAGTGAGATGCCAGAACGGGTCAGCAGCCTCCCCCCCCCCCCCCCAAGACAAAGGTGGCCGACCCTTCCTTAAAGAGGGTGGCCGACCCCTTTTTGAATAGGGTGGCCGACCCCTTCTTTAAGGAGATGGCCGACCCCTCTTTAAAGAGGGTGGCCAACCCCCCTTTAAAGAGGGTGGCCGACCCCTCCTTAAAGAGGGTGGTCGACCCCCTTTAAAGAGGGTGGCCGACCCCCTCTTTAAGGAGGTGGCCGACCCCCTTCTTAGGGAGGTGGCCGACCCCCTCGGGGTATTTGCCCTCTTCCAAACAGCGATAGCGACATACAACTTGATTTCCTGTGAATGTTCGAAGGGAGATGCACTTTGACCGGCTGATGGCGTTGAATAATTGACTGGCGAATGGGTGATGTGTCGTGCAAAATGGGTCCCTTAGCGGGCCCTGGGGTGCGATCTGAATAGGTTGGGAACATAAGCCCCCTGCGTGTGGTGTACACGGAGGAGCAACCCGAGCGGGCACCGCACGCATAAATGGTGTAGCTTGCGATCGGGTAGCGTGCACTTTGTAAAATAGCGAATAAGAAATTGTAATGCAAATTTGGCTAGCGGTAATTATGAATTATGGGGAAAAATGTTGTGACGATTTTGCTTAGTGGAAACGCAGCGCGCCAAAAGAAATTAAGCACGAAAAGGTTTAACCGCTCGAAAAATAGAGCTGTTGGGTTTTGGCGGGAAAAAATTTGGTTTGAATGGGTGGTTGAGATTGAAAGATGGCCCACCCCTATAAATAGTGAAGGATGGAAGGGATTTTTGCAAGAATCCTCATTTGCAAACTTTATTCAAGAGAGATATGAGAGAAAATAGAGAAAAATGAGAGGGTGAGAGAAGGCAAGCAAATGGCCGAGGGGTCGGCCGGTGTAGGGGGTCGGCGGGGGTGGTGGGGAGAGGGAAAGAAGGGGGGAAGGAGGGAGGAGAGGGGGGAAAGGGGAGGGGGTCGGCCTCTCGGGGTGGGTCGGCCAGCGCCGGGGAAAGAGAGGGAAGGGCAGAGGGAATGGAGGAGATGGGAGAAAGAGGAGGGGGTCTGACGCTCGGGGAAGGTCGGCCACCCCGAGGGGGTCGGCCAGCCAGGCGACATCGGTGGGTGGCGGGGCTGCAGGGTGAAGAAGAGGGGAAATGGTTGTCTTGCCCTGCGTAGGGGGGTCAGCGGCAGCAGGGGGTCGGCGGAGCCAAGGGTCGGGCTAGGGCCACGCATGCCGAGCCGACGCCGGTTCTGAAAAAAGTGAAGTAGAAGATGTGGGCGAAGCCGCGAGGTGCGGCAACTAGCGCATCGCGACCACCGCGGGTTATGACGACAGAACCTGTGGCCGCGCCGCCGACAGATGAGGCCGCAGCTGCGCCGGGAGGGGAGATAGCAGTGCCCTTGACTTTTGACGATGGGGAAGTGTGAACATATGATCCGGACCTGGATAAGACAAACACGTAGCTGGGAATGAATGGAGTAGTACCGGCCGTACTTGACCGGGAGCTGGCCATCCGAGTGGCTGATGGAGATTTTACAGTGCCGTGGAGTGGTCCGTCGATGGGAGAGGAGCCACGGGTGCCTTCACCATATGTGCAGGCTTCGAGCTGGCAGGAGGCGCCTGTGATGTTGCCGCGATATGTTCTGGGGTTACTGGTGGAGAGGGAGGATATACCCTGGTGGCATGTGGTTTTCAAGGGCCATGGTGCGATGCCGATTGGGTGGGACTTCTGGTGCAAGCATATGGTGGAGACGCTGCGGTGGGCGGCGCTGTTGTAGGCGTTGGGGTTACTGCCGGCGATAAATATTACCGGGAGGGGACTGGAGTTGTATAGAGATAATACCGGGATGACCCTACCGCTGTCGAGGTGTAGCGCGCAGTCATATACCTTTGTGACTGAGTTTGGAGAGATCGGGCCGACGCTGTTGCATGTGATGATGCTGACAGGGCTACCGATGCATGGGGAGTTGGATGCACGGGTGACGCGACTGAGTGGAGAGGAGCGGGTGTTGCAGACGCAGCTACTAGATATCCTGTCGAAGACGAGGCAGCATCAGAAGGGGATGTACGGGGGGTGGCTCTGATTGTTCTATGGGACGCCGCAGGTGAAGTCGGGGCAGAAGTTGGGCAATGTCGCGCATTTTGTGATGGGGCCGTATCACAAGGATGAGCAGTACGAGATGGTGGCATTCTTGGTAATGTTCCTCTCGAGGTGAGCATTGTACTGTTGATTTACTGTATGTGTGTAGATGTGATATGCTATTCTTGTCATGGATAATGAATTGTTGTGTGCTAATAGATTTGTGTTTGAGGGGACGCCGGAGGATGGCATTTCCCCGATGGTGATTCCCCTGGCTATTCTGATGGCACAGGGGAAGCGGGTCGGGCTGGCTCATGTGTATCTTAGCACCCTGTATTCGTGGCTGGATCAGTTCATAAATGATGTGAAGTGGTCGCACGGGCGGTATCAGGTGGCGACGTACGTAGACTGGATGTTCCTGCAGCGATATTTGTACGAGTGCTTTGCGAATTATTGACCAGCGGGATATTCGCTCGAGCATCCGGTACCGAGGATGAGGACTATGACACATGCAGGCATGCGGGTTGCGGGAGGTTGCATTGTGGTGCAGCTGGTCACAGGCATTTGCATAGGCAGGCATCAAGAGGCCGAATTGTCCGTTGTCACATTTGATAGATTCGCTGGAGGCATGCTTGGCGCAGCCGTACAGAGATATGCATGCGTCATATGGAGTCCCCTCCTAGCTACATGGATAGGAGATGACGAAGACTTGAGTAGAGGAGAGGTGAGTTGGCACCGACGCATGTTGCACTGTTGGTGGCTTATTTTCTGAGTTGGCTTCCCGTGATGACTGATGATGGCGGGAAGCCTACGGAGAATATGTACTATGTGGCCAGGTATTGCCCGGACCAACTGTCTCTGGCGTTTGGTTATGACTTGGAGCCGCCGTGTGGGTATGGTAGCCCGTGGAGTGTGATGACTGCGTTTGGGTATACGCGGTATGACAGAGTTCGTGAGTGGCCGGCACCGGTGACAAAGTAGAGGTGGCCGCGGACATCAGTATCGGGGGTAGTGACGGTGGAGTATGCACGGTGGTGGGAGCGGTTACGTGGTAGCTGGGCAGAGTGGTTAGCACAGCCGTGGGCTACGCGTCGGTGTGTTGATGTGTTTGTATGTGATCGGGCCTTGAGCTTGATATCGGCTGCAGCTGCGAGACAGGCAGGCATGATGGCGTTAGTGGCCGGAAGCTCTGTTGTGAGCTCGGAGAGGGATGCAGAGGAGGAGGCGGAGGGGTCTGATGACGATCCCGAGGGGGAGGACCGTAGCGAGGAGCCAGCGGTGCAGGCGCCGAGGGTACCGGGGCCGGTAAGGGGCCGCTGTTGGCACTTCGAGTTGGGATGATGGAGAGCGCGCGTCAGGCCAGTGCAGGTACATCAGGCTCACGTCTGGCCAGATTGAAGAGGCCGCGCAAGGCATTGGAAGAGCCGGAGGTTGAGGTAAGCATTGTTGTTGATTTTTTTTTTGTTAAGTTTTGTTTATTGATTGCACATAATGATGAATGAATATGGACTCATGGTAACTTTGGCAGGAGTACGAGGAGCAGGCAGCTGAGAGGGGCAGCGGTACAGGTACGGCTGCCAGGGCAGAGGAGGCGTTGGCGACCGAGGTTGATGAGCCGATAGATAGGGATGAGCCGGAGGCTGCCGGCACGTCGGGGGCAGGGGTGAGTAAGAGGGAGAGTCCATTACTGGGCGCTGAGGAGAGAGTTGAGAATGTGTACGGTGGATCGGTCGACGAGTCGCTGATGTTTGATGCCAGTGCCTACTGGTGGACGAGCACAGAGACTGAGGCCGCCGTGGGTGAACAAGAGGGCTCGGTGGAGCCAGAACCTATGGTTGCAACCCCAGCGCGTGAGTAGGAGGTGTCGGTTCAGCCTACAGTGGAGCGTCAGTAGGACACATCGTCGGGATCTGCGCTCGAGGCTGGTGCGACTCTGCTAGCGATGCATTCATAGTCTGTTGGTGTGCAGACGGCATGAGTGTCGTCGGAGACGCGTGTAGTGGGTGGGAGTGGTGCAACAGTTGGAGAGGCCAGTAGGGGCCCCTCGAGTGGACAGGCAGATGTGACGTCGTGGGAAGGTCTCCAGTTACCTGTCGAAATGGTGCAACGGCTGGAACAGGTGAAAGCAGCGTTCCCGCAGACATTTGAGGGTGTGACAGTGGGTAACCCAGTACTGCAGAGGTGGGTGTACACGGGATTTATGGAGTGGTTACTACCGTTTGCTAGTGTACCCCCGACAGGTTGGACCGCGGAGTTCATCAGTCGATCACTGTCAGAGTTTATGCCGTTTACATCATTGGGCGTGCAGTTGGACTGGCTGGCGGACTTCTTTAGGTCGAGGAGCGAGCGGGGAGCTATAGGGGAGATGATGGCCCTTGTACGCATGGATGAGACGTTGCTGGAGAGGCGGCGAACGGGGTTAGAGGTGGAGCGATCAGAGATTGCTGTGGAGCTGGCCGAGTTCGATGGGCAGGTTTCAGACATACAAAGGCAGCTGACTGACCTGCAGAGACGGTTGAGCGAGTTACAGAGGCGACATGCCGATGTGGAGGTCCGAGAGGCCGAACGACTGAGGCGGCAGGCCGAGTTTGAGGCTGGATGGTCCGCGCTGCAGACTCAGCGTCAGACATTGGAGGCTTTTAGCGCCCATCTGGCTGCAGCTTTATTATCTAGACTTTGGTAGGGAGATTGGGATTTTGATGTAGTAAGTAGCACCTGATAGTGGCCAGCGAACTTCAAATATATTTTGCATATGGTGATATTATGAGCATGGCTGCTTGTTGTTTTGTGGTTGTTGCTTGTGATTGATGCATTTGGTGTTTGTTGTCTGTTGCGATTGTTAAATGTCTTGTATCTGATGGTTGCCCACCGTTGTTCCCCCTTCCCGCCGATAGCAAGTAACTTGTGGCGACCGTAAATGAAAATAAGTGTATGACAAATACAAGCGTATGTAGCAAAATGACTGTGTATTAATAGTACTTAGACCAAAATGTCATTACATAAGGAAGAACTTCGTATAAGCAACAAAAGTTACAAGTCATGAACATGTGCGCATATACAAAAAATGGTATGTAAATGTTTTAAACTATTGGCGGGTAGGGCTGGGGGGAACAATCTGCAGTTGGTCATGCATAATACTTCTTCAGGTAGCGGCCGTTGACAGAGGATGTGATATATCCGTCGTCTGGATTGAGCAGGAGGTAGGAACCGTTGCTTCGGGCTGTATGCACTTCAAATGGTCCTTCCAAGTTGGGTGTGAACTTAGGGGCTGACAGATTGGCACGTACATGCTTGGCGGCTTGGATAACAAGTTCACCTTCTGCAAAGGATCGGGGCTTGACTGTTTCCGTAGGCTTTCACAAGTTGTTCATGATATTTCTTCATGCGACGCATGGCGTTGGCTCTTCTTTCATCAAGGCCCTCAAGGGCCATCATTCTGGTTTCCTCTTCCCTGAGACCACTGCTTAGGGAGAGGCGAGCCGAGGTGACTGCAATCTTGGTTGGGACCACACACTCGTCCCCGTATACAAGGGAAAAGAGCGTGGCCTTCGTGGCTGTCTGCTTGAAAGTTCTGTAAGCCCAAAGGGCAAGGCTTAGCTTTTCGAACCATGAACCACTTGCTTCATGGACCATCCGTGTTAGTACCCGCAGTAGGGTCTTGTTAAAAGCTTCGGCTTGACCATTCCCTTGTGGGTAGTAAGGGGTTGAGGTAGCGTGGTTGATGTTATCCACTTCCATGAGAGTACGAACATACCGGGTGAAGAATGGCGTGCCGTTGTCAGAGATGATGCACCGGGGGATGCCGAAGCGACAGATGATGTGATTGCGTAAGAAGTTGGCAATGGCACCCCCCGTGGCTTTTCGCAGAGGTATGGCTTCAACCCATTTGGTGGAACACTCCGTTGCGACCATGATCCATATGTGACCTTTTGACAACGGGTGTATGGGGCCAATGAGGTTGAGAGCCCAAGAGTGAAACGGCCAGGGGGCCACGATCATGCGAAGGTCAGAGGTTGGCGTGTGCATTCGATCAGCGTGTCTCGGCAGGGTTGGCAATGTCGGACATGAGAGATGGAATCAGATTCCATAGTCGGCCAATAGTACCCCAACCTTAGCAGTTCTGCGTACAGCTTTTGTGATCCTTGATGCTCACACAAGCACCATTGTGCACTTCGTTAAGTACTTCCATAGCTTGGGCACCTTGCAAGCATCGCAGGGTACGCCCTGAAAACCCTTTACGAAATAGCTCGCCTTCCGTTACAAAATATCTGACCGATTTTTGTTTGATGGAGCGTGCCGAGCTACGGCCAGGTGGTAGAATCCCATGGGATAGATATTGGATGAAAGGCTGACGCCAGTCACCCTCGACGTTGAGTACAAGAGCTTCCGCATTATCTGGAGCATAGAGGCATTCGGGACAATCCTATTGTACATGTGAAGCATCATTGGCCATGGATGGCCAGAAGAGGCCCATGCGCTGGAGGCGACGGTAGAGAGGGGGACCGTTGAGGCCACAACACTTTTGATGGTCGAGCTGTAATTTGTGCTTTGCTTCTTCCGGGGAGTGCCGCCGAGACATCGTCTGTACAAGACGTCTCCCAACATTAAGAAATCTGTAAGGGTAGAAGCAAAAGCAAGAGATGACGCCTTAAGTTGGTCGACGATTGGCTACCTCCAATCGTCTACAGTAGTGTCCTTCGGGACTAAATGTAATATTGTGCATGGTGTTGTCCTTCTTATAATGGTTAGCATGCGCTGTTCACCGTCAACTTCGATTTTGGATGCAATCGTGGCTAAGCTATTTGCATGTCTGTTGTGGCATCTGTTGTGGTGTTCATATTGGACATGGCCAAATCTTCCTTCCAAATGCTGCACCAGGCCGCGATATGGTGCCAACGCTGGCTCCTTGACTGCGAACTCTCCGTCAGCCTACTTCATGATCAAGTTTGAGTCTCCTTTTACGCATAATGATCTAGCCCCCATGCTGGTAGCCAGCATGAGGCCAATGACAAGTGCCTCATACTCAGCTTCATTGTTGGATACTGGGAATGCAAGTTTGAAGGATAGGGATGTGGTGACACCTTCTGGATTACGAAAGACAATGTCGGCGCCCCCTTGCCGGAGTGTAGCTCCATTGAGACCTTTGCTAGTAGCTGAGCCGTCGAACTCAAGCGTCCACAACTCATCGATGTCGGTGGTCAGGGCCGTCTCCTCCCCATGCAATTGATATGAGGTTGGTTCATATTGTTGACGTGGGAAGAAGGCCAAGAGGTCTGCAAGTGCTTGGCTCCGTAGAGCTGTAGGATTACACATGTGAAACTTTAATAAGTAGAGGTAAAAGATGAATGAAATATCAAAATAAAGATGATAACGTGTCGCAAAAGTGAACAAAGATGATGTACCACATAATTAAAAGGGATAAAAAAAGATTATTAAAAATATATGTGTCATCTTCACAAAACGCTTCGTATGTTTTATATATATATATATATATATATATATATATATATACACACACGCGCGCGCGCACACATAACGTGCAGATTATTCACCTTTTTTTTGGTAAAGTCTTCCATATTTTTGTCTGAAAACCAACCGACAATGACAAGGCTTGTGACCCCAAAATCGCAGTGTCACGTGAATAGACAACCAACCTTATCTAGTCTTTTACACAAGCTGGCCAGAATCCAAAGGGTCGACACTGTTGAGTACGGATAACTTCACTAGAAATTCCATATTTTTGGGAAAAAAAATTTAGTTCCTATAATTATAATTAATCGTATTACTTTATTAAAAAAATTATACTTTTGATAAAAAAAATTTTAGTTCATTTCTGACTTGTAAGAACATAATTACAATTATTCGTATAACCACGATCAATTATAATTAAATATTTTTAATCACTTTTATTCATAAAAAATTATTGTTAAAAGTGTTTGTTGAAGAATATTAAGTAACTATTAATTGTCGGTATAGAAGAGGTTGTAAATATTTTTTTACGACTATGCTAATAACAAAAATTTATTCTATTTTTAATACTTTCGGTTGGTCATGGATGTGTCGATCAGATCTTAAAGATCTAGGCGTATTCTATAGAGGATTTCATGGTTTGGTTTCTTCAAACACATAATGAGCTTCTGGTTTATGGCAAGGGAAGAACAAATCATGAATCGTGCATTCGTGCGTATCAGTTTCAAACACATAATATTTTCTTTACTGTCATACTCAATGCACATGTAACTGCAATACAACATACGTTTTCGAGACATAATAATTGGTAGCTTTATGATCTTTACAAAGGATGAAGTGTTACTGTTGGTTCTTAACTTTGAGTAATCGGGGAAGTGTCCCTGTCTTTTTGTTGTAGTTAAAAGTCTAGAAGGGAAAAACATGTTGAAACTGGATGCTAATTCACAGATTTAGTATGTCCGGCGTTAACCTTAGTATACCTTGGTTACCAATCTGCCACAAACCACCATAATGTTCATAGACAAATCCAGTTGAGCATTTCACCAAACACGTCTAGGGCATTAGTTTACGTGCCACATTTCTTTTACTTTCACTTTCTATAAAAGTTTTTACAGCGAACTCAACAAAGGCCGCACGCATTCACTCTTCTATACAATGCTCCTTGTAATTTTGTTGTAGAGTTAAGATACTTCGCCGTGGGTTGCAAGAACGGCTGGTGGTAGGTTACACCGAGTTGATGGAGTTTACGGTCCTGCGAATCTCAACAAAAATGTCGCCTTTGTGGTTGGTGGAATAAAGAAACGAGAAGAGAGAAACAAGGGAGAGAAAAGAGAACCGAACGAGGAGAGAAACGAAATTTATCTACATATTAATAGAAGTTTTTCATCGTAGGCGCATGATCCATTATTTTCACAAAGAAATTGAATTTCAAACTTTTACTAAACTATGATAAGGTTTTTACTTTTTATCCAGCTGCTGGATAAGTGCCCATATCTTAATTACATTTTTTATTTATCATAGCCTAACATTACATAAACTGATGAGGTGACGTTAGACAAACACTAAAATATTTTGCTAATAACGACAACTGAAAAAAGGTTTTTCACATTTTGCATAAGATTTTTATTAAGGAAAATAATTTCCGATCACACTTATTTTGAAAACATAATGTCGAAAAATCGCTTTAAAAACTACCGTTGTACTCACCCCACATGCCCACCCACATAACTCAACCTCCATAGCCTAGACAACTCCAACAACAGGGGTCTAGTTCTAACTTCTAACAATGGCTGCTCTTCCTCCTACGGCCATTGCCGGTAACACTAAGCTGCACATAGCAATGTTTCCATGGTTGGCCTTCGGTCACATGATCCCTTACTTAGAGCTAGCCAAGCTCATTGCTCGAAAAGGTCACAAAATCTCCTTCATCTCCACCCCTAGAAACATCGATCGCCTCCCGAAACTACACCCTACTTTGAAACCCTTCATCACTTTCGTCAAGCTTCCATTGCCCCACGTTCAAAACCTCCCCGAAAACGCAGAGGCCACCACAGATTTACCCTACGACAAGGTCCAGTATCTGAAAATAGCTTATGACCTTATGCAAGATTCCATGACTAAATTTTTAGAAGATTCCACCCCTGATTGGGTTTTTTACGACTTTGCTCCTTACTGGTTAGGCCCAATCGCCTCCAAACTCAACATCCACACTGCCTACTTTAGCATTATGATCGCGGCCAGCCTGGGCTTCGTCGGGCCAACATCCGTTTTGAAGGGTGAGGGGGATGATCAAAGGAAGCCCGAAGAATATACACTCGTCCCAAACTGGGTCCCTTTTCCGACCACCGTGAAATTTCGGTTGTACGAGGTTATGAGGATTTTGGACAGCTTTACTGGCAACGAATCGGGCGTTACCGATACGTACCGGCTCGGAGCTAGTATTGAAGGCTGTGATGTGTTGGCGTTAAGGAGCTGTTCCGAGTTTGAACCGGAATGGCTGCAAGTTCTCGAAGGGCTTCACGGGAAACCGGTCATTCCGGTCGGACAACTGCCACCGGCGCCGTATGATGACGGCGACGGGGACAAAAAGGGTGCGTGGACAGAAATAGAAGCATGGCTTGGCAAGCAACCCAAAGGTTCGGTTATCTATGTTGCATTTGGGAGCGAGGCGAAACCGACTCAAGATGAACTCACTGAGATAGCACTTGGGTTAGAGCTATCCGGGTTGCCGTTCTTCTGGGTTTTAAGAACAAAACTAGGGTCGAGCGATACCGAGTTGATTGAGTTACCGGATGGGTTTGAGGAGAGAATGAAACAACGTGGGGTGGTGTACACGAGTTGGGCGCCTCAACTGAAGATACTGAGTCACGACTCGGTGGGTGGGTTCCTGAGTCACTCAGGGTGGAGCTCGGTGGTGGAGGCTGTGGTACTGGAGAGAGCTCTTATACTGCTGACGTTCGGGGCGGACCAAGGATTGAATGCCAGGCTTTTGGAGGAGAAAAAAATGGCATACTCCATACCGAGGGACGAGCGAGACGGTTCGTTCACGAGGGACTCAGTGGCCGAGTCACTGAGGTTGGTTATGGTGGAAGAGGAAGGGAAGGTACACAGGGAAAAGGTGAAGGAGATGAGAGAGCTGTTTGGTGACAGGAATAGACAAGACAGGCACGTGGATAATCTGCTGAGTTGCCTTCGCGATTATGAATCTAGCCGTAGTTAGTTCAAAGCTTGGTGATTGCTTAAATAAAGTTCAAAGAAATCGCTGCTTGGACTAACTTACTAAATGTGGCTGAGCAGTAGCCTTTTATGACAATTCTATTTGCAGTCACACTTATACTTTACCTTTAATAAATTAGACAATGTCTGTCTCTTTCTTTTCATTATCGCTTCCATTTTTTTTATACCTTTTTTTCCATCTTAAAAGAAAATCCAAGACAATATTTGACTACTCTTTGCTTTGTATGAAGATAATTATAACTCCAGTAAGAGACAATTAACGGTAATTAAATAATTTTAATAGCTTTTATTCAGTGACGCTAAAAAGTATCAATAAGAATTGTCGTCGCAAGTGTTAACAGAGTTGTTACCAGCTATATTCAACGAAATCATTCATCGTTATACAAAGAGTTGTAACTTTCTCCCTATAACTAAAAATAACAACAAAAGTTTATTCACTGAAAAACAATACAGAGTGTAACACACTAACGGTCTTAGCGGGAGATAGGTTCAACAAAAATATGGTACGTTTAGTGACCAAAAGGAAGAGCTAAATATGGTGACGCGTGCAGTGCTTCCTAGAGTCAACTTAGGAGCAGATTTGTTTATTCTTTCAAAGTGATTTACCAAATTATTTCAAGCATAAATGTCCAACTATTGGAACTTCGTGTCTAGCAGTGCGTGTCAAGAGTCTCGGCTCATGTTTTCATTATTTGACGAACTTTTCTTCAATGTTAGAAACACAATCATGCAATATACAGCTAGGAAACTATCAGCAAGCAAAGGGCTTTCTGGCCCTACGCAAATTGGGAAAGTGGAGAAAACTTGGCTGCAAAGTGTACCAACTCGACGCCATAGTGATCTACTTCAATAGGTTTTGCAACCTGAGACCCTTGTTGCCATCCATGTAAAGAAAACGTCGCGGCAATATCATGAACGACGCCTAGATCTCTTCTTATCTACTTTCTTGGTGAGTGACGAAGGGATGGTGGCGACGAACGGGCTCAGTGGCGACGTGGTTCCCTGAGGACAAGTACAAAAGTGTGTGTAACGAACCATTCCAAAAATTTAGCCCCGGAAAGGTCTAATTGGATTCACCATATTAGTTTTACGGCTAACTTAACAATTAACGAGGGTAAATACGAAAATCCTAATTTGATTCTGAAGTATCCAATTTAAACTTCTAACCCACGAAACTGAAAATTCTGATTTGGAGACTAAGTTATACAGCGGGAAGGTGTTAGACACCCGTTATACCATAATTGGTCTCTAAATTAGTTTTATGCGATTTTTCGTGATTTTTATCCCAAAACAAATAAAAAAAATTTTAAGTCTAAATTAAACCTTATTTGGTTTGAATTCGACAACGGATGTCAAATGTCATGCGTATCAGACCGGACAAGTCGAGATCAAAACCATCGTAATTCAATCGAACCTTACATGAGGTGACCTAGATCTCGGTCTTTTTGTTTAAATGGACTCGATTTCTTCTAGTCAAAGTGAACTTAGAACTCTAATGGACTACTTTTCTAGTAATCTTATAATTCCAAATGAAATGAAATAGAAGACTCTAATCTTAAGTTTTAGAATTTTCTATTTTTTAACCGAGATCAGGTTGTGGGAAAGAGAGATAATCTAGACTCTCTTAATCTAAAAATGAAAAGGGCTACGAAAATTACTTCGAGATGCAGCTTCACCTAACGTCTTTATGATGGATCCACATTACGAGTAGACTAAGGGATTATGAATCGAAAAAAAGAAGAATCGAGAATATCTTCATTTTTGCCGAGTTCTTTAAGTAGTGCACCATTCTATGAAGAAAGGTCCACAATTTTCAGGGAGAAAGACTAGGGAAAGACCCATTTTTTTTGTAACCCAAAGGATTAATTGATAACAGTCTAGAGGCTGACAAAAAATGGTGAATTGGACTTTGTCGTATATAACATCTCTTATCGAAGAGAATATCTGATTAAAATCAAAAGATCCGAACTTATGAGTCGGTTCCGCCCGATGTGAAAGCCTTACCTACCAATTTGTCAGAAATTGGATTTTTATCCTGTTAGACCCCTCATATTTAAATACATAATAAAATAAAATAAAATTAGAGAGTTTGCGACGTAATGGGTATTTTAAAATTCTAATTGTTTTAGAAATATAAATATATATCTTTTAGTTGTCTGATAGTTACGTACATTCATAAGAGCACACCAAAGTTCATAATATAGTTACGTACATTCATAAGAGCACACCAAAGTTCATAATAGTCTCCAGATAATTCCTAAGAAGAGTCTTTTGAGAGTTTGATCATTACTTCAAGGTAAGAATTTATTTTCGGGTATCGAATTGAGGTTGTAGTTGGAATCCTTACGAATTTTTGTTATTGTCGGAATTCTAATTACAACTTTTGGGTATATTAATTTTTAGAAGATCAAAGTTTTGGGTTGATTTGTACAATTGAAGGTAATAGTTTTTTATTTTCAAAATCTGAATAAACGTTGGACCGATCAAACCTATGTTTTTGAATAACTTCTTTTCGCGTATGATTTATAATTTTCTTTTAGACAGCTGTGAATTAAAATCGTAAAATTAAACCGATTTGTTGAGCGTTAATTTGTAGACTGGATTAACGGGTTCGTCATGATTTTTCTTTTTCTGTCTTCTTGTTAAGTCGTTCCATGCAGCATCAGAATTTGGCCTCGATTTCTGTGCGATTTGGCTGTCGACCGTTTTCCCTAGCGGCTGACTTTTCATTTAATTATGCTGCTTTCCTGACTTTGTTGTGCGCGCAAATCAAGGCCTCTTCACATGGCCTGTTAACGTGTCATCAGTATACTTCAATCATTGAATATAAGCTGTGTACAATTCTGAAATCTCCATGTTAATGTCATGCATGGGTTCTTATATCATGCATACATGTCTCATGATTATCTACTTTTTCATTATCACACATTATAATTCTATCAAGTTTAGACAGATTCTGTCACTCCCTTAGAGAAGCTGTTTACATGGATAATCCTATTTTCGAGTCTACGTCGTGCGTTTCTTATTTAATTGTGATATGTTCATATAAATTCTGATATGGTTAATGTCACTCTCACTAAATACGTTCTTTCTTATTCTTCTCGATATACTTATGCATGTTACAAGTTTCCAAAATTATGGGACATTTGAGTTGTTTCATAATTATCCGTAATGTTCTGCTATACGAACTTGCATAACTCATGGGCGACCTTTTTCTATGAGCCGTGGGCGACGAGGTGTATACAATTCATTAGTTTACATGGTCTAGGCAACTTGTTGGTATCTCGCCTGATTTATTGAATGTAAGTGTTAAAACTATCTGAGTCATGTCACAGTATATGTGACTTTTCTGTTTCTGACTTACTCACATAGATTGGAACGTAGGCTAGTTCAGGCTAGCTCAGAAGGATGAGTTAGAGATCGCGGTCTTACTTTCTGAACCCGATTTCACGTGTCAGTGATGGCATGTGTGACTTTATTCTGTAGTCCCTTCCTAAAAATGTTAGACTTAGGGAGTTTCCAAATTTGGTAAGTGATTGTTGGAAACAAATACCCGAAGTGGTGAAGTTGAAGGTGGCCACCACAGGGTTTTCTATGTATTTGGATGGATTTCATTGCTTCACCCAGAACACACGGCTTCTTATAAGTTTCGCCAAGGGATAGTCCGACTCCACCGCCACTTTCCACTTGCCATTTGAGGAAGTCACTCTTACCCCTTACGACTTCTCAAATACAATCGGCTTACGAATTAGGGGTTGGGCTATACCTCAAGTTTATGGGTTAGATTGAGACCCAGTCTCGTGCATGGATTATTAGGATACACGCTGACTTTCAAGAAATGAAGTTTGATTTCTGTTATACATGCTTGGAGAGACCATCTTTAGTAACGGGGACGACTCCGCCAATGGCGGTGTTTGCAGGCTAGAGGATGTTAGACGGATTCATGAGTATAACTAGGGGAGAATAGCTTTAGAACACCTCTATCACTCCATAGGTTCTCTTTCTCGCTTCCAAGCCTCTAGCTTTGTGGGATACAGTGACGTTTCACGATAAGAAAATATGTCATTTGTGCTTTTTAATGACAACATAAAAGCTATCACTAATAATCACCAACTGTGACAATCACAAAGATTGTCACAATTGGTCTGTCATAATGCAATATTTAGTAACAACAACAAAGTTGTTACTTAATTTTGTCACTAGTGACTTGGCGGGATTGTGAGCCTGGTGGCGGGCAAAATTTTTGGGAAAAATAATAGTGATAACTTTTTAAGTGTTGTCACCGTTTTAACGAGCGATAGTAACAAAATGGTTATACAGTTGAAAAGGAAAAATAAATTATGACAAAATTCTTATTGTCACAAAAATTACGGGATGCAAAATAATGTTTCCCGCTTCATTTTTATTTTAAGTCTTCTGAATCTATCAAAACACAAATACACATAATCCATACGACCCTTTGGGGGCTGTACAGTTACAGTATTTGTTTTCCTGTCTTTGTTTCCCATATTTAGTATTCAGTTCCAAAATCTGATTGTGTACTTTTACATATATTTTTTTAGTTTTTCGTATCTACTTTTTTCAGTTTTTCCTGTACGTTTAACATTTTTATTTTCAGCAACTTTTTTAGATCCATTCTTGTATATTTAATATTTTTTACACTATTTATACCCACACCTTTTCATTTTAACCATACTCTTAATTTAACAAATTATTTTTATACTTTTTATTTATCTTCCCAAACAACACCTCCGTACCCCTCTTTACTTCTCCCAATAAAGCCATCACTCTACCCTAAAAAAAAAAAAAATCACGTCGGGCCCACCTCAGCCCAAGCCCTTCACGTCTTCCCCTGTTTCGCCTGTGTAAGACAGGCTGTCTTATACTTCCCCTCCCCCTTCCCCGGGCCCACATTTGTGTGTGTCATTCCCTTCCCCCTTCCCTTTCCCTTTCCCTTTCACGGTGATGGGGCCCACCCCAGCCCAAGCCCTTCACGTGTTCCCCTGTTTTGCCTGTCTCATACTTCCCCCCCCCCACCCCCCACCCCCCCCCCCCCGGGCCCACAAATGACATCCCCTGCCCTCTCCTTCACGACTGCCCTTGGGTACAAGGCCTTCCTATTCCCCACTCCCTTTAATAATAAGCCTTAGTGAGTTTTGCATGGTAAAAACTGTAGGTCTGACCTTTAACAAAGAAATATCTTCGTATTAATGTTGGCTTTGATAGTGTATAAATACAACCTCCGTAGCCTAGACAGCTCCAGCAGGGGTCTAGTTCTTAAAACAAAAGAGGAAAAATACAAAGACTCCAGGAAGTAACAAAAGGAAGAAAGCTGGAATAAAATACTACTTGTATTTGAGAGAAACTTGCAAAATGGATTGATAATTCAATAAGCTTATTGAACCTCTATTTAAAGACTAGGTTCCACTAAGCCACTCTCCACATATATCTCCACTACTCACTCCATGTTTACCACTAACAAGCAACCCACTACTCACTCCATGTTTACCACTAACAAGCAACCCACTACTTACTCCATGTTTACCACTAACAAACAACCAAAGCCCACTATGTGAACAAGCCTCACATTTAGCTATAAAATTGGTAACTGAACATGAAATAATCCAACTAAGCAAAAGATTAGGAAAACAAGTAAATACAACTAACTACCTATAAAGTAAGTTGCACTAATTTTGACACTCCCCCTTAGTGCAAGCTTACGACACCCAAAGCATCCCGAAAACGTTGAAACTTAGGCTCCACCAAAGCCTTAGTAAATATATCAGCCACTTGATCGTTGGTGCGAACGCTTAATAGCTCAACATCTTCGCTTAACACTTTCTCACGAACAAAGTGATAACGCACCTCTATATGTTTTGTTCTCGCATGAAAAATTGGATTTGATGCAAGCTTAATGGCACTTTCATTATCACACTTAATTTGCACAGCATAGTCAACTTCGCAGAACATGTCTTCAATTAGCCTTTTTAACCAAACGCATTCTTGTGTAGCCATAGTTACTGCAACCTACTCAGCTTCGGTGCTAGATAAAACAACAATATTCTGCTTCTTGCTACACCAAGAAACTGCTGCTGAACCAGTGTTGAAACAATATCCTGAAGTTGAGTGACGATCATTTGTATCTTCGGCCCAATCTGCATCAGTAAATCCACTCAACACAAAGTTATCACATCTCTTGTACAGAAGACCATAATCAAGAGTTCCTTTTACATAACGTAAAATTCTTCTTGCCGCTTCCAAATGAGGGGTTCTTGGATTTTGCATAAACTGAGAAACAACACTAACAGAGTATGAAATTTCTGGCCTTGTGATGGTTAGATAAATCAAACTTCCAACAAGCTGTCGGAACTTCCTGGCATCCTTCAATGGCTTCCCTTTATCTTTCTTCAGCTTAAGATTTGGCTCCATTGGAGTGGCCTTTTCTTTCGAATCCGCCATGCTGAAACGCTCTAAGAGACTTTTTGCATAAGCTCTTTGAGACACAAAATACCCTTGGTCTGATTTTTCAATTTCTAGACCAAGAAAACATCCAATCTCCCCCAAATTTTTCATATCAAAACGAACAGACAAGTCATTTCTCAAATTAGAAATTTCTGATTCATTATCCCCAGTTATTATCATATCATCAACATATAATAATACCAGGAGATGCACATTTGATTCTAATTTTATAAATAAACTAGAATCTGAATCAGAAACTCTAAATCCACAGAAGATGAGGTATTGAGCAACTTTACCATACCAAGCTCGAGGAGCTTGCTTTAGGCCATAGAGTGCTTTCTTCAATCGGCAAACATGATTTGGAAATTGCTTAGAGAGAAAGCCAGAAGGTTGCTCCATAAATACTTCACGATCCAACTCTCCATAAAGAAATGCATTCTTTACATCAAGCTGCCATAATTTCCAACCTTTAAAAGCAGCAAGTGAGATAATTGATCTAACTGTCACCATCTTCGCCACCGGGCTAAATGTCTCCTCATAGTCCAATCCATAGTTTTGAGAGAAACCACGAGCAACTAAACGAGCTTTAAACCTATCAATGGTACCATCAGAATTTTTCTTCAAGCGAAACACCCATTTGCAAGTGACTGGCTCACACTTTTCTGGTTTCGGTACCAACTCCCATGTCTCATTTTTGTCTAAAGCATCAATCTCTTCTTGCATTGCTCTCTCCCAATTTGGACAGCCCCTTGCTTCCTCATAACTTGTTGGTTCTTCTGCAGTTAATGCTCCCATACANAAACATTAAGTCACCGAACAACTATTTAGTTTTACCTCATAATCTTTGAGGTAGTCTGGCTTCTTTGTTTCCCTTGTTGACCTTCTCACGGCTTGTTGCTCATCTTCTCTTCTAGCAATGTTCTGAGTTGGGGACTCATTTTCTGCCTCTACATTACTAGGTGCTTGCACATTTGCTTCAGGAAATAGAAGCTCCAAATTATCTTGATCATCACCAAGAGCAATGAACTTTGGAGCAGAAAATGGCGAGGACACCTCATCAAACACCACATCTCTAGAAGTAGTAAACTTCTTTGTATCTGGATCCATGCACCTCCAACCTTTCCTATGAGAGTCATAGCCAACAAATACGCATTTCTTTGCTTTCGGGTCAAGTTTGGTTCTATTAGATTTAGGAACATGAACGTAGCAAATAGAACCAAATACCCGAAAATAATTCACATTTGGCTTTTCACTATACAAAATCTCAAAGGGAGATTTTTGTGTACTTGGCCAAGGAGGCAACCTGTTTGTCACATGACATGCACATTGAATAGCTTCTGCCCAGAGCTTCCGAGGAAGATTCTTGTCATGCAGCCATGAAAGACAAATGGAAGAAATATACCCAAGCTTCCTTTCTGCAACTCCATTTTGCT
The DNA here is from genome assembly GCA_033065855.1 of Escallonia rubra. Lineage (NCBI taxonomy): Eukaryota > Viridiplantae > Streptophyta > Magnoliopsida > Escalloniales > Escalloniaceae > Escallonia > Escallonia rubra. The sequence continues at coordinate 32,530 of JAVXUO010001938.1, read as the reverse complement.
GAGGCGTGTCTGGACAGGTCATTTGACGAAGAATACTGTTGTCATCACAATATTTGAAGAAGTCATCTGACATGTATTCCCCACCATTGTCACTCCGGAGGCATTTTATCTTCTTCCCAAACTCTTTTCCGATGGCATCCTTGAACTCCATAAACTTGGATAATGCTTCACTCTTTTCCTTCAAAAATTTCACCCAAGTGAACCTCGAGTGATCATCCACCAACACCATAACATAGCGATGTCCGCTATAGCTTGGTGTTCTCGTTGGTCCCATCAAGTCTGTATGAACCAATTCAAACAACGTGGATCTTTGATTTGATGACCTTTTGAAAGGAAGACGATGAGATTTGCCATATTGGCAACCTTGGCAAATCACATCTTCTCGGACATTCTTCAAAGTTGGCATACCATCTACCAACTTTTTAGAAGAAATCTGTTGCAGCAATTGGTAGCCTACATGACCCAACCGAGCATGCCAAATAGCAGCATTATCGGTTTGGCTTGTCTTCTTCACATAAGCTTCACCTGCTGACATAACGAACAAAGAACCTTTCTTCTCACCAGAAAAAATAACATTAGCAGATATTTCTTTCACATTATCAAGCACCTTCACATCCTTTGGGCCAAATAAGACATATTTTCCAGAATCAGTAATTTGAGGAACTGAAACTAGATTTTTCGTCAAACCTGGAACATGATAAACATCATGCAACTTGACACTGCTTGTATCGCTGGCCACATCGATCGTCACAACGCCTTCTTTTGCTACAGGATGAGTAGAGTTATCAGCAGTGACAATAACTCGATCTCCATGGTGTTCATGCACTTCCGAGAACAAAGTATCATTCCCGGTTACATGGTGAGAACAACCTGAATCAATGATCCACTCTTCTTTCTTGTTGTCAGCATAATTGACAAAAGCTTGGGTTGACTTTTGTTCAATAGCCTCAACAGTAAAGCAATGATCCCATTTTAGTTGATCATCTCCTTCGCTTGTGTATGCGACGTTGGCCTTCGAAAGCTTCACCCGACAATTTTTCTTTATATGCCCAGTCTTCCCGCATCTGAAGCATGTGATAGGCTTCTTAGTGTGTGAATTGCCACCTTTTTATGCACTTGAATCTTCTTCTTTGTTCTTACTCCCGAACGGATTCTTCTTGTCCGACTTTCCCTTCGAAAAGAGAACGTCATCGGTTTCAAAGCTCTTCGCCATCTGTTTCGCCAAGGCTTCTTGATTAGAGAGCAAATTCTCTAATTCTTCGACAGAAGGCTGTGTCGACCACCCTTGTATAGAGGTGACAAAAGGCCCATATTCCTTCTTCAAACCGCGAACAAGATAGCGACGTAGACGAGCTTCGCTAATCTTCTCATCCGTATCTATCTCTGAAATCTCAGCACAAATACTTTTAACTCGTAAAAAGTATTCTGAAATTGACATACCTCCTTGCTTTAACATTGCTAACTCGTTCTCCAACAGCTGTAGCCTTGCTGTATTCTTCTTGGTAAACAGCCTTTCGAGCGTTTCCCAAACTTCCTTCGGAGAACAAACGTCACGAACATGATCAATGAACTCTTTGCTAATAGATGTCCTCAAAGCAAAGAGAGCCTTCCCACACTTGATCTTCCACTTCCGTCGTGACTCAGCATTCTCAGGAACATCGGAAGGGATTGCATCAGTACCGGCAATCAATTCCCATAAGTCCTGACCTTGAAGGTATGCCTCCATACACATCCTCCAATACTTGTAGTTTTTGCCTACAAGTTTCTCCATCCCGTTGTAAACATTTCCTCCATTTGAGACCTCCATTGCAGCAGTCAACGAAAGCTCCCTCTCACACGTTCAAACTTCTCCAACAAATAAATTTGATAGACAAGAAGATTTGAACAACAAAAGAACCTTTAGCTGGCTCTTGATACCATAAAACAAAAGAGGAAAAATACAAAGACTCCAGGAAGTAACAAAAGGAAGAAAGCTGGAATAAAATACTACTTGTATTTGAGAGAAACTTGCAAAATGGATTGATAATTCAATAAGCTTATTGAACCTCTATTTAAAGACTAGGTTCCACTAAGCCACTCTCCACATATATCTCCACTACTCACTCCATGTTTACCACTAACAAGCAACCCACTACTCACTCCATGTTTACCACTAACAAGCAACCCACTACTTACTCCATGTTTACCACTAACAAACAACCAAAGCCCACTATGTGAACAAGCCTCACATTTAGCTATAAAATTGGTAACTGAACATGAAATAATCCAACTAAGCAAAAGATTAGGAAAACAAGTAAATACAACTAACTACCTATAAAGTAAGTTGCACTAATTTTGACAGTTCTAACTTCTAACAATGGCTGCTCTTCCTCCTACGGCCATTACCCGTGACACTAAGCTGCACATAGCAATGTTTCCATGGTTAGCCTTCGGTCACATGATCCCTTACCTAGAGCTAGCCAAGCTCATTGCTCAAAAGGGTCACAAAATCTCCTTCATCTCCACCCCTAGAAACATCGACCGCCTCCCAAAACTACACCCTAATTTGAAACCCTTCATCACTTTCGTCAAGCTTCCATTGCCCCATGTTCAAAACCTCCCCGAAAACGCAGAGGCCACGATAGATTTACCTTACGACATGGTCCAGTACCTGAAAATAGCTTATGACCTTATGCAAGATTCGATGGCTAAGTTTTTAGAAAATTCCACGCCAGATTGGCTTTTTTACGACTTTGCACCTTACTGGTTAGGACCAATCGCCGCAAAACTCAACATCCACACTGCCTTCTTTAGCATTATGACCGCGGCCTGCCTGGGCTTCCTCGGGCCAACATCCCTTTTGAAGGGTGAGGGGGATGATCAAAGGAAGCCCGAAGAATATACACTCGCCCCAGACTGGGTCCCTTTTCCGACCACCGTAAAATTTCGGTTGTACGAGGTTATGAGGATTGTTGACAGCATTACTGGCAACGAATCGGACGTTACCGATATGTACCGGTTCGGAGCTGGTATTGAAGGCTGTGATGTGTTGGCGTTAAGGAGCTGTTCCGAGTTTGAACCGGAATGGCTGCGTGTTCTCGAACTTCTTCATGGGAAACCGGTCATTCCGGTCGGTCAACTGCCACCAGCGCCGTATGATGACGGCGACGGCGACGGGGACAAGGAGGGTGCATGGACAGGAATGGAAGAATGGCTTGGCAAGCAAGCCAAAGGTTCGGTTATCTATGTTGCATTTGGGAGCGAGGCGAAACCGACTCAAGATGAACTCACTGAGATAGCACTTGGGTTAGAGCTATCCGGGTTGCCGTTCTTTTGGGTTCTAAGAACAAAACGAGGGACGAGTGATACCGAGTTGATCGAGTTACCGGATGGGTTTGAGAAGAGAATGGAACAACGTGGGGTGGTGTGCACGAGTTGGGCGCCTCAACTGAAGATACTGAGTCACGACTCGGTGGGTGGGTTCCTGACTCACTCAGGGTGGAGCTCGGTGGTGGAGGCTGTTGTGCTGGAGAGAGCTCTTATACTGTTGACCTTCTTGGCAGACCAAGGATTGAACGCCAGGCTTTTGGAGGAGAAAAAAATGGCATACCCCATACCGAGGGACGAGCGAGACGGGTCGTTCACGAGGGACTCAGTGGCCGAGTCACTGAGGCTGGTTATGGTGGAGGAGGAAGGGAAGATATACAGGGATATGGTCAAGGAGATGAGCGGCTTGTTTGGTGATAAGACTAGACAAGACAGGTACGTGGATAATCTGCTGAGTCGCCTTGACAATTATGGATCCAGCTGTAGCTAGTTCAAAGTTTGGTGATTGCTTAGATAAAGTTCAAAAAAATCGCTGCTTGTACTAAATGTGGCTGAGCAGTAGTCATCTCATTTTTGACAATTCTGTTTGGAGGAACTATTTCGAGAACCCTTTTAAATTAGGGTTAATTATTCACGGCACTACTGAAATTTACTTTAAAATACACACGAATTCTTCTATTTTTTAAATTACACTCCGTTCTGTCAGGTTTGTACCCGCATTTCACGGAGCCCCACAAAATTGACGGGACCCTAACTCCGTCTAAAGATTCTCTGACACCTTACTTTTTGGAATTTTTATCCCCAAACTACCCTCCCTTTCTTGAATAAAACCCTCTTGCCATTTAGTGTTTTTCTTCTTCTTCTTCATTATCTTTCTCCTCTGCAGGCCCATGTCGAGAAATAAGGTGCACATGCATCACATTGTAAGATTTCCTCCATCAACTTCTTCGGTCTCTCCTCAAACTCTCCACGATATTTTGTTCCCGTAAAAAGAAGACCCATATCCAGGGTAATAACCTGAATTAAAAAAAGGGCAAGGCAATGTTATTTGCAAAACTAAAAGGAAACAGAGACGCATTGATACTCCATTGGACTAAGGTGGATGGTATGCATGTCCCGATTCTGCATTCTCAATACATTATAACATAAAAACCACAGTACAAACTAGTTCTGGTTAACTTCATTTTAAAAAAGTACAACATTGCCGGCAAAACCGTCCGGCTACGGCACCGGCAACTGTCCCTGCCACCGCTCCTTCATCACCACGATCCACCACCGACCAACAACGTCCGGCGACCCAGCCGTCAGTGGCCCTGCGACCGCTATCCCCATTACCACGACCCACCGCCGGCCACATAGCAATCGCAGGCCATCCGCAACCATATTGGCACATTTTCGGCCGCCAACCACCACCAATCATGCCAAACCACCAATGGCCACTGCCGACAACACCATTCCGGCGAACCAAATCATCCAGATCCCGGTAAACCCACAACCACCAATCGCCACAGATCTTTACCGAAAAACCCACAACCACCCAAAACCTTACCAACAAACCCACGACCACCCACTGCTCAACACCCGCATGCAAAGACCACCCACTACTCGCCGCCGATTCGAATCTGGCCGATCTGCTTTGGCATCCTTTTTCGCGATCTGCTTTGGCTAATCCAACTCCTGTGTACTAAAGACCCACCTGAAACAAACTCACACTCTCTCACCGTCGTCGTTGTCATCGTCGTCGCCGTTGGGTTCGATTTCGCAGCCTTGAAGAAACGAGATCGATTTTGATTCCGTTTTTCCCTCTGTACCAACTTCCCTCTCTCGAAGTCTGTAACCCAAGAGACACTGTGTACTTATATACGAGGGCAGAAACATCTTTTTATGACTAGCCGTTAACACCGTCAAAGAAATCTAGATTTTAGGAGCGGAGTGTAATTTTTAAAAGATAGGGGGGTCCGTGTTTAATTTAGGGCAAACCTCAGGGGTGCCGTGAGTAATTAACCCTTTAAATTACAACTAGGCAGCTCCCCACGTGCGTACCTTCCATTACAACGACACAATGAAGAACATCACTTTGCAACAGATTGATGAAATACAATACAGTAACTAATGAAACACAGTAGCGTAACTGCATCTGCATGATGAACATGAACTCTTTTAACCTTCCACTCGACACCACCACATCACTAAGGCCGACTTTAATTTCTGCTCAACGATCTTTGTATCTACCAAGTCATCCAAGAAAGAAATACAAACTTCATTGCAGTAATGACGAGAACCCTAAGAATCTCTGGTCTTAGAAGTGAGCTTCCACCAAATGACGATGGGTAAATCAGCATAGGTTTCCTTCAGCATCAAACATGAGATATGAAAGTTATAATTAGAATAACAATGATCCTTATTGGGTTCTTTGAAAAGAAAAAAGACGAACAAAAAGTAAATATGGACCGTAAATATATGAGGCTATCCAGAATTACCGGAAGTTGTTATTAACTAACTAAAGAATTCACTGAAAATTTCACTGGGAAAAACTATAGAGACGACATATTAAGGAAGGTTGCTATTAATTAACTGAAAAATTAATTGAAGTTGCTATGTAACTGAAAATATCTATTAGGGTTCGATTGGATCACGGAATTAACCTCGGAATTAAGGTAAATTTTGGAATTGGACTTAAGAATTATAATTTTGTTGATTGAACCGCTTATTTAGAATTGGAATTACAATTCATACCCAAGTCCATGAAATTGAAAACATACTGTAAGGCTCACATTTCAATTCTTAAGGCTAACCGCAAACTTGTAATTCCACCCATATATTTTGTCACTGTTTCTCTCTCTCCTCTGCCCGACGTTGGTTTTATGAGCTCCTCTCTTCCTTCTCTCTTCTCTTTCATTCAACCTTACCATCGCAACAACAATCTTCCTTCTCTCTTCTCTTGGACTCAACCTCGCCATGGCAGCGGCAATGTATTGTGCAGACGGCGGCGGCTACCATCTAGTATTTTGACGGCAACGGCGACAACGAATCTACTATTTTGACGGTACGGCAAGAACGATCTATTCTTTCTGACGGCGGCGACGACAATCTTGGTTAGTCAAACATCTATTCTGATTTTGCTTTGTTATGTTTCAGTTAATTTTGTCATTAATGTTGTTTTTGAGCTTGGGTCAAAGATGCTAGAGGTAATTGAAATTTTGAGGTTTTCTGACTCTCAAAATGGAGGGGGGAACCAAAGAAAATCTAATGATTAAGTAATCATGGTGTAGAACAATTAAGTCAAATGGGGCAAGATTGATGAAGTCATGTGAGAATGCATTAACATCACATAACATGAAAAAAGGAAATGTAAACCCACGTCTAGAAGACCATGTGGAAAATCAGGTTGTGACTTTCTTATGTGCACGCAAAACGGGGCAGCAAATCATGAAGGCTGTAGACAGACCAAACAAAAGAATAACGAAAAAATAACCCAGTACGATTTAACAGCCGCAAAAGTGGATGCAAACGGCGAAGACGTAAGGCACGAAAATCGAGCTATCAATAAACGTCTGAAATTTCAATCGTGCATAATGACAAAACAGATATCGAGAAAATCATACACATCTGAAGTTTTCAACCGTAACGACACAGTGATGGCACAATTTTTTTTTTTTGTACAAAGTAAAATGTCATAGATATGAAAAGAGTTTAGCACCTCATAGTGATTACAGACAAGAAAACATAAAGCTACACTTCCCGTGTGCCTCAATTTGTGTGCCTTGTAACTTTGATGGCACAAAAATTGAGGCACACAGATAGAACAATTAAGCCTTTAAATGAAGGATTGGTCCAACGCTGATTTAGATTTCAAAGAATGTAAGTCCTTACCTCAAATTATGCAACTCAACCCAAAACTTTGATCTTCTAAATCAATTGCATCAAAATCCCTAAAAATCAATATACCCAAAAGTTATAATTAGGGTTCCAATAATAACAAATTTTCATACAATTTCTACCACAAACCTCTATTCGATACACGAAATAAATTCTTACCTCGAAGTAATGATCAAGATTTCAAGAGTCTCTTCCTAAGAATTCTCTGGATACTTTTCTGAACTTTGGTGTGCTCATAAGAATGTACGTAACTATCAGACACCTAAAAGTTATATATTTATATTCCTAAAACAAATAGAATTTCAAAATACTGATTATGTCCCAAGCTCTCTAATTTTATTTTATTTTATTTTATTTTCTTCTTCTTCTTCTAATTTTTTTTTAAGCATTTAAATATGAGGGGTCTAACGGCTATGGTTGTTATTTTTCGTACTGCGCCAGCATTAATGAACACATAAAATGTACAGAAACAAATTGAAGCATCCCAAATGCACATCAGTACTTAGAAACAATGTACATGGCACAAATCCAAATTGTAGCATACATATAATTACATTGGATATGATTAGATTTAAACTCACAAATACACAAGTCATCTCTTAGCAGAAAGACTGACACACACAATACTGAAGCACTCCGGACAACATGTTAATGAAAAGGATTGATGTGTATAGAGGTTGTTGGGGTGGGACAAGATTGCAGGGATTCAGCAGCTCGGTTCCGTTCAGCCAGTTTAGCCATATTAACCTTACATGAAGGGACTTGACTATAGAAAGTTAAGGGGCTGTACGCTTACGAGATTTTTTTCTGTATTTTGTATTCTGTGTTCGTTTTCTAGAATTTAGTATTCAGTTCTAAAATTATGTTGTGTACTTTTATTGTTTTCTGTATTTATTTTTTCAATTTTTTCTGTACGTTTACTGTTTTTATTTTCGTTTTTACCAACTTATTTTCGCTAAGGGGCGACGCAGCAGCTCGACATCGGAACTTTCTTTGTCCTCCACAGCGGAACAAGCTGATCAGGTCCATCAGCGCCGCCGGAAGACTTGCTTGTTTTCCTCTTCTGGGTCCTGGTCCTCTTCTTCTTCTTCTTCTTCACCGTTGCAGGTCAACGTTCGCAACAAGGTTGCTGCCGCCACAACACTCCATAGTTGCCGACAACAGAATCGGTCAATCCCATCACTGCTGAAATTGCAACACCATTGTGAGGGGCCAGCCACCACGAGGGACACTGCGAGCAGCACCTCTATTCACCACGGCCATCGTAGAGTCGTCGTCACCGAAAGATGCCCTAACAGCGCTGCCGCCCAAAGGTTGAAGCCTTAACGGCTGGTCGTCCACTGCCGGCAAGAGGCCGGTGCACCGGAAACCAACGGGCTGCCACCCATCCAGAGATCTATGCCGGTGACGCTGTCAGTAGAGGCTGATTTACAAGGGGCGGATCTTGAAGGACGGCCAAACCCATCTATCATCAGAGAGAGAGAGCTAGCCGGCAGAGAAAGGAGACAGCTCTGACAAGAGAATACAAATTGTGGAAAAAGGGTGTTTTCCTTTTTTTCGCTACTATTTGGATAATTGGATCCAAAACGAATACCGAAAATGATAAAAGTACGCGCAAAAGAGCATCTTTTTATCATAATTACAAAAAACGGAAAGAGAATTTTGTAAGCGTACGGGCCCTAAGCTTTGCAGAGCTTCGTAATATGAAGCTGATGAATAACCAATCATATGGTTAGTTGAAGTTCTTGTTCTGTTGAACTGCCCTTGTGTTGCCGAAGAAAATAGAAAATGGGGTGAAATCTGTGCCCTGGCCTAGTCTATATGTACTTGATGCCTAATTAGATAATCTGAATTTTGGACTTGCCTGCATCTCTTATATTTCTTCCTCTCTGTAGGTTTTTGTTTATACTGAAAGTGACACATATTACCATCTTTAGCAGCTATCATCATACTCACTTTTTTTCTTGGTGCGTGTCATATGCACTATGCTTAGGATTTCTTTTGGATGATAGATTCGTGTTATTGTATCCATTACATTTGCTTGCTTTTTTAGTTGAAAGTTTTCTGAATAGTTTTCATTTGCATTTTTTTATTTCGTTCTAGGGAATTCATCCATCAATTAAAGGGGTAGTTCGAGAGTTCTTGTTGGGTTGTTTTGATTCAAACAGCACCTTCGATGAAAGAAATGAGCTCAGACAACAGCGGAGGTAATGATGCATAGAGGTTTTACACTTCCCTTGTAGGTTTTACATTTTGCTTCTACAGGTTCTTTTCAACATGGACTGAACTAATTGGAGCCACCCATTTTTTCAACCAATCCTTGTAGTTAAGTCTCTAACAATTATATATGCTTTGGAGAGGTTAATGTCTTCTACTCTCTTGGTCATAATGTGCCTCCTCTGAAATATTGATGGGATTAAGTTATGACGATGAATTTGGATTCTAAAAAATATGAACTTGTTTGCAAGCTACTTACAACCCCCATATGTTCATTTTTCCCAAGTGTTGTACCTTTGACCATGCAACAAGTTCTTCTTCATGCAATGTCAAGCCATTGGCGTGGTGTCTCTTTTTGTTCCTTTATTGGAACTGGATTAAACCCTCCCTCCCCAAACTCCATTCCCAACCCAACAAGTAAAAAGAAGGGAAAGAAAAAATGGAAAATTGGGAGACGAATGACAGTGGATGAATGCAATTGTCAGTAATAAGTGCATGAATGCAATTGTCAGTGATAAGACTTGAATCGTGACTTAGTCTCCCTCCGGATGCCGTTATTCTAAAATCATCTGAGACTTCTTGTGTTATGTATATAGTTGTTAGATAAATGTGTTTTGGTGTATACTTTCACAGGGAATGTAATTCCGGGCATTTATTGTACAGTTTAATTATGAGCATCAATTTATACTTCTAGGGAGCAGTATGCTGCATGGAAAGAAGAATGTCAAAAGATGGTACCTGTTATTGGAAGTGGAAAGTTAATTTTGTCACCTATAGTTACCGATGATGGCCAACCAATACGAGATTCTTCAATCAACAGTGATTCATAACTTTGTGAGGGAGCCATGTCGAAAAATGATGTTGTAGTAGACAAGAAAGTGATTAAGTGGAAGCTTGTTTTGCATCAAATAGGTTGGTACTCTGGGCACATGTTATTTCCAGGAAAATATTTTCTTAACTTGACTTTTTTCTCATTTTTACAGCAAGTCACTAACATGAGATCTATTGATCATTAATTTGTTGTCGATTTGGTCACATCCTTTAAATCGTCCATAATCTTTTCTCTTTTGTGGTTTGAATTGCTTAGGAGTAGGTTACATTCGTTTCAGAATGCAATACATGTGGCACTACTTATGTTTGTTTTAACTAAGACATGAGAAACTTGAAATGATGACATATGAACTAGTCACTACATGTTTAATCCAGCTCTTGTTCTTGGTTCAGGGTTTCATAAGCTAAGTGGTTGTACTGCTATTTAGGCTAGATTGGACACTGGCACACTGCCCAGTTTCAGTCTCTAGCTCCCAGGCTAGATTTTCATCCTGTAGCCTGCTTTAACATCATCTATAAAGTCTTATCAATGATCTTAGCGACCAGATACTTAAAGGAGTAATGCCTTACTTTATTGGTAGGAGAAAATCTGCCTCTAAGCATATTGTTGACAATAGTCTTCCTATGCAAGGCCTGCTTCAAGGCTATCAAGCTAATACGGGTAAGCCAAGATGTGCACCAAGATCAACATTGTTTCCAAAGACGAATCCCAAGAATTTTTTTCTAAAAAAGGCATACTAACGCATTGTTTTTCTCGCCAAAAGGTAAACTGAAATGAAAACACTAGTCCCCTCAGGGCCTTAGTGATCCAGGCCTTTACATGTATGTGTTAGCTCTTTGACAAGGTTCCTCATATTTATTTTTTCCTATCTAAAAATGCAGTTGCCCGTGTTTTTCCTTGTTTGATTATTGTTCGGAGTCAAATTTCTTTTTATCGATAATTGTGTTGTGCTTCTTTTTTATGTTGAGGTGATTGATAATCTGATTTCTTCCCACAGGAACTCCAAATTGACGAGTTCATAACACATAACCTACCATTTGAGGAAATCAACAAAGCTTTTGATCTGATGACAGCCGAAAAGTGATTGATGATCTGACTTCTTCCCACAAGAACTCCAGGTAGAGTGATGTGTGTTGTGTGTGGGATAATTCCCACTCTTATGTTAGTTTCAATTTCCATGGTAAATATATTTTAGTTATACTCTATAATTCAGTTTCCATTTAATAATGTTGCTTCTCAATTTAATTTAGTTATATTCTATAATTCAGTTTCCATTTTTATGTAGTGATAAATATATTTGCTCTTATATGCAGAATTATTTGGTAGAACTATTTGGCCGAGGTTGATGCAGAATAAGCAGCTGCTCCAATTTCAGATGACATGAGCGGCGAGGAAGTGATAAGATCTGTTCGACTTACACATGAATGGACCACATTTAAAGAGAATTTAGTCAAGGGCATGTTCGCTGAATATCAAGCTAGGCGTGGACGACGAGTTTGACACGATTGACTAATTACCTATCAGAAATGTTATTTCTTTAGGAGCTATTTTTTGCTATTGTATATATGAGATGTTATTCCTTTAAGGGTTATTTGAAAACTGTTCTTACTGATGTTGAAATTGTTCTTTTTACTGAATGTTGGTTTATGGGAGTTGAAAAAATTGTGAACTGCATTTTAATTGGTGCTGTGAAAATTCCTCGTGACTTTCTTCGGAGAAACTTCTTATTTTTATATCTATGCTTGAACCATTTTAATAATGGTAGTTGTGCAACTTAATAAAATTAGCTATTGTGATCAAAATATAATTTTTTTTTTTTTTTTTTTCAATTTAATGAAATTACAAATTTTACTTTTAAAATATAATTTTTAGTTTAGCAATTTCAATTCAATAGCAAATTTTTACAATTTTTTTACTGGGAGCTATCTTGGTGCTTCTTTTTTTTTTTTTTTACTTTAGCAATTTCAATTCTTAACCAAATTTTCTAAGCAATCAATGGAATTATAAATTCTATTCAATTCCAATTCCATAAGAATTGGAATTAACTTGGAATTGAATAGAATTTGTAATTCTATTGATTGGTTAGCACAGAAAATTAGGTTGAGAATTGAAAATTGCTAAAGGAAGAAAAAAAAACATAAAAATTGTTAAAAAATTGTAAAAAAGTGAAATTGCTTAACTAAAAATTACATTTTAAATTACTAAAGTAAAATTTGTAATTCCATTAAATTCAAATTGCTAAAGCAAAAAATATATTTTGATCACAATAGCCACAACTAATTTTATTAAGTTGCACAACAACCATTTATAGATATAAAAATATGAAATTTTTCCGAAGAAAGTCAATAAAAATCTTCACAGCACCAATTAAAATGCGAGTCACAATTTTTTCAATTCCCATAGATCAACATCCAGTAAAAAGAACAGTTTCAAAATAGCTCCTAAAGGAATAACATCTCATATAGACAATAACAAAAAAATAGCTCCTAAAGAAATAATATTTCTGATAGGTGATTAGTCAATCATATCAAATTTGTCGTCCACGCCTAGCTTGATATTCAGATAACATGCCCTTAACTAAATTCTCTTTAAATGTGGTCCTTTCAGTCGTAAGTCGAACAGATCTTATCACTTCCTTATCGCTCGTGTCATCTGAATTGGAGCAGCTGCTTATTTTGCATCAACCTCGACCAAATAGTTCTACCAAATAATTCTGCACATAAGAGCAAATATATTTACCGCTACATAAAAATAGAAACTGATTTATAGAGTATAACTAAAATGAAAAAAACCAATTAACCAACATTCTCAAATTTTCCTACAGCAATGTTTTAGCATCATGCAAGAATAATGATCCAATCTAGGTTGAACCCTGTAAACACTAGACATGATCTCAAAGTATCTCCTTCCCTCCTCTACAAGTCCTGAATGACTACAAGCGCTTAACAAATGAGTGAAAGTGACATGATCAGGCTCCTGATCGTTGCTAACCATGAGCTCAAATTACTCGATCCATTTTCTATAAAAAAAAAGCATGCACAGCAAAACCTGCAAGCATAGCTGTCCAAGCTATCAATCCGGGTTTTTAATCCCAACCCCTTCCTACCACAACCACTTTGAACATGAACAGTAATAATAGTATAGATGATGCAGTGCGCTTTGAACATGAACAGTAATAATAGTATAGCTGTCCAAGCTATACTATTATTACTGTTCATATATATAGCACGTTCCTACTGTAGTCTATTATTATCCTTCCTATCACTGCATTTCTTCTCCAAGAGAATAACAAAGCCTTAAAAGAAAGTTGAATGCAATGGATTTCTAGGATTTTACCGTTAGAATAGGGAGTAAAGGACCAAAAATTTCCTCAGTCATGATCAAAGAGTCTTCTGGGACATCCAGTAAAATGGTAGGAGCTATCTTTCTGCCAAGTGTGGAAAGAAGCAAAAAATGACATGAAGTGCTTATCCCACTTAAATTACCCCCTTGAGGAACTACGCACACGCAGTAAACTAAAACTTACAGGTTGCTTTCATCTCTTTGACCTCCATGAACTATCTTACCAGAAACCTTATCGTCATCCAATAGCTTTGTCAAACGAGCAAAGTGGTTGGAACTCACAATGCGAGACAAGTCTTTTGAATTTAACTGATCATCCCCATAAAAATTCTTCAACTCAGTTTTTAAAGCATCTACCTGGAGAAGAGGTGGACAAGAAAATGGATCACCATTTACGTGTCAGAAGATAAGTTGCTTCGTATGCAGGGAACCTTACCAACTTTGGAGCATAATCTTTTGTTGTTATAATGTAATCAGGAGAAACGCAGGCTTGTCCATTGTTGCCCCCCACTTGCCTGCAATGATACGCCTTGTTGCAACCTTTAGAATATGAGGTGATCACATAAGATAAAATGGCAGTGATGGCACCATATGTATGAAACCATTACTAAGTTTGACAAAGGAAAAACTCTCTTTACTTGTAACTTGTAAGTTTATGTTTGAATCCACAATAACAGGAGATTTTCCTCCAAGCTCCAACACTACAGGTGTAAGATGCTTTGCAGCGGCAGCCAACACAACCCGTCCCACTTTCCCGTTCCCTGCAAAAGTTATTTCTTCGTTATAAATCACGACTTAGGGATCAAGTATGAATAGTCACAGTGTTTTAAGCCAATGCCTACTACAGCTAACTTGCTATTTTAACTGGCAAAGCTTATTTCAGGTAATTGACGAAATTAAAAAATAAGTCTCTTAAGTAACCACACTTTGGGGTGTCCCTTGTCATAGGAATCTCTTCCTACCTGTGGACATATACATCCAATAACAAAATCTCTGACCATCCAACACTATCCAACAAGAAAAAATAAAAGGTGTGAGAACCCATGAAATTTACGGGGCATCGACATGCATTCTACTCCCCCACAATTTATTCTAGACCATTTCATATATTTAAAAAGCCCAACCCCTTCCTACCACAACCAGTAGCACAAGCTGAAATTATACAAGTAAGGGTAACTTCATTTGGTTCGAAAATTGTCTTTAATCTCATGCTATTACTAAAACACTGATTTCACGAAAATGCGGAAGTTAACGAATTCCTGGATACCAAATCTTTGTCAGGCATTTCGTCGAACAGTTGGTGTGCATCTTTAGAGCATCCCTCTTTGGCATAAAGAGACACTAAACGGTCACCAATGAACCCATCTCTGTAATTCGATGACTTCACTATTTTGGCATGAACGACCACCATAACAAACTATCACTTCAAAATCCAAAGAGTCCACTAAATCACACTTATCCAAACACTTTGAATTTCTGCCAGTGCCAGGCAACCAAAAAGAGCAGCTCTACAATCTTTAACCCAAACTACAATCTCTGTAATTCGATGACTACACTACAATCTTTAACCCAAACTCAAAATCAAAATCAATAACTGCTCCGGCCACACTACCAAGTAACATCACCCAAACTCAAAATCAATATCAATAACAAAGTTAAGATTTGAAATACATAGATACATACCACAACAGCCAAATTACCGTCGCTGCCGTCAAAAAGAGTAGATCGTTGCCGCCGTCAAAGCAGCAGATCGGTGCCGGCGTCGCAGTCAAATTAGTTGATCGTAGCCACCACCGTATGCACAGTAGATTTCCGCTTCCATGGTGAGGTACAATCATAGAGAAGAGAGAA
The DNA here is from genome assembly GCA_033065855.1 of Escallonia rubra. Lineage (NCBI taxonomy): Eukaryota > Viridiplantae > Streptophyta > Magnoliopsida > Escalloniales > Escalloniaceae > Escallonia > Escallonia rubra. The sequence continues at coordinate 17,103 of JAVXUO010001938.1, read as the reverse complement.
TGAAGAGAAGAACTGCCGAGGTTGAATCAGAAGAACGAAGGAAAAGAAGAAGAAGGAAGAGAATGTCGGGCAGAGGCTTTGAGTGGAGACGGAGAAACGGTGACAAAATATAATGGACTGGAATTATAATTTTGAGGTTGGACCTTGAGAATTGGACTGTGGGCCTTGAGGTATGTTTTTAATTTCATGGAATTGGGTATGAATTGTAATTCCAATTCCAAATAAGTCGTCCAATCAGCAGAATTGTAATTCATAAGGTCCAATTCCGAAATCTAATTCAATTTCAAGGTTAATTCCGTGATCCAATCGGACCCTTAGAGAATTAATAATTGCACAGGAAAAATTATGTAAAATTACTTGCTCAAAGCACATAAACGGCAGGAAAAGGCAAGTAAATTCGCTAGTTCGAAATTGACTTCAATGAAGACAATCATAAAGTAGTACTCTTGAAACAACAGTAAGATAATTAATCCCTTTCGTATTATGTATATGCCTAGATTGATGCATGAGAGGAACATAATAACAGATAAACCAGTAGGGAGGTTACATTGAAGAAGGAATTCAGACCAAAGGGTAAATATGAAAGATCTGAAACAACAACGTTATGGTTCTTCAAAGAAAGTAAAAGAATAGAAATTGCACCTGTGCTGGCTGCTTACGAACATAGCACAGTGCTACCAATGATCGCTCTTCTTGTGAGTACTTCTCCCTAAGTGAAGAAAGAGAGTGAGACAGTGGACAAGTTCCCCATACATGATGCACATAAAAGTATGGCTTTTACAGACGGCACCTTAATTCCAAGTGTGTTAATATCTGTAGTCAGATTTAAACCATAATTAAAATAAATCAATTCACGTTGTCCGTTTCATAGTTATGAATACACTTACAACATGTTTAGTGGTCGCCAAAGGTGTTCAGCAATCATTCGAGATGTTTGTTAGACAATAGTATTATTTTGAAAGTATTAAGTATGTACCTAGAGTAGCGTCGGTGTCCAAATACTTGACAACCTCTTGGAGAAGAACAAAGTTGTATGGATGTAATGCGTTGTTGCATGGGTCATCTATAATTTCAATGACCATATTGAGTTTTGAGGACAATTTGGTAATCGTTTTGGATTAGCGGATGGGTTGAACGAACCTTTTAAACGGTGCAAAGACATACACTCTTGTCTATACTGAAGGCTTGAACGTCTTCACCCGATATAGTTGCCTGGATTTTTGTCCTTGGTTAAGACATGACTTTGATGTGAATTAGAGTCGTACATCTAAATCCAATACTCAAAAACTTCTTTTAGGCCTCAACCCCGTCTTCGGAGGTCAAGTGGAGTGACAAAGAATGTTAAAAGTTATATGCATGCGTAAAAGCAGAGAGCACGAAAAATGGAATAAAGAGTCCTATGTCACTCTTTAGTTGTGCTTTCTCTAGAACTACTTCTATATAATAGTTGCAAATTAATATTTACATCGGTCCACATGTATAAGAATCCCCTACAGTTTGGAAACGCAAATGGGATGTAAGGCATTAACTCTGACTTGAATGAGTATATTTAAATAATTGTCAAAAAAGTTAATCTAAATAGGTTACACTCGCTGCACAGCTAATTGTGGATTAGTTTTACAGTCTATGTCAGTTCTGAAGTGCCCGTTGACCAAGCAAAGATGGTATGCCATATTCCAATTAATTACGATATGAGTTGCCAGAGAGCATGTATCTAGCTACTAATGCCCATAGTAACAACTTTGTAGTAACAAAATAAAGATTTCTTGCTAAATAACTCGTGTCTATATGCTGAAGTGCCTCCGAATAACTTGTAGTTGATATTGAATAATTACCTCTTAGTCAGACACGTACGGTTGGAACTTTGTTATGCTTAACTTTGACAAACAAATCGGCCATCTATTTAGAACACGAAAGGTTTAGTCCACTGTTTACTTGACTAAGCCTCATTTGTTCTCATTTTAGGAACAAAAATCTAAAGGCAACTAGACAAATGTCTAGGTAACTTTGCCCTGCCATCTGCAAATGCCAAGAGTTAAGAAAAGGAAAATTGCAGCTTTCAGCTAGCTTCGTGCTTAAAAGAAATTTAACATTATGCAGTTCGTATTAATTGTCTCCATTTTTTTTTTGTCAATTATTGTTCAGAGAGAAAGACCTTAAAGTGTTCCTTATCTGTTCTGAAGCTGATGCCTGGAACATAATTTTAAGCAAACAGGAAACCCCTTTTATAACAAGGACTCAAACACATAAACGAGATCAAAATGAAACGAAAAAAAGAACATAAGCCTACTACAATCAAGCTCTTTATATGAGAAAGCATAAGAAGTTACCATCATAGTTTTACTATGCACAAATAAATGGCCCAATTCGAAGATGCAGGTAGAGCCTGCTCTTTGTACCATCTTGGCGAACCGAACCAATTAATATGTCCCAGTAAGATGATACTAAAACGAGAAAAAAAAGCACATATGTTCACTGAAAGCAAAAATAATAACAAGTTGAGCAAACAGAGGAAATAGAGTTTAGCAAAGGAGTATATTGAAAGCAAATTAAGTTGCCAAGTGAAAGTTCATGAACATTTCAGAATACAGGTTTTTCTTTCACTAATATGCTGCAATGTTGCGTTTCTAAAACCCAAAAAGAAGAAACAACCACCTTTTAGGACAGCTTTCTCAGGAAATCAAACGTGCTCCTTAATCCAATTACAATATGGACAAAAACCTCAAAATGCTAAAACATATAATCCGTAAGAGATGTTTTCTTATTTGTGTTTCCCCCACCTCCACCTTGACTTAGAAACAACGGAACTTAAAGGGAAGCATTATCATTGTATTGTACAATACCACAAAACTTGATAAATTTATAAGAGCTTACCCAAATATGAATGAGAATTTTAAGCTTCTGCAGAGCTGAATATAATTTGGCTGAAGTCTAATAGAGATGTAAGGAAATAAATCGATAGATAGAGAGAGTGTTTAATAGTTTAAGGAACAAATAAAGCATCAATGGGTATCCAAAAGCATACCAAATCCACTTCCATTTGAGGCTTGACGGGGCTGCCCATCAGTGGTGGAATTTGCTTTCCTAAAGTTAGGGTTCGTTTGACAAAAAAAGTTTTTTGGTTTTCAGTTTTTAAAGAGCAGCTTAATTTTTTTTTTATAAAAACAAATGGGTGTTTAATAACCCCTTTTTTTTGAGGTTTTTTTTTTTGGTGTTTGGTAACCCTTTTTATTTTGACTTTTTTTTTTTGGTGGTTTGCGGTGGCGGTGGTGGGGTGTAGCGGTGGTGACCGGTGGTGGTGGTGGTGGCTGCCGGCAGTCGCCGGCGGCCGGAGGTGGCTGCCGGCAGTCACCGGCGGTGGTCGCCGGCGGCCGGAGGTGGCAGCCGGCAGTCTCCGGCGGTGGTCGCCGGCGGCCGGAGGTGGCTGCCGGCGGCCGGAGGTGGCTGCCGGCCGCCGGCGGTGGTCGCCTGTGGTCGCCGTCGTCCGGAGGGTGCAGCCGGCAGTCTCCGGCGGTAGTGGCCGGCGGTGGTCGCCTGAGGTGGCTGCTGGCGGTGGGAGGGTGGTGGTGGTGGTCTAAGAAAAAAAAAACAAAAGGGAAAAAAAAAACCAGTTTCTGGAGTTTTTTTTTTTACTCTTCAGTTTAAAAACTGGTTTTTAAACTGAAAAAAAAAATGGTTACCAAACGCTCCTTTTTTTTTCAGTTTTTAAAAAATTAAAAAAAGAGGAAAATTTTTTTGTCAAACCTAGCCTTAGTGAGCCCTTTACTGGTGTTGCCTCTGATCTATTAGGCTCATACGCTTTAGCACAGGAAGGGAATCTGCAAGATAAATCAAATCCCCACATGCTCCAGGCGCCCAATACTTGCTTCTAAACACCAAAGTTAAGCAATATAAATCTGCAGACAAAATTCAAAGATGAACTTATGATAACAAGAAATGTTTCGAAAAAGAAAGGCATGAAATTTGCAATTACACATCGAACCCCATAAAAATTATCTATTTTTAATTAATTTATCCTAAAGCCACTAATCAACTTCAATGATGAAACAAAGTATACCCATAAACTATAAAGAAACAAACTCATTTTTTCCCCCTTCCTCCACTTTTTGAGAAACCAAACATATAAGAAGAATTTTTTTTTAAATGATCAAGAACCCTACTTAATCAAAAGACGAAAACTTTACTATTTGGATGGAGGGTACTGAGATTCTTGAAATACAAGCATGACGAAGAGTTAACAAAATTTATCAACTAAAGTACAATAAGAATTTACAAAACAAAGTGAACTCTGGAACATAAGAAGGGAAAATGGGAATAACACACACAGCAATCTTACTTGACACTTTCCATCCACGATTGAGAAAGAAATTTATATTTAAATTCATAAACAAATAACTAAAACCGAACAAAGTAAAAAGTTTCAAGTGTAAAACAAGTTTCATGAACAAAGGAAACTAATTTACCTTTTTTTTTAAATTATGCTGCTGAGCTGGTGAATAAGAAGGAGGCAAAGTATTTTGCAAAGGATGAGAACAAATTGTGAGAGGAAGGAGTTTTTTTTTTTTTCCCTAATCAAGACATTGCGTTAGAAATGAGGAAGTACAAAAGAGGGTTCCTGGTTCACAGTTTCATCCATTAACAAAAGAGAACCAAATGATGAAGAAGGAACCAAGCCAAAAGAGTTCGAGGCATCAGCCCATTTAGCTAAATTGTGGGCTAAACTATTTACACATCTATTTACTTTTAAACCATCCCAGCAGATAAACTTCTTTAGCTTCTCTCGAGCTTCTACAATTATGGTGGAGCATTTCCAATTAGGCTGCTGATCTTGGTTGATGAGTCAATCCACTACAACCTGAGCACCCCCTTCGATAATTACATGAGTGCATTTGTCTCTCAAGGCAAGGTCTATCGCAATAAGGCTTTCAAGCGCTTCTGCTGATTTAGGATCTATAGTTCATTTGATGTAGTAAGAGCAGAGATTATATTGCCTTTGTGATCTCGAATGATAGCTGCTTGAGTGGTTCTTACCTCCCTAACAGCAGCATCAAAATTCACACGGTGCCAGTGATGAGGGGGATTGAATCTGTCAGAGGAGTGCAATCTGGCTATTGAGTGGGAAGTAACTGCCTCTTTGTATCTACCTTGACATCTCCATACATGATCCATAACCGTAACAACAAAAAGAGTGTAGTATTGGCTAGTCGTGGATTCATTATTTGGAGGGAATGATGGTGAAATGATACCAGAAAGTCATTGAATGGTGAGGTTCCTGAGAGCATTATTTGTACATGTCTGTGGTTGGAGAGGACTTTGAGGAGGACGGAAATTTTCAGGTGAAGCAAGCCATAATGCTCGAGTCAGAGGGCATGTGAGAAATATGTGAGATAGAGACTCTTCCCCTGAGTTGCAGAGAGGACACTTGGTATCAATTTCGGGGATAAAATCTTGAAGTTTCATCCTGGCAAGGAATACTATGTGCAATACGCTAGATCAGTATTTTGTCTCTTTCACGAATTCTGGGTTTCCACAGCATTTTCCAAAAAGGATAGTCCCTTTCTTGATGGAGCTGGAACCGATGTTCATTCACAAACATATAAGATGATTTTGCCGTTAGTTTTTCAGATTTGGTTGGTGTCCAGGCTAAGAAATCCGGGGGCTTTGATGGAGAAATACGAATTTTCAGTATTTCACCAATATGAAATTTCGAAAACAGGTTTTGCAGCTTCTCTAAGTTCCACGAATTTGATGATTGATTAATCAAAGAAGATACTTTTGAATCGGCTAAGAAATCATCAGACATAATATCCGGATGGAAAGACCTAATAAATGTTATCCATGGATCTTTTTCAATGTCAATACTCTCACCATTTCCAACAATGTAACAGAGGCCCTTTTCCAGGTTTCCTTACTTGAACATATCCCTTTCCAGATCCATGATGTTGGGTTTGGAGGAGAATAATCCAAGAAATGGGTTCCTTTCAAGTATTTTTTCTCCATGACCTTGACCCACATCTTATCAGTTTCTTTAAGCACCGTCCAGCCCAACTTTGTAAGTAATTCTTGACTGAACGCCTTCATTGGCTTGAATGCAGCCATCCCCTACATTTGGGTATACAAATAGTATCCCAAGCTTTTGGACAATAGAAGTGGGTTTTGGTCTCACTATGCCCCCACCAAAACCTTCGAAAAATACTGTCAATCTGGTTGTAGATCTTCATTGGGAGAGAAAATGTTAACATAGCATACGTAGGAATGGCCATTGCCACCGATTTGATTAGCGTGCCCCTGCCCGCTAAGGAAATACATTTAGTTTTCCATCCAGTTAGTCTTTTTCTCATCCTATCCAGCACATTATTGAACATTTGAGCTTTCCCTTGATGGGTGAATAGAGGCAAACCCATATACTTGTCTTGAGGGGGAGCTTTCTTTATTCCCAGAATTCCACAGATTTGTCTTCTGATGGATGCCTCTACATTGTTGCTGAAAAATACTCTTGACTTGTTTTTGTTAATTATCTGGCCCGACCAATAAGCATACTTGTTAAGACACTTTACTACTTCCTCTACTTCCCCTTCACTAAACCTGCAAAATAGTATTAAGTCATCAGCAAATAACATATGCGATATGGCTGGGCCTGAATGATTGGCTCTGATTCCGTGCAATTTTCCTTGGATTTCAGCTTTCATGATAAGTCTTATTAGGATTTCAGATCCTAGAATGAACAAGAATGATGAGAGTGACGAAGGCCCCGGTCGGTTTTATGATTTCGTGAGGAGCTCCATTGATAAGAATGTACATAGTAGCAATGCTTATACATTGATCAACCCACTGAATCCATGCTCTAATCCTCTGAGCTACAGGCCCCACCCCATCTCCACTGGATCTGGATTATTAAAACCAAAATTCTTGAGCACTAAAAGAATAAAAGACCACTCCATCTTGTCATAGGCCTTCTCCATGTTGATTTTGATGACCACTAAGCCTTTACTGCCTTTTTTTCTTCCTCATCGTGTGCCCAATTTCCGACAAGAATGCTATTATCATTGATTATTCTGTTTAGCACGAAGGCAGCCTGTAAATGAGAGATCAACTTATGAAGAATGGACTTGAGTCTAGAAGCCATAATCGAAGAGATTATCTTGTATGAGACATTACATAGGCTAATTGGTCTGTAGTGATTTACTGAAGAGGGGCTCTCAACTTTCGGGATCAAGGCTACATGGGTGTGATTATGTTCTTTCAACAGGTAGACACTAATAAAGAAGGATTGGACACTCTTGATGACATCTTGTTTGATGATATTCCAGAAGGTTTTGTAGAAGTGTACAGTCATTCCATCTGGGCCAGGTGCTTTATGGGATCCCAAATGCTGTAGAGCACTAGTGATTTCTAATTCTTTAGGAATAGAGCAAAGCATGAAATTGTCCTCTTCCATAACTGTAGGTGTAATCAGTTCTTCCATGTCCTGGGGGATATCCAGATTTGAAGTTTCATAGATCTTGTTAAAATGCTCATTTAGGCAATCTCCAATATTATCCTTCCGAAGAGCCAAACTCCTTCACTGTTTTTCAAGAAATCAATTGCATTTCTTCTTCTTCGAATGATGGTAGTTAAATAGAATATTTGGTGTTGAGGTCACCTTACAAAATTCTCTTACGACGTGATTTGTCCAGCCACAGAGACACTTCCTGCTTTAATTTTTCATCTAGCTCTAGTTGAAGATTTGTTTCCAATGTGGTGCTATCAACTGAAGGATCCTGCACTTTTACAGAACTTATGGCTTCACTTAACTGCTGGGTTTTTGCTTGGATAATTTCGAAATGCATTTTATTCTGACTCCTAATGGCTGCTCGAGTATTTTTTATTTTTTGGCACAAGATGAAAGGATGGGATCCCTTGATGAAAATCTTCCAGGCGTGTTTGACAACAAGGTGGCTTGTTTTATCTCTTGTCCAGCACGACATGAATTTGAAGGGTTTAGGCACACTAGACTCAGCTTATGTTGTATTCAAGAGAATTGGGCAATGATCCGATTGGTGGGCTGTGAGATGTTGAATGGACGTATTAGGGAGAATGATTCTCCACTGGATGTTTGCATATCCATGATCAAGCCTCTCTTTGATGTTTGCTGTCATTGGACGCATGAGTGAGAGGAAGGAGATGAGAATGAAAAGAAAGGTAAAGCATCTGTTGTCCACGTGTCATGTGAGGTGTGAGTTATATCAACGTGTAATTATGTGGGTACCGGTGAATATGCACGTATAGACACATATGAGTTAACACCAGTGGCATTCTGTGTAATATTGTTAAAAAGCATGGGCAATGACCTAAAATGGATGGAAATGAAGTTAGGCTCTTTTATAATATGTGTATAGATAAATAAGAGGTTGTTTGGGCTCTTTCTTTACATTTTCACTTTTATGTTCTTTTTTCTTTCCCCATCTTAAAATGAAAGTGTTCTATGTTCATTTTAGATAAGCACCAATTGAGTTAAACAACCTCATCCTAGCTGACTTGAGTGGGTGGCCTTTGAGTAATTTGTTCATTTTCTTTCTTCCTATGTACCAAAAAAAAAATCTTAAAATGAAAGAAAGTCTAATAAGGCATTGAAATGAAATTTTTTTGGCTACTAGAGTTTCTACCACCAACTCCCCTCCATCATTTATACTCCACTGTGATACCCCAAAATGTTATGCAAAGAAATGTACAAAGTACTTCAAGCAGTTGAACATTCTCTTTGATATTTCATCTTTCGTCATCTCTCTTTGATTTGTTTTGTTTCTATTTTAGGGCAAGTAAAGTTTTTATCAAAGACGCCAAAAAAGGGGCACAACCCTGGTACATTAAATGAAAAGGTTCAAAATTTGATTTCTACAATGGACGGAGCAGTCCAAAAAAGTGGAAAAAGGCAAGGATGTCATCCATGTACACAGACCAACACTGCTAGAGGAACGCCAGATTGAAGCCATTTCCATCCTTCGTAAAAGGAACCTGAGGAGACTTACAAGCCTCCTGAGAAAGCTCAAATTTAGTCCATTCAAGTTGCCTTCCACAGATCCTGACGAAATAACTTCTGATTGCACTATACAGTACTATCCTTCATATCCACTCAGAGGAACTTTTCACCCCATCCGTAAAAACGGTTCCAGTGCACTAGCCATTTCGTGAAAATATCTGGTATTCCTGTCACCAACTTTAGTCAAAAAGGTCCCTCGATTTTGTCTTAGAGAAACAACCTTTAGCCTCAGCCTTTAACTCCATCCTGCTTTTTGAAGCTCGATACTCTTTCCCCTCGATGAAATCTAGAGACATAGTATCTGCCAAGACGCGAGGAAGCACTTCTAACCTGCCAAGAATCTTATTCCGTCCATGCGGATCCATCCGAGCTTACTTCGGCTGCAATCCCTATTCCACTTCCTGAGATCATCTTCCAGCAGTTGCGACTTGCATGCCAAGCGAAAGCAGGGGTTAACCACAACTGCATAACTCCTCCACCATCCAGAACCCAAGTGCAGTAAGTGACACATTTTTGAATCTAAAGGGACATTTGTGTTAAGTTAATATATGTTCTAAAAGCTTAAGTTGTTAGAGAATGTGCCCAACAATGTATATCATGCTTTAATATTCCATCTCACGTGTAAGCCTCTGATTGCACATGAAGAGACTAATCAAGGTGCACCACCACCAAGTGCACAGATAAAATCAGTACAAATCACACTATATAAAGGGGGACCAAATATGCAAGTAGGAAGATTTGAACTCAAGACTTCTGATACCATGTTAAGTTGCCAAAATCATAGTTTGGGCAAACATCCTGACCAAAAACCCACAAATAAGGAGAGGTACCAAAGATTTATAGGAAAACTAACTTACTTGTCTCATACCAGGTCAGATATTATCTATGCTGTGACTTTAGTAAGCCAGTTCACGCACAATCCTAGTGAAGAATAGATGGATGTCGTACGCACAATTCTACGCTACCTAAAATCTTCCCCATAAAAATGTCTCATGTTCAGGAAATTTAATCATCTTTGGCTTCATGGATATACGGATGCAGACTGGGCAGGGAGTATCAATAACATGAGGTCAACATCAGGGTACTCACTACAAGAAAATACATTTGTTGCGACGGACTTTTAGCGACGGAAGTAATTCCATCGCTAAACGTCATTTAAGTGATCGAATAAACCCTCGGTAATCGTCCATCGTTAAAAATGTTTGACGACGAAATGATCCGTCGCTAAAGGTATTTGACGACGGAATTTTAACGACGGGATAACCGTCGTTAGAAAGTTTTTAGGAAATTTTTAATTTTCGAGGGTTTTAAAAAAAAATTAAGCGACGAAATTCTACCGTTGCTAAATATTCTATCGGTAAAAAAGGCTTTTACCGACAGACTTTTAGCGACGGGAATTCTGTCGCTAAAAGTCATCCCTTAAAACACACAGATCTATTTTTCTTTCTCTCTCCCCGTTTCTTTCTTTCTCTCTTATTTCTCACCGACCCACTGGCGTTCTCACCTCCGGCGACCACCCTCTACGGCGACCTACGACTACCCACTTCCGGTGAGACCCCCGTCCTCCCCCCTACGACCCCCCCCCCCCCCGTCGCCACCTGCGGCTATTCTGTCCACCACCTGCGGCTACCGGTCACCTGAATTCCGTCAGATTATTCAAATTAAGGTAAGCTTCTCACTTCTCACTTCATCACATTTCATGTATTTAATCGATACACTGCTGGCTATGAATGTACCTATCAAATCTAGATTTGAACAGTGCTCTAAGCCCTAAGAATGGAGGACTTACCTTAGTATCTGATTAACAATACATGTTTGCACCTTTGAACCGGTAATGTCTATATCTGATTATACATATATCTGCTTATGGTGGTGTTGGTAATGTTTATATCTCAGTTTATATTCCTTGTCTTTCTTTCTGAGAACTATATATGTTTTCACCTCTGAACCAGTCCCCCAACCCATCAAATCAAAAAGAAACAAGAACTAATTTTTGATTAAGGGCATTTGAGACTTAAGAGGGTACAAATTATAATGCACAAAGCATGTTGTGTGATTAAGGGCATCTGTGATGGAGGGACTACTAGTTTGAGAATAATCAGTGGTGTTTCTATGTGTGTGCATGTGGCAGTAGCTGTGTTAGGGGCAGTGTGTGTGTATGTGTGCGCGCGCGCGCGTGTGTGTGTAGCTTGTTGTGTGTTAGTGGGAAGGGGCTGCAGGGTTTAAAGAGAAAAATGGCTGTGAGGATATGTGGGTTTGAAGGGAAAGAGGCTGTCATAGGCAGCCTATATGTTGGTGTTTCCAGGTGTGTGCATGTGTTTGGATGCCTTGTGCATACATGTGTGTGCTTGTTGAGCATTTTGAGTGGTGTGTGAGTTCTGTTTTGAAGTGGGTATGGCTGCGTGAGGGGTGTAGCATTGTTGGGCTCTGTGAGTTGGTTCTTTTTGTGGTGAGTTGTGTGTGATGTAGTGTATGTGTGTGTAAAATGGGTGAAAACTAGTGAGTATGTGTGTGTTTATGTGTGGGTGAGTGCAAGACAGTGTGTAAGTATGTGTACCGTGTGCTCGTGTGGTTGTGCATGTGGGTTGTGTGGTTGTACTGTGTGCAAGGCAATTCTTGTATAGAATGAGGACAGGCCTTAGAAATTAAGAGACCAAATAAGAAATTTTGTTCTAGCTATCAGGGTATGTGCTTTACTATAGACTAATGAATTCTTCCTAGTGATAAAATTTGAAAAGGCTATCTTAAATCAATCTCCTTCTCATCCCATACTCCTCTCACAACCGCTAAAATAATTCAAGCGCATCGGATATGTGCATTTTGAACAATTTTTTCCCATTTGAACATTGATTATTTGTTTGATAATTTTAGGTTGTTAATTGTGCATTTGAGAATTGTGATTATTGATTGATGATTTTAGGTTGTTAGATGTGCATTTGAGAATTGAGATTATTAATTGATAATTTTAAGTTGTTAATTGATGATTTTATATTGTTAATTGTGCATTGAGCATTTGAGATATGGATATTGTTGATGGAGGATGTGACCCAATTGGATTGAATGTGTAATTTTTATTAATTTTTATTACATTGAGCATTTGAGATTTGAGAATTGAGATTGTTGACGGATGATGAGACCCAATTGGATTGAATGTGTGATTTTTATTAATTTTTATTGCATTGAGCATTTGATAATTGAGATTGTTGACGGAGGATGGAACCCAATTGGATTGAGATACCTGTTAGGTAGCACGGACACCGCGTTCGATCGACGGTGTCCGGCATTTAAAAAATAAATTAATGTATGTCGATCTGTCCGGAGGTGTCGGACACGTGTCGATAGGTGTCGGACACGTGTCGATAGGTGTCGGACACGTGTCCAGATGTGTCGGACACATATCAGACACCATACCGACACCCTACATGAGGTGTCAGAATTGAGATTGTTGACTATGCATCGAATTTAGGTTAATTAGGTTAACGCGACATTTTTAGCACCCCCAGAATCTCATCGTGGCTCCAACACTAGCTATAATTAGCCTTAATTAGTCCCGATTAACCCTAATGAACCCAATTAACCCTAATTAGCCCTAACGAGCCTAATTAGTTTTAATTAACCCTAAGAACCCAATGAAAATCAAATTAACTGTAATTACCCCAAATTAGCCCTAATTAACACTAATTAGCCCAAATTAAACCCTAATTAGCCTAATTACTCATATCTTAGTAACCCGTGATTAGATTAAATAAACCCTAAACCCTAACTAAACTCTGATTAGCGACAAATGAACCAAATTTTGTGCATATTGATTATAGTTAGCCTAATTAGTCGTAATTAAGCCTAACATAACCCAATTAAGCCTAATTAGCCCTAATCAACACTACTCGGCACAATTAAACCCTAATTAGCTCTAAACAATCCTAATTAGTCCTAATCAACCCTAATTAGCTATAATTAGCCCAAGGTACTCCTTATTAACACTAATTAGCCCTAACATATTTGGGTTCTGAAAACTGCCTGGTAGTCTTCAAGTGTACATGGTTCGATGTCACATGCAGTAGAAGAATCTGTGTTAGCTCTCAAAAGATTGTAGATATCAATGTCAAGTCAAGACTTGCATCAGACGAGCCATGCGTGTTTGCTAGTCAAGTTGCACAAGTCTTTTATGCAGAGGACGTCGACAATCCCAAATCTCATTGGTATACAGTTATCAAGTCTAAAAAATTGCCCGTGACATATGATAGTGAGCTAGATACCTTTCAAGCCGACCAACCACCTGTCTTGTTACTTGTTGAGGTGAACAACGAGGAGGACGATCTTCCTCTTCCAACAACACTTCATGCAGGAGAAGAATTCGTAGATGATGACGCGGAAGACGTAATAAGTGTTGAAGATGATGTGACTGAGTTTACTGATGAAGAGGATGAACTAGAAGATGAAGAGGACGACGAGTCCCACGAAGAAGAGGACGGCGAGTCCAGTGATGAAGATGAAGATGATGATGATTCCCAAACTAAAAATGATTGACTTGTAATGTTGTAACATCACGAAAAAAATGTAGTAACATTTTAGAACTTGGTTCATATTGTGTTTTTATACTCCGTTCATATATATAGTGCTGATGATGATTTCTGCCAAATTAGTATTTTTAATGTGTTAATGTCTTTGCAATTTACCTATACGAAGTCAGATATGGATAGAATACGGGCTATTCGTGGCCAGGGTGGACGTCGAGCTGCCTCATCCCCAGTGGGTCTCACCTTGTCATTACCCACTGATGACGAGGCACAGAGTGCTCGCGTACAGCAGACGGGGCCCTAGCTCCAGCCCCAGCCTCAACCGTCACCCCAGCCCCAGCCCGACGCCGATTCCTCCCACACACGGTTAATTCTCCTTCTTCTGTGGGTTCTACCTCAGGTATAGTAGATAACGGTGTCTAGTCAATTTTCGGTAGCATTATATTTAAATTATGTTTGAACTGTATTAATGTAAGTGTTTTGTAGGATCTCGACGAGGCCGTGGCCCAACACGCGGGGTACGCATCGACCCCCAGTGTAAACAGAGAGTTACGCTCACCCAGGAGGGTCAGTAAGTAAAAAAAATCACAGCATGCCTTATATATACAAATTTTTGGGGGTGTTAATTTATATTTGAACTGTATTAATTTATCTATTTACTTCTTTGACAGGATCCTGGAGAATCAGGCGAGGACGAAGATCGGCGTTCTTGTGAAGGGCCGATTCTTCGAGCCACGCCTGTACTGGAAGGACTGGGATGCCGATACGAGGGAGTCCCTATGGGAGGAGTGGCTGGTACGGTGAACTATTTTTTTTCTGCGATAGTATTTGTTTAATTAGAATTTAGTATTAAAATTAATTTGTGTTATTGGATACCTTGCATGAGGGGTTCACGTTTGACTCGCCTGATCAGCAGGCGCTGGGGCGGCAGGCCTTCTTTGCTTACATCGGCAAGAATTACCGCCGATGGCTCCACAACGCCCGGGACCGGGTGAAGAAGATGCTGCCCGAGGGTGCCCCGATGACGGAGATGACGAGATATCCCCCACATTGGATATCTCCGACTGTATGGGGGCATATGATAGATCGGTGGGTTACGGATCCAGGCTGGGACGCAAAGAGTAAGAGCGGGGTCGAGAACAGACAGAACAGAGATCCGACGCACACGGGGGGGTCGGTGGCACACGACATCATCTGACACATGAATGCGGTCGAGAACCCGAATATAGAGGAGGATGAGATCGTAACTCTGACGTATAATCAGACGCACGTGTAGAAGAAGGACAAGGACGAGGAGCACCGGGCGGGCGACTATGTTTCAGATATTGCCCGGCGGATCGATGTAAGTCAATTTTTTTAAGTTGTTAATTTTTTGTCTTTCTATTCAATGTTTGTTGCGTTAATTAATGCCCTAACATATCTTTAAATCATTGTTCTTGCAGGCCTCGTATGAACAGCTTAGGCGGTCCGAGCAGCAGTCCGGACAGCCATCAGCGTCCACTAGTACGGGTGCGAGTACTGGGGGGTTAAAGCGATGGCTGTATACACCGGAGGTCGTCAATCGGCCGAAAGGCCGCATACGTGGCCTGCCTAGCACGACTGCACGTGCCGTGATAGGAGCGTCCCCACCCCCCGCTGCCCCTCCATAGACACCGGCTCCTCCGCATCCGTTGGCCGAGGAAGAGATCCAGCGCATTGCTATGGTGGTTTTAAGGATGATCAGGGAGCAGGATCAGCAGGGCGTCCCTGCTGGACATGCCAAGCCGGCCCCAGATCAGCAGGATCCAGATCCGGGACTCGGTAACCCCTAATGAGCCCCTTTCTCGTGCCCGGTCCCATCTTGTCCCCCCCGTCCAGTCCCAGCTTGCCCTCCCACCCCTCCCCCGGCTTATACTCTTCTCCCCTCCTCTAACCAACTGTATCCAGTTCCCGGCTTGTACATTTTATTTTTTATTATAATAAACATTTTTTAAAGTTGATTATATATAGTAGTTTGTGTCTTGGGGATTGTGCGTTGTTGTTGAGGATTGAATTTTTTATTACAGGTTTGGGCATTTGAAAAATAAATTTTTTTTTAAATTTACTTTTAGCGACGGATTAATTTCGTCGCTAAACGTGTACTTAATTCTAAGATTTTAGCGACGGAATATTCCGTCGTTAAAATTTTCATTTAGCGACGGAATATTCCGTCGTTAAAATTTTCATTTAGCGACGGAATATCCCGTCGCTAAAAATTATATTCCGTCGCTAAATAGTTACCGATTAAATTAATTTCACAAAAAAAGTAAATAAATTAAAATACATAAAATAGAATTAGCTACGGAAATTCCGTCGCTAATTTATAAAGAAATCCGTCGCTGAAAGTTCAACATTAGACAACAGATTTTCAAATTCTGTTGCAAAACTTTTAGTCACGTCCTTTTATACGAGGGACTTTTAGCGACGGAATTCGACGGAATTGAGGCTTTTAACGATCGATTTTCCCGTCGCCAAAAGCCTTATTCCTTGTAGTGACTTCCCTTTTGTAGGTGGGAATTTGGTTACTTGGAGAAACAAGAAACAGAAGGTGGTTGCCTTGTCTAGTGCAGAAGCGGAGTTTAGAGGAATGTCTAAAGGATTGTGCAAGCTTTTTTGGCCGGAAGAGCTATGGAAGGAAATAGGCCAGAGTTCTACTACAACGATGAATCTGTTCCGTTATAATAAAGTAGCTATGGAAAGTGCAAAAAATCCAGTTCAGCATGACAGAACAAAACACGTGAAAATGGATTGACATTTCATCAAAGAGAAGCTTGAGGCAAAGATAGTGCAATTTCCGTTGGTCAAATCCAAAGACTAGTTAGCAGATATTTTGACAAATACAGTTTCAAGCAAAGACTTCTACAACTAGGCAAGTTGAGCATTGGAGATATCTATGCACCAACTTGAGAATGAGTGTTGACATGAGCAATAATTGAGGAATTTAATTCTTGTAGACAAGAGCTATAATTGAGGGATTTGATTCATGTATACAAGAGCTATAATTTAGGGATTTGATTGTTGTAGACAGGAGCTATAATTGAGGGATAATTTTAGGGATTTCACTGCATAATTAGGGATCACCTAGATGTAAGCAATTATTTACTTCTTAAAATAGGATTCATGTACAGTATATATAGACACAATTGTATTGGAATGAAATCTACAATATTCTGATTCATCAATTTGCCCCTATGAAGCCTCCAGATTTTCCCTATATTTATCATCAGCAATGACCCATTACCTCAAGGGATGTCAATGGATGACCCATTACCTTAAGGGATGTCAATGGGGTGGGTCGGATGCAGATCTTATAAGATCCGTACCCGCCCCGCTAGCCCTTAAGCCCAGCCCCGCCACTGGGTCATGTAAGTGCAATACCATACCCAACAATCTGTCCCCGCCCTTCCTTGTAGCCCTCAAAACCCGGCCCAATTAACTGCCCCGATCTGCCCCGGCCTGTTTGGTTTGGCATAACTGTTAATTCATTTCTAACATGTATTATAAAATTCTGCACTACAAAAGTTGCACAAACTGTCACAACAAATATAA
>JAVXUO010001836.1:0-309768 GCA_033065855.1 Escallonia rubra | reverse complement strand
GAAGGACGCAAAGTATTTTGTAAAGGATGAGAACAAATTGTGAGAGGAAGGAGTTTTTTTTTTTCTCCTAATCGAGACATTGCGTTAGAAATGAGGAAGTACAAAAGAGGGTTCCTGGTTCACAGTTTCATCCATTAACAAAAGAGAACCAAAGGATGAAGAAGGAACCAAGCCAAAAGGGTTCGAGGCATCAGCCCATTTAGCTAAATTGTGGGCTAAACTATTTACACATCTATTTACTTTCAAACCATCCCAGCAGATAAACTTCTTTAGCTTCTCTCGAGCTTCTACAATCATGGTGGAGCATTTCCAATTAGGCTGCTGATCTTGGTTGATGAGTCAATCCACTACACCCTGAGCACCCCCTTCGATAATTACATGAGTGCATTTGTCTCTCAAGGCAAGGTCTATCGCAATAAGGCTTTCAAGCGCTTCTGCTGATTTAGGATCTATAGTTCATTTGATGTAGTAATAGCAGAGATTATGTTGCCTTTGTGATCTCGAATGATAGATGCTTGAGTGGTTCTTACCTCCCTAACAGTAGCATCAAAATTCACACGGTGCCAGTGATGAGGGGGATTGAATCTGTCAGAAGAGTGCAATCTGGCTATTGAGTGGGAAGTAACTGCCTCTTTATATCTACCTTGACATCTCCATACATGATCCATAACCGTAACAACAAAAAGAGTGTAGTATTGGCTAGTCGTGGATTCATTATTTGGAGGGAATGATGGTGAAATGATACCAAAAAGTCATTGAATGGTGAGGTTCCTGAGAGCATTATGTGTACATGTCTGTGGTTGGAGTGGACTTTGAGGAGGACGGAAATTTTCAGGTGAAGCAAGCCATAATGCTCGAGTCAGAGGGCATGTGAGAAATATGTGAGATAGAGACTCTTCCCCTGAGTTGCAGAGAGGACACTTGGTATCAATTTCGGGGATAAAATCTTGAAGTTTCATCCTGGCAGGGAATACTATGTGCAATACGCTAGATCAATATTTTGTCTCTTTCACGAATTCTGGTTTTCCACAGCATTTTCCAAAAAGGATAGTCCCTTTCTTGATGGAGCTGGAACCGAGGTTCATTCACAAACATATAAGATGATTTTGCCGTTAGTTTTCCAGATTTGGTTGGTGTCCAGGCTAAGAAATCCGGGGGCTTTGATGGAGAAATACGAATTTTCAGTATTTCACCAATATGAAATTTCAAAAACAGGTTTTGCAGCTTCTCTAAGTTCCACGAATTTGATGATTGATTAATCAAAGAAGATACTTTTGAATCGGCTAAGAAATCATCAGACATAATATCCAGACTGAAGGACCTAATAAATGGTATCCATGGATCTTTTTCAATGTCAATACTCTCACCATTTCCAACAATGTAACAGAGGCCCTTTTCCAGAGTTTCCTTACTTGAACATCTCCCTTTCCAGATCCATGATGTTGGGTTTGGAGGAGAATAATCTAAGAAATGGGTTCCTTTCAAGTATTTTTTCTCCATGACCTTGACCCACATCTTATTAGTTTCTTTAAGCACCATCAAGCCCAACTTTGTAAGTAATTCTTGATTGAACGCCTTCATTGGCTTGAATGCAGCCATCCCCTACATTTGGGTATACAAATAGTATCCCAAGCTTTTGGACAATAGAAGTGGGTTTTGGTCTCACTATGCCCCCACCAAAACCTTCAAAAAAATACTGTCAATCTGGTTGTAGATCTTCATTGGGAGAGAAAATGTTAACATAGCATACGTAGGAATGGCCATTGCCACCGATTTGATTAGCGTGCCTCTGCCCGCTAAGGAAATACATTTAGTTTTCCATCCAGTTAGTCTTTTTCTCATCCTATCCAGCACATTATTGAACATTTGAGCTTTCCCTTGATGGGTGAATAGAGGCAAACCCATATACTTGTCTTGAGGGGGAGCTTTCTTTATTCCCAGAATTCCACAGATTTGTCTTCTGATGGATGCCTCTACATTGTTGCTGAAAAATACTCTTGACTTGTTTTTGTTAATTATCTGGCCCGACCAATAAGCATACTTGTTAAGACACTTTACTACTTCCTCTACTTCCCCTTCACTAAACCTGCAAAATAGTATTAAGTCATCAGCAAATAACAGATGCGATATGGCTGGGCCCGAATGATTGGCTCTGATTCCGTGCAATTTTCCTTGGATTTCAGCTTTCATGATAAGTCTTGTTAGGATTTCAGATCCTAGAATGAACAAGAATGGTGAGAGTGGGTCTCTTTGACGAAGGCCCCTGGTCGGTTTTATGATTTCGTGATGAGCTCCATTGATAAGAATGGACATAGTAGCAATGCTTATACATTGATTAACCCACTGAATCCATGCTCTAATCCTCTGAGCTATAGGCCCCACCCCATCTCCACTGGATCTGGATTATTAAAACCAAAATTCTTGAGCACTAAAAGAATAAAAGACCACTCCATATTTTCATAGGCCTTCTCCATGTTGATTTTGATGACCACTAAGCCTTTACTGCCTTTTTTTCTTCCTCATCGTGTGCCCAATTTCCGACAAGAATGCTATTATCACTGATTATTCTGTTTGGCACGAAGGCAGCCTGTAAATGAGAGATCAACTTATGAAGAATGGACTTGAGTCTAGAAGCCATAATCGAAGAGATTATCTTGTATGAGACATTACATAGGCTAATTGGTCTGTAGTGATTTACTGAAGAGGGGCTCTCAACTTTCGGGATCAAGGCTACATGGGTGTGATTCTGTTCTTTCAACAGGTAGCCACTAATAAAGAAGGATTGGACACTCTTGATGACATCTTGTTTGATAATATTCCATAAGGTTTTGTAGAAGTGTACAGTCATTCTATCTGGGCCAGGTGCTTTATGGGATCCCAAATGCTGTAGAGCACTAGTGATTTCTAATTCTTTAGGAGTAGAGCAAAGCATGAAATTGTCCTCTTCCATAACTGTAGGTGTAATCAGTTCTTCCATGTCCTGGGGGATATCCAGATTTGAAGTTTCATAGATCTTCTTGAAATGCTCATTTAGGCAATCTCCAATATTATCCTTCCGAAGAGCCAAACTCCTTCACTGTTTTTCAAGAAATCAATTGCATTTCTTCTTCTTCGAATGATGGTAGTTAAATGGAACTATCTGGTGTTGAGGTCACCTTCCAAAATTCTCTTACGACGTGATTTGTCCAGCCACAGAGACACTTCCTGCTTTAATTTTTCATCTAGCTCTAGTTGAAGATTTGTTTCCAATGTGGTGCTATCAACTGAAGGATCCTGCACTTTTACAGAACTTATGGCTTCACTTAACTGCTGGGTTTTTGCTTGGATAATTTCGAAATGCATTTTATTCTGACTCCTAATGGCTGCTCGAGTATTTTTTATTTTTTGGCACAAGATGAAAGGATGGGATCCCTTGATGAAAATCTTCCAGGCGTGTTTGACAACAAGGTGGCTTGTTTTATCTCTTGTCCAGCACGACATGAATTTGAAGGGTTTAGGCACACTAGACTCAACTTATGTTGTATTCAAGAGAATTGGGCAATGATCCGATTGGTGGGCTGTGAGATGTTGAATGGACGCATTAGGGAGAATGATTCTCCACTGGATGTTTGCATATCCATGATCAAGCCTCTCTTTGATGTTTGCTGCCATTGGACGCATGAGTGAGAGGAAGGAGATGAGAATGAAAAGAAAGGTAAAGCATCTGTTGTCCACGTGTCATGTGAGGTGTGAGTTATATCAACGTGTAATTATGTGGGTACCGGTGAATATGCACGTATAGACACATATGAGTTAACACCAGTGGCATTCTGTGTAATATTGTTAAAAAGCATGGGCAATGACCTAAATGAGCACATATGAGTTAAATTTGGGTACCGGTGAATATGCACGTATAGACACATATGAGTTAAATTTGAGCTTTCTCAGGAGACTTACACGCCTCCTGAGAAAGCTCAAATTTAGTCCATTCAAGTTGCCTTCCACAGATCCTGACGAAATAACTTCTGATTGCACTATACAGTACTATCCTTCATATCCACTCAGAGGAACTTCCCACCCCATCCGTAAAAACGGTTCCAGTGCACTAGCCATTTCGTGAAAATATCTGGTATTCCTGTCACCAACTTTAGTAAAAAAGGTCCCTCGATTTTGTCTTAGAGAAACAACCTTTAGCCTCAGCCTTTAACTCCATCCCGCTTTTTGAAGCTCAATACTCTTTCCCCTCGATGAAATATAGAGACATAGTATCTGCCAAGACGCAAGGAAGCACTTCTAACCTGCCAAGAATCTCATTCCGTCCATGCGGATCCATCCGAGCTTACTTCGGCAGCAGTCCCTATTCCACTTCCTGAGATCATCTTCCAGCAGTTGCGACTTGCATGCCAAGCGAAAGCAGGGGTTAACCACAACTGCATAACTCCTCCACCATCCAGAACCCAAGTGCAGTAAGTGACACATTCTTGAATCTAAAGGGACATTTGTGTTAAGTTAATATATGTTCTAAAAGCTTAAGTTGTTAGAGAATGTGCCCAACAATGTATATCATGCTTTAATATTTCCTCTCACGTGTAAGCCTCTGATTGCACATGAAGAGACTAATCAAGGTGCACCACCACCAAGTGCACAGATTAAATCAGTACAAATCACACCATATAAAGGGGGACCAAATATGCAAGTAGGAAGATTTGAACTCAAGACTTCTGATACCATGTTAAGTTGCCAAAATCATAGTTTGGGCGAACATCCTGACCAAAAACCCACAAATAAGGAGAGGTACCAAAGATTTATAGGAAAACTAACTTACTTGTCTCATACCAGGTCAGATATTGTCTATGCTGTGACTTTAGTAAGCCAGTTTACGCACAATCCTAGTGAAGAACAGATGGATGTCGTACGCATAATTTTACGCTACCTAAAATCTTCCCCATAAAAATGTCTCATGTTCAGGAAATTTAATCATCTTTGGCTTCATGGATATACGGATGCAGACTAGGTAGGGAGTATCAATAACATGAGGTCAACAGCAGGGTACTCACTACAAGAAAATACATTTGTTGCGACGGACTTTTAGCGACGGAAGTAATTCCATCGCTAAACGTCATTTAAGTGATCGAATAAACCCTCGGTAATCGTCCATCGTTAAAAATGTTTGACGAAGGCATGATCTGTCGCTAAAGGTATTTGACGACAGAATTTTAATGACGGGATAACCGTCGTTAGAAAGTTTTTAGGAAATTTTTAATTTTCGAGGGTTTTTAAAAAAAATTAAGCGACGGAATTCTACTGTTGCTAAATATTCTGTCGGTAAAAAAGGCTTTTACCGACAGACTTTTAGCGACGGGAATTCTGTCGCTAAAAGTCATCCCTTAAAACACACAGATCTATTTTTCTTTCTCTCTCCCCGTTTCTTTCTTTCTCTCTTATTTCTCACCGACCCACCGGCGTTCTCACCTCCGGCGACCACCCTCTACGGCGACCTACGACTACCCACTTCTGGCGAGACCCCCGTCCTCCCCCCTACGACCCCCCCCCCCCCCCGTCGCCACCTGCGGCTATTCTGTCCACCACCTGCGGCTACCGGTCACCTGAAGTCCGTCAGATTATTCAAGTTAAGGTAAGCTTCTCACTTCTCACTTCATCACATTTCATGTATTTAATCGATACACTACTGGCTATGAATGTACCTATCAAATCTAGATTTGAACAGTGCTCTAAGCCCTAAGAATGGAGGACTTACCTTAGTATCTGATTAACAATACATGTTTGCACCTCTGAACCGGTAATGTCTATATCTGATTATACATATATCTGCTTATGGTGGTGTTGGTAATGTCTATATCTCAGTTTATATTCCTTGTCTTTCTTTCTGAGAACTATATATGTTTTCACCTCTGAACCAGTCCCCCAACCCATCAAATCAAAAAGAAACAAGAACTAATTTTTTATTAATGGCATTTGAGACTTGAGAGGGTACAAATTATAATGCACAAAGCATGTCGTGTGATTAAGGGCATCTGTGATGGAGCGACTACTAGTTTGAGAATAATCAGTGGTGTTTCTATGTGTGTGCATGTGGCAGTAGCTGTGTTAGGGGCAGTGTGTGTGTGTGTGTGTGTAGCTTGTTGTGTGTTAGTGGGAAGGGGTTGCAGGGTTTAAAGAGAAAAATGGTTGTGAGGATATGTGGGTTTGAAGGGAAAGAGGCTGTCATAGGCAGCCTATATGTTGGTGTTTCCAGGTGTGTGCATGTGTTTGGATGCCTTGTGCATACATGTGTGTGCTTGTTGAGCATTTTGAGTGGTGTGTGAGTTATGTTTTGAAGTGGGTATGGCTGCGTGAGGGATGTAGCATTGTTGGGCTCTGTGAGTTGGTTCTTTTTGTGGTGAGTTGTGCGTGATGTAGTGTATGTGTGTGTAAAATTGGTGAAAACTAGTGAGTATGCGTGTGTTTATGTATGGGTGAGTGCAAGACAGTGTGTAAGTATGTGTACCGTGTGCTCGTGCAGTTGTGCATGTGGGTTGTGTGGTTGTACTGTGTGCAAGGCAATTCTTGTATAGAATGAGGACAGGGCTTAGAAATTAATAGACCAAATAAGAAATTTTGTTCTAGCTATCAGGGTATGTGCTTTACTATAGACTAATGAATTCTTCCTAGTGATAAAATTTGAAAAGGCTATCTTAAATCAATCTCCTTCTTATCCCATACTCCTCTCACAACCGCTAAAATAATTCAAGCGCATCGGATATGTGCATTTTGAACAATTTTTTCTCATTTGAACATTGATTATTTGTTTCATAATTTTAGGTTGTTAATTGTGCATTTGAGAATTGTGATTATTGATTGATGATTTTAGGTTGTTAGATGTGCATTTGAGAATTGAGATTATTAATTGATAATTTTAGGTTGTTAATTGATGATTTTATATTGTTAATTGTGCATTGAGCATTTGAGATATTGATATTGTTGACGGAGGATAGGACCCAATTCAATTGAATGTGTAATTTTTATTAATTTTTATTACATTGAGTATTTGAGATTTAAGAATTGAGATTGTTGACAGATGATAGGACCCAATTGGATTGAATGTGTGATTTTTATTAATTTTTATTGCATTGAGCATTTGATAATTGAGATTGTTGACGGAAGATGGAACCCAATTGGATTGAGATACCTGTTAGGTAGCACGGACACCGCGTTCGATCGACGGTGTCCGGCATTTAAAAAATAAATTAATGTATGCCGATCTGTCCGGAGGTGTCGGACACGTGTCGATAGGTGTCGGACACGTGTCGATAGGTGTCGGACACGTGTCCAGATGTGTCGGACACGTATCAGACACCATACCGACACCCTACATGAGGTGTCGGAATTGAGATTGTTGACTGTGCATCGAATTTAGGTTAATTAGGTTAACGCGACATTTTTAGCACCCCTAGAATCTCATCGTGGCTCCAACACTAGCTATAATTAGCCTTAATTAGTCCCGATTAACCCTAATGAACCCAATTAACCCTAATTAGCCCTAACGAGCCTAATTAGTTTTAATTAACCCTAAGAACCCAATGAAAATTAAATTAGCTGTAATTACCCCAAATTAGCCCTAATTAACACTAATCAGTCCAAATTAAACCCTAATTAGCCCTAATTACTCATATCTTAGTAACCCGTGATTAGATTAAATAAACCCTAAACCCTAACTAAACTCTGATTAGCGACAAATGAACCAAATTTCGCGCATATTGATTATAGTTAGCCTAATTAGTCGTAATTAAGCCTAACATAACCCAATTAAGCCTAATTAGCCCTAATCAACACTACTCGGTACAATTAAACCCTAATTAGCTCTAAATAATCCTAATTAGTCCTAATCAACCCTAATTAGCTATAATTAGCCCAAGGTAATCCTCATTAACACTAATTAGCCCTAACATATTTGGGTTCCGAAAACTGCCTGGTAGTGTTCAAGTGTACATGGTTCGATGTCACATGCAGTAGAAGAATCTGTGTTAGCTCTCAAGGGATTGTAGATATCAATGTCAAGTCAAGACTTGCATCAGACGAGCCATTTGTGTTTGCTAGTCAAGTTGCACAAGTCTTTTACGCGGAGGACGTCGACAATCCCAAATCTCATTGGTATACAGTTATCAAGTCCAAAAAATTGCCCGTGACATATGATAGTGAGCTAGATACCTTTCAAGCCAACCAACCACCTGTCTTGTTACCTGTTGAGGTGAACAACGAGGAGGACGATCTTCCTCTTCTAACAACACTTCATGCAGGAGAAGAATTCGTAGATGATGACGCGGAAGACGTAATAAGTGTTGAAGATGATGTGACTGAGTTTACTGATGAAGAGGATGAACTAGAAGATGAAGAGGACGACGAGTCCCACGAAGAAGAGGACGGCGAGTCCAGTGATGAAGATGATGATGATTCCCAAACTGAAAATGATTGACTTGTAATGTTGTAACATCACGGAAAAAATGTAGTAACATTTTAGAACTTGGTTCATATTGTGTTTTTATACTCCGTTCATATAGTGCTGATGATGATTTCTGCCAAATTATTGTTTTTAATGTGTTAATGTCTTTGCAATTTACCTATACGAAGTCAGATATGGATAGAATACGGGCTATTCGTGGCCAGGGTGGACGCCGAGCTACCTCATCCCCAGTGGGTCTCACCTTGTCATTACCCACTGATGACGAGGCACATAGTGCTCGCGTACAGCAGACGGGGTCCCAGCTCCAGCTCCAGCCCCAACCGTCACCCCAGCCCCAGCCCGACGCCGATTCCTCCCACACACGGGTTAATTCTCCTTCTTCTGTGGGTTCTACCTCAGGTATAGTAGATAACGGTGTCTAGTCAATTTTTGGTAGCACTATATTTAAATTATGTTTGAACTGTATTAATGTCGGTGTTTTGTAGGATCTCGACGAGGCCGTGGCCCGACACGCGGGGTACGCATCGACCCCCAGTGTAAACAGAGAGTTACGCTCACCCAGAAGGGTCAGTAAGTAAAAACAATCACATCATGCCTTATATATACAAATTTTTGGGGTGTTAATTTATATTTGAACTGTATTAATTTATCTATTTACTTCTTTGACAGGATCTTGGAGAATCAGGCGAGGACGAAGATCGGCGTTCTTGTGAAGGGCCGATTCTTTGAGCCACGCCTGTACTGGAAGGACTGAGATCCCGATACGAGGGAGTTCCTATAGGAGGAGTGGCTGGTACGGTGAACTATATTTTTTCTGCGATAGTATTTGTTTAATTAGAATTTAGTATTTAAATTAATTTGTGTTATTGGATGCCTTGCAGGAGGGGTTCACATTTTACTCGCCTGATCAGCAGGCGCTGGGGCGGCAGGCCTTCTTTGCTTACATCGGCAAGAATTACCGCCAATGGCTCCACAACGCCCGGGACCGGGTGAAGAAGATGCTGCCCGAGGGTGCCCCGATGACGGAGATGACGAGATATCCCCCACATTGGATATCTCCGACTGTATGGGGGCAGATGATAGATTGGTGGGTTGCGGATCCATGCTGGTACGCAAAGAGTAAGAGCAGGGTCGAGAACAGACATAACAGAGATCCGACGCACACGGGGGTGTCGGTGGCACACGACATCATCCGACACATGAATGCGGTCGAGAACCCGAATATAGAGGAGGATGAGATCGTAACTCTGACGTATAATCAGACGCACGTGTAGAAGAAGGACAAGGACGAGGAGCACCGGGCGGGCGACTATGTTTCAGATATTGCCCGGCGGATCGATGTAAGTCAATTTTTTTAAGTTGTTAATTTTTTGTCTTTCTATTCAATGTTTGTTGCGTTAATTAATGCCCTAACATATCTTTAAATCATTGTTCTTGCAGGCCTCGTATGAACAGCTTAGGCGGTCCGAGCAGCAGTCCGGACAGCCATCAGCGTCCACTAGTACGGGTGCGAGTACTGGGGGGTTGAAGCGATGGCTGGATACACTGGAGGTCGTCAATCGGCCGAAAGGCCCCATACGTGGCCTGCCTAGCACGACTGCACGTGCCGTGATAGGAGCGTCCCCACCCCCCGCTACCCCTCCATAGACACCGGCTCCTCCACGTCCGTTGGCCGAGGAAGAGATCCAGCGCATTGCTATGGTGGTTTTGAGGATGATTAGGGAGCAGGATCAGCAGGGCGCCCCTGCTGGACATGCCAAGCCGGCCCCAGATCAGCAGGATCCAGATCCGGGACTCGATAACCCCTAATGAGCCCCTTTCTCGTGCCCGGTCCCATCTTGTCCCCCCCGTCCAGTCCCAGCTTGCCCTCCCACCCCTCCCCCCGGCTTATACTCTTCTCCCCTCCCCTAACCGGCTGTATCCGGTTCCCGGCTTGTACATTTTATTTTTTATTATAATAAACATTTTTTAAAGTTGATTATATATAGTAGTTTGTGTCTTGGGGATTGTGCGTTGTTGTTGAGGATTGAATTTTTTATTACAGGTTTGGGCATTTGAAAAATTAAAAAAAATATATTTTTAAAAAAATTTACTTTTAGCGACAGATTAATTTCGTCGCTAAACGTGTACTTAATTCTAAGATTTTAGCGACGGAATATTCCGTCGTTAAAATTTTCATTTAGCGACGGAATATCCCGTCGTTAAAATTTTCATTTAGCGACGGAATATCCCGTCGCTAAAAATTATATTCCGTCGCTAAATAGTTACCGATTAAATTAATTTCACAAAAAAAAGAAAATAAATTAAAATACATAAAATAGAATTAGCTACGGAAATTCCGTCGCTAATTTATAAAGAAATCCGTCGTTGAAAGTTCAATATTAGACAACATATTTTCAAATTCCGTTGCAAAACTTTTAGTTACGTCCTTTTATACGAGGGACTTTTAGCGACGGTAATTCCGTCGCTAAAAGTTTTAGCGACGGAATTGAGGCTTTTAACGACAGATTTTCCCGTCGCCAAAAACCTTATTCCTTGTAGTGACTTCCCTTTTGTAGGTGGGAATTTGGTTACTTGGAGAAACAAGAAACAGAAGGTGGTTGCCTTGTCTAGTGCAGAAGCGGAGTTTAGAGGAATGACTAAAGGATTGTGCAAGTTTTTTTGGCCGGAAGAGCTATGGAAGGAAATAGGCCAGAGTTCTAATACAACGATGAATCTGTTCCGTTATAATAAAGTAGCTATGGAAAGTGCAAAAAATCTAGTTCAACATGACAGAACAAAACACGTGAAAATGGATCGACATTTCATCAAAGAGAAGCTTGAGGCAAAGATAGTGCAATTTCCGTTGGTCAAATCCAAAGACTAGTTAGCAGATATTTTGACAAATATCTGTTGACAAATATCTGTTTCAAGCAAAGACTTCTACAACTATCTTGGCAAGTTGAGCATTGGAGATATTTATGCACCAACTTGAGGGGGAGTGTTGACATGAGCAATAATTGAGGAATTTAATTCTTGTAGACGAGCTATAATTGAGGGATTTGATTCATGTATACAAGAGCTATAATTTAGGGATTTGATTGTTGTAGACAGGAGCTATAATTGAGGGATAATTTTAGAGATTTCACTGCATAATTAGGGATCACCTAGATGTAAGCAATTATTTACTTCTTAAAATAGGATTCATGTACAGTATATATAGACACACAATTGTATTGGAATGAAATCTACAATATTCTGATTCATCAATTTGCCCCTATGAAGCCTCTAGACTTTCCCTATATTTATCATCAGCAATGACCCATTACCTTAAGAGATGTCAATGGATGACCCATTGCCTTAAGGGATGTCAATGGGGTGGGTCGGATGCAGATCTTATAAGATCCGTACCCGCCCCGCTAGCCCTTAAGCCCAGCCCCGCCACTGGGTCATGTAAGTGCAATACCATACCCAATCCTAAGAAGGTATGGACAATCTGTCCCCGCCCTTCCTTGTAGCCCTCAAAACCCGGCCCAATTAACCACCCCGATCTGCCCCGGCCTGTTTGGTTTGGCATAACTGTTAATTCATTTCTAACATGTATTATAAAATTCTGCACTACAAAAGTTGCACAAACTGTCACAACAAATATAATAGATCATATATCAAATTAATGTCCGAAATTCCTAAAGTAGAGATTAACAAATTACATTACAATTTGAATAAATTACACCACAATTCAAATAATTACACCACAGTTACAAAATAGTTTAACTACAATACAAAAGAAGAAAAATGAGATGGAGATGGAAGGAGCAGCCGGATTGTCTACCAATGGGTGCTAGTATGAGTCCGTCTAAGTTCACATGCTTTACCAATAGCATATAGAGAGGAAGGTGACTAATATGGTGGCATGTGTCGAACATTGTATCAGGCATACCCAGTAGCAATCTCTTTCCCAACCTCTCAACACAATAAAACCTGCTTAGATACATGTGAAAGCCCTCAGCCCTCAGGGTCAAAGAACAAGAGTAACCACCATCTGGCTGACTCTTTATACATAGTTCAACAAGTTATGGGGGCAATGCTCCCCGTGGCATCACTTTCTATCCAGCACTTTCACCTGATCAAACAACCTCCTCCTTGAAGAGTTGAAGTCATCAATCAATGCTTCAAGCTGCAAATAGCCAACTGATTTGGCAAAAGTAAAGTTTTATATACTTAACTTCTCAACGCTATATAAGTAATAAAAATATGGTCAGATTGGTCTAGACATGCAGGCGTATCTCACAGTTCCATCTGTATTGCATAAAGCAAAAAAACTAAGTTCATTTAACAAAAAAGGGATAGCCGTTATGTTTGTGTGCCTTAGAAAATAATTCTAAGGCATGGCTCGAAATGATGCAGTTGGACTAGTGGTGTCCGAATGACAAATGAATCATTACTGATTTTATGAAATGACATACATGGTCTAACAAATTACGAAACAAGAAGAATACTGACGAAGAGCACGCGTCGGTTACCCAATGCAGCAGCCACCACTAAGGAAACAAGAAGAATGCCACAAGTCAAATAAGAGCATAAACTATCTCGGCCCTTAATTAAAATCTTCCAGTGAATATGGGATGCAACTAAACTTCCAATTTTTCACTTCATATAGTCGATCTTTAGAACGTGTGTGGGGTGATTTAGATTCTAGAAAGGCAGACACATAAAACAAAGAAAGAATTTACAGAATGATGTATCTTGGTGAATCTATATTGCTGACAGTAGAGTTTTACCTTATCTAAACATCCAAATTGGTCCAAATAACTAAAATTATGACAATCGATATGCTATCTTTAAATTTTGGGTCTTTTGGAGATGCAAAGTTTTCACCGGCTTTTTCTGGATTGAACAAAGTATTTCTCCCCAAAGATTTTGCAAGGCATAGCAACATATTCCTTTTACCTAACAAAAACATCAGGCCACACAGCAATCCTAGATTGCATGGTTAACAAAACCAAAATCAGAGAAAGACATAATACTAGTACAGAACTACAACAACATTTGATCACAAATAGCCACACGCACAGACACATTCATGTATAGTTACCGACAGACCTATAACCTAAAAAGAATCGAAAGGAAACCCACTTCGAAAGGGCAAAATAGAGGATTACTTTGCAGGAAGGAAAGCAAAAAATACTTAATAAACAAAATTGCAGGAAATACAAGCAAATGCGTTCGAAATCGAGCTGAAGAGCAAGCAAAAATGAAACCTTAGTTCTTCTTTTACCTGGAACGTTTGTAGCGACGGTGTGATACTCATGAGACATAACTGGAATGCGGCCACCCACCACAGTGACGGGAGTAGGTGGCCGGTTAGGTGGTGGTGAGGTGGAGGTGGGGTGCTGACCGCCGAATATATGGACTACGGGGGAGGGGAGAGAAGGAGCATCCAGCGGCAGGGTAGGTCGGCAGAGAGTGAGAGAGAATAGAAATTGTAGGTTTTGGGAGATACATATATATCTCTTATGATGGACGGCTAAGATCGACAGATGCATAGGGTTAGTATACCGGGATGGGTCGGATACCGGTTGGACAGAAAACCGCAGCCGATCTTAACCCGCTGCGGATTTTAAAAAAAAATAGCATACTCGCCCCATGACCCGGTCAAAGTCAAAATAACCCGCTTCTAGCGGGGCGGGGCGGGGCGGATATCCGCCGGATGCGGATCTTATTGCCATTCCTAACCTATCACCTCCTTTGCAGTTTTATGGAGAATTATTTTTAGTGGTATGGAAGTGGTTTCAATGTCAGGCATCAATGGTGGCAGATTGGTATGGGGTTTTAATGGTGATGGAAATGGCAATGGTTGCGGGGAAGGATTTAGGATTCATGTTGATGGGGTCAAGAGTTGCGTGTAATATTTTAGTCGCTAGTGTAAAAATTAATTTAATATGCAGCGAGCAATGTTTAATAAAACTCGAAACATTTCTAACTCTCAAATTTCATAAGATGAGCAGAAATAATTGTACATCTATGTACATTAGTACTAGTATTACATTTATATAGAGGTTACTAAATTGCATACATTTGCATATTCTAGTCTCACTTACTTCTTATTTTCAGATGCAGAATATATTTACAAGTATATTATTCATTACTATTCAGTCGTAACTATTCTCTATGCATATATGAAAGTCGTATGCAATAGGATAGTTTTGTATATTAGAGAAGAGAAAAATTGTTAGTCAAACTCTTGTTTACATGAGATTAAGTGGGGAGTTTATTTCTCCACTCTAAATTTAAATTCTTCTAAACTCTAAATGGCTTTTAGTGGCACATGTTAATGACACAACGTCAACTTTTCGGGAGTAAAGTGGAGTGTGAGAGTTCAAATTTAGAGAAAATTAGTAGCTTCCAAATTCTATGATGGGATTTATCAAATTTTCACTTTACGGTTTTAATCATATGCATGTAGGTAAAAGAAGCAACTTTTAGTGACAAATACAGGGGAGACCATGCCCCTTCCCCACTGCACTACTATAGGTCCGACCTTCGTTCTCAAAGCTACCTCACAACTCTCTTCCCCCTCCACCCACCTGCACCGTCAAAAGCTATTTTTGGGGGGCCTCTTCTTGGGTGATGATGGAAATGCAAGAACCATGGTGATCATGCTACAAGACTTCTTCCTCCTCCATATCCATTTGCTACAAGATTTTTTATCTTTTACGCAGATCATTTATATGATCATGCAAATGATCATGCTACACCTACTCATCTAAAAGAAGGGGGGAGGTGGAGCGATAATAGTAGACTATTAATCTTATTATGCATGTAATTTAACTAGCGTATATTTGCCGCAAGATCTTTATCTTTTGTATAGATCATTTATATGATAATGCTACATCTACTCATCTAAAAGGATAATTCACGTGCGTGAGTGTGTTTCTTTTGATATGTATAATACGAAATGAATGGTTTAAAGGAGATATGAGATAATAACATTAAAGAAAGAAATTTCATTGATGTTCACAATCGCATGAGATAAACGTGAAATGTTTAGCCACTTAAACCACTACAAGAAAATAGGTCTTTAGCGACCGCAAGTAAAAGCGGTCGCTAAACTATAAATTAGCGACTGCCATTTACGCGGTCGCTAAATATGTCATTAAATGGTGCGGTCAACGAAATAATTTTGGCGGGTATTTTTAGCGACCGTTGTGCAGTCGCTAAATGTAACGGTTGCTAAAATGGTCGCTAAATTTAGCGACCGCGACATTGGTCGCTAAAGGCAGTCGCTATATTTAGCGACTGCCTTTAGCGACGACTGCCACGGTCGCTAAATATCAGGTATAAAAACAAATCTTCTGCCCTAATTAGGCACCCTGCGTCTCTTTGTCTCCCACCACCGCCTCCATCTCTTTCCCTCCCAAAAACCGCCGCCCTCCTCCGCCGTCATCCAAGAGACAGCAACGCCATTTCTGGAAACCTGTCGCAATTTTGCCCTAATTTTGACCGTCTCTTTCTCACTTCCTGGAACTGCCACCTCCCCCTCTCCCCCCCTACTTCCATATACCACCCAATCACCGTACATAGCGTGTCGCCGCCAAGGCCACCTATCCACAAAGCCCACGCCATCGCTGCTGTCGGCCCTGGCACGGACACGCTGCCGCCAAGCCGCTGCTCACGCTATCGCTGCTCATCCTCTCTCCGCGATGTAAGTCTTCCCTACTTCTTTTTATTTTGACCGTTTTTATAATGTATTGTCTCTTTCGTGCTCTTCTCTCTCAGTCTCTCATCCTTTTCAATTTCAATTGGTCCATTATAATTTTGTAATCTTGTATACTTCTCTTTTCATTAGCTAATTTTGTAATCGTGTATATTTTCCATTTGCCTTTGTATGTGTTTTGAGTGTTTGCGATTGGAGAAGTGTACAAGGACTTTAGCTAAAACATCTTGGAATTTTATGTGCCTGTACAGTGTACATCAAGTGTAGTGGTCTTCTTGTGTCTTAGACTGAGTAAACATCTCCAAGTTCTGTAATGTATTTGCTTTACAGAAACTTGACTCTAATGTTTTGTTATATTAAAGTAGATATTTGAGTACTTTTAGATTTGCATGGTTATGCATGTGGGTTGAGTAGTGGGAAAAGAAACCAAGCTATTGTTGTGAGGCAGTAGCTGTAATAAAGGGGAATATGTATGTATATATTTGGGTGTTGTGTGAAAAGCTGTGAGAAGAGAGTGCACAAGTGTGTATATGGTGTGTAACTAAAGGGTTTATGTTTAATGTGTAGGTGTGTGTGAGCACCTGAGTGCATGTGTGCAAATGTGTGTTTATATTATGTGTGAATGAGGTAAAAGAAGGAAGAGGGAGATAACTGCCTCAGGGGCAGTGGGCATTGCAAATGGGTGTGTGTGTGTGTGTGTGTGTGTGTGTGTGTATATATATATAGCAAATGTGTGCATATATTATGTGCGAATGAGATAAAAGAAGGAAGAGGGAGATAACTGCCTCGGGGCAGTGGGCATTGCAAATGGGTGTGTGTGTGTGTGTGTGTATAGAGTGAGGATGGTTAGTGAAAAGTGTGTGTGTGTGTGTGTGTGTGTGTGTGTATAGTGTGTGTAAATGGTGTGGGTGTGTGTATAAGTGTATGCATGAGAGTGTGAGGGGTGCATGTGAGAGTGGTGTAAGCTGTGTTGTGTAATAATATAGGTGTGTACGAGCCCGTGCACAAGAGTGGGTTTAAAGTCAGTGAATACCACAAGTTTTCGTTATGTTCAGCGCATGAGTAATAGAGAATGAACTGTATGAAACTTTGTTTTAGTAATGGACTTTAGCAGTGCGTGAACTTGTGCTTGAGAGCATAATAAAATGATAAATCAGCAGGATTGACATAATAACAGTAATACTAATAATTGTAGAGCAGTAACAATAATAACAATAGTAAGGTTAACACTACTAATAATACAAAACACTCATGAAAAG
Organism: Escallonia rubra; assembly: GCA_033065855.1. Classification (NCBI taxonomy): domain Eukaryota; kingdom Viridiplantae; phylum Streptophyta; class Magnoliopsida; order Escalloniales; family Escalloniaceae; genus Escallonia; species Escallonia rubra. The sequence continues at coordinate 292,373 of JAVXUO010001836.1, read as the reverse complement.
TGAAAACAAAAAAGCAGCCTCATCCCCCTTATAGCGGTAGCTGACCCCGTCCGATTCTCTCTTTTCCGTGTCCATTCTTGCCTCCTCTGAGACATGAAAATCATGGAAGAAATCAGAAGTGAGTATATACGTGCACATTTGCGTACCTGTTACTTCCTAGTCCATGGCATTAGGTCCAAAGCATCTCCTCTTCACGGGGTTCCAGACCCATTGCACCAGAAACCTCATTTTCTTCACCCCATTTACGTTGTAGCCATCTCCCCACGAGTCCTTGTACACTTCTCCGACGAACCCACCACCCCCACCAGACCCATATACATGTCTTGAACTTCAGCTAAAACATCTTGGAATTTTTTCTGTGAAATGATCTACTTTTATGGGCGATATTATGTAACCATAAACTTTGAAAGACATCTTGAAGGACATCCATTTGGTTAGCTTAGTTAGGATTTCCGTTGAACTAAAGTACAATTGGTTTCTTATGCTTTACTTTTTTCATGTTAGAATTAAAAGGGCAATTCGTATGATGAATCTGTTGATTGTCACCGTTGATACACTTGCGCACTTCTAACTAGTCTCAAGTATGATAGTAGTTATGTGATACGTCCTTTTATCTGTCAAACTTTTTAAAGTTCTAGGTGTCAAATGAATTTCAAATTTGGGAAATGCATCAGAAATCTACCCAATCTAGAATAGGTAAATAGGTTCCTTCTTTGTATACATTGTCTGTCCTTTCTATCTCATACTTAAACCTAAAATACTCCTCATTGGGTTCCCTTTCCCTCTCTTTTAAGTTAAAATTTGAAAGCTTAACCATCCAAGTTCAGCATTGGTCCTAATGGAAACTGGAAATGGAACAGCAGTAACGTGTTTTCAAGTTGTATTACCACTGTTTCCAAGTTCACCATGGGGACTTATGTTGCATAGTTGCATCTTGGATGTTTGCTTTCTTTTCCATATGCTTTGTCTTTAATTTTCTGTACAAATTTTCTTTCATGTCATATGGTTATCGATCTTTTATGATTTTTATAATCAGCATCAGTTAACTTTCTGTAATTTCACGTTGTGAACATCCATTTGATTGTGAAACTCTAGTATATTGATCTAATACGTGTTTAATATCAATGCCCGATTTCTGAATTTCACCATTATTACAATATTAACGCAATATTAATATTGCAATTTCAGCATTACTGAATTTCAGCATTATTGAATTTCTGAAAGATGTGAAACTCTAACAGCCCTTTGATTCTAGAATTCTTATTGCAATATTAATGCTTTTGGTGATGAACAAATTAGATTAGTTGATGGTCATTTGCATGTTATAATACATAAATGCGTGTAGAAATGTACTTACATTACCTGGGTAAACATCGGTAAGAATTGATGAGTAGGCAAATTTTGGTTGTTGGTGATTGGAATATTCCCCATCTTCTCTATCTCACATTTCAGTCCTTATATATAGCTTCATTACAAATAGAATTTGCTTATTAATGTCCCAAGCATCACAAAGATCATGATTGATAGAGTTTGCAAGAGCTTTTTTTCAGTTATAAACTCCAGCTATAAACTTCATTACAATAGATTTTGCTTTTTATGTGACAAATGATTCGGAGTATATTGTATTTATCGACAATATCTCCTTCGCTCCAAGATTTTTTAGGAGATTGTTGTTAGCATGAAATTAGCTCGTACTGTGCCATGGTTACCTGCAGTTTTAGCAGCGGATCAACTTTGTTGCCTTTTAAGAAGTAAGTCTAGAACCCGAAAAGGTTTGTGTTTCATTTAATTCTTCTGAAGCCTATGATTAATTGTCATATGCTTTCTGCCATTGTCTTCCCTAGAATTGAGATGTTTGATTTGTGATGGCCAGATTTGTGTAATCTGAGTTTGTGATGTCGCAAATAATCAATTGGGATGTTTGATTTATGTAATTGTCCTTGGTCTGACTTGTTAATTATGGATTAAACTTTTGAGAATTGAGATGGTTGATGGAGAATGGGACCCAATTGGATTGAGATATTGAATATGTGCATTTTGAACAATTATTTGCCCATTTGAGCATTGATTATTTTATTAAAATTTTAGGTTGTTGGTTGTACATTTGAGAATTAAGACTGTTGATGATTTTAGGTTGTTAAATGTGCATTGAGAATTTGAGAATTGAGATTGTTGATGGAGGATGTGACCCAATTGGATTGAGATATCAGATATGTGATTTAGTTAAATGGTGGGTTGAAATTAGGTTAATTAAAAAATGAAACATGACATGGTGGGTTGAAATTAGGTGTGTACGAGCCGTGCACAAGAGTGGGAGGCAGGCGTGGGAGTGGCATTGTGCCGAGAACTACAAGAAATGGATGCTGAATGCGAGAAGGTGGGCGCTAGCTCGGGCGGGTACGACAGATATATCTATGACCAGGGACCATAATCCCAAATACTTCTCCAGAACTATGTGGGGGGAGCTGGTGTTGCATTGGAGTACTCCAGACTGGGCGAAGCTGAGTGAGCGAGGCACGGAGATGACTCAAAGCGAGAAGAAGATGAAGCACAGTGCTGGTTCCCGTCCATTTGTCGTGCACGAGCTGAGGTTGACAGAGGAGGACCCTGACAGAAGGCCCCCTACGAGGCTCCGCCATTTTGAGCGCACACACCAGAATAGTGATGGGAAGGAGCAGTTTGCGGTGAGCACGTAACTAAGCAATACTTTTGTATTCCTATTGCATTTTTTGCGATTGTGGCCAATAGAATTTCTCTAACATTTTTGTTGTTTTCTTATACAGAGTTTATTTAGAGAGAGTTCAGGCGAACCGGTAGCCAGACGGTGGACGAGTTCTCGATGTGGTCAGACGCGACTGGGGGTCCTAGGAAGGACCGTATACTCGGCCACCCTCGTCAGTCCGCTCGAGCGTTGTTAGCAGACAGACCAGCATCGTCAGGCGAGACGAGTTGTACCGGTCCTCGGGCAGACGCGACGGCTGCGACGTTGGTAGAGTGCTTCAATACAATGTTTGATGCGCATATGCGGATGATGCTCGGTGACAGTTATGTAATTATAAAGGACCCCAAACTACATGTAATACAAAATTTCTCAATTACTTACGTATTTTGTGCTCTATATGTGATCTTGATTAGATATATGATGTTGAATCATTTGTATGGCTTTGTGCAGGGCGATACCGATGATCTTAGTGCCGATGACCCCCGGGGCGATGAAGATGTTGTTGGATCAAACGTGCCTTCATCATCGAGGAATGAAGAAGATGATGACGGGGCTGGTTGTTCTGCTGACAAGTTATTTAGATAGGGGTTTGGTTTGATTTATGCAATGAATGTTATTTTCTTGTTTTGAATTGATCATTGGTACTTAACTGTATGAATTCTATTATTTTAATGCATATGTTAACGTTTATCTATACTTTGATGAATGCGAGCAGCTGTTTGAATGAATGCGGGACAGGGGGTAAAACGGTTTTGAATGAATGCGTTGAAAGCTTTCAACGCATTCATTCAAAAGCGTTTCAACCGAAGTTAAATCGGTTTTTGGATCGATTGGATTGGATGTGAATTGATATTAGTTCTGCGACAGGTTTTGGACAGATTATTTGACCTGAATTTTTTTTTTTTTGCAAAGCCAGGTTTTGCGACCACGATATACGGTCGCTAAATAAAGCAAAGCGGTCGCTAAATTTTTTATTATTTTTTTTAAAAAATTAAAAAAAAAATTAAATTATTTAGCGACCGCCAGTCGCGGTCGCTAATTCGGTCGCTAAATATATAAATATAATTTAATAAAAAATAATTAAAAAATATAATTGTTAAATTAATAAATATTTAGCGACCGCTAAGGGCGGTCGCTAAATGTAATCAACGTGGTCGCTAAATTTAGCGACCGAAATTAAAATGCGGTCGCTAAAATTTAGCAACCTGGGCTATAGCGACCGCCCTTACGCGGTCGCTAAAACCCTTTAGCGACTGCGTAAGGGTCTTTAGCGACCGCCAGGCGCGGTCGCTAAAGAGCCTTTTTCTTGTAGTGAACCTTGCTATGCTTTTGATAGAGTGGGGCTAGATCCTCACCAATTTTGGTTAGAGTCGTATTCTATGTCGCTAAAGGATGCATCAAGGAACCTTTGACCTCTTTAGTGACAAAATGTTTAATCATGCCAAAAAAAGGATATAGTTTGGTCTCATCATTCTAAAAGTTAAAAAAAAAAACCTCAATTTTTAAGTTTATAATGGGTATTTTAAGGGAGAAAAACCTTTTAGCCACTTGCGTATAAAAAATTAAGAGTTTTCAAGCCTGAAAAAAAACCATTAACCATTCGAGCTCAAATAAATTGAAGCCTTGTCAATGATTAGGTTTGAAGTAATCTTACCACCCATAAGAATGGAATATACAAGGACAATAACCATATGAAGAAATGCTATCATGCAAATATATGGTATTCAGGCTACAGTGAAACATACAAAAATAATAACCATTTGAAAAACATGTTATCATGCAAATAAGGGTAATACGAACTTAAAATTATTTATTTTCCGTGAACCCAAATTACAATCAGAAGCAGAATGGTCTGATTTACCGATTCTTAAAAGTCATGATTAACTGACCCGAGTTTGACTCGGGATCTTGAGTTATCCAATAACTGAGGCAAGAAACATAATGATAGCTTCTTTTCTTGACACATCATTGCTTTATATTTTTAATGTAATAGGAGTTATAAAAACTATTGATAAACATATTAATGTCGCTAAAGATCTCCAAACATTATTTTAAACGGGATCCTTAATTTTACAATTAATTAAATCTAAAAATATAGTAAATATTCAAATAGTAAGCCCTATGCAATTCAAAAACAATTTGAAACATTCAAAATTTTATAACTAATATAGTAACATATTATGACTTTATTTGAATATTATATATCAAAAAAGTTCTCTAACATGAAATAATCACCTAGAAAACAAATATTAGTGGTGAAGAGATTCATTAAGAAAACCTAGGTAGTCTATTAAATTCATATTTAAGTTTTATAACCTCATTTGTTAACATTTCAAAGCTCAGTCTATCCAATATAATAACCTAGATAACATAAAAATAAAAACTGTCATATTTAAATTAAACAAAAAAAAACACATATATGAGATTTATAATAGAAGAATGAATTTAGTGATTATTTTTAAAAAATAGGATGTAATATTAAACCCTATAACGTTTGGAAATATATCTACCAATTTTTTTTTTATACACCATACATTGACATAAAAAAGGCAATAGCATAATTTTTTTAACTTTTAGCCAAGAAATAAGGTGTGAAGTGTAGACAAGCACACATGGTGTAATGATCGTTAGATGCTCTCATAAATCTAACTCTATTAATTTACAGAGGTTCTAGACAATATATCAGATAAAGCATGAGTTGAATTAAATAACTTTGTTCGGAATAAATGTGAACCAATCCTTTTTGATGGTGTCCTTATTTTACAATTCGATTATAAGCATTTTAAAGTTCTACATTAGTAATATACCAACATATTAAGACTTTATTGTAATTATATTCATTAAAAACACTTTATAAATTGAAAAGAAACTATATGTGTGTGTGTGTGTGTGTGTGCATTTACATATTTTTGATCTACTAATCTATTAAGACTCAGCAGTCATATTGAGTACTAATATTATTCCTGTAAAATTAATTAAATTTAGAAATAAGGACCTTATCAAATTTAAGTCAATTATTAGGTCATGATTTTGTTTTACAATATCAAACATTTTTTTTTTTGGATCTATAGATATTTATTATCATAGTAGAGTAAGCTTTTTAGAGATATAATCGCCATAATTAAGTTTTAATAGATTAGTATATTGATTAATAAGAGTTTTAGATTGTTTCGAAATAGTTTTTAAATTATATAAAGCTTACTAATATAAAAACAAACTAATCTAGAGATAAGGACTCTATTTAAGATAGTATTGACCTTTAGTGGTACTTTTGTATTAAATATATAGTGTTTGTAAATTATATTTCACGTTTGACACATAATGTGATGAAAATCGATGATATATCGCACAAAAAAACTATTGTAGAATTTCATTGTAAAGATACGTACAGCGAAACTAAGATAGCATGGTTAAGTCAGATTTCAACTGGATTGTCAACCTTAAGCATGTGAGCATGAGTAAAATGTAAAAATATTATAGTATGCAAATTTCATATGAGATATATTTAAAAAGTAATGTAAATTTAACAAAGCATGTGAGCGTAAGTAAAATTTAACTGCTTTTACGTTGGAAAGTTTTAGTTAGAACAAACTTTATTTTTCGATGGTGTTTTTATTTTAAGTAATTAAACTCTTAAACATTCTAAATTCTGCATTAGCAATTTACCTATATATTATGCTTATGTTAACTTTTATACTCCTAAAGACTCTTGCATGAAAAGTGAAAACTAGATATCTAAAAAATAGTGTTGCATATAAAATCTAAAAACATATTTATTATGTTGTGGTGAATGTAGTCTAAAACTTAGATTGAAAGCCTTATTTTATTTGAAAATAAATCTGACTTACTAAGCATGCTTATTATATACTTTGTTGAATGTTGGTTAAATATTGTTCACCAATTTGCTTACTAGGAGGTTTTGGGCTATCATATTTAGTCATGTTGGTTGAACTTTAAACTATATATAATTACCTCATCCAATAATTATTACTTTCTCTGTATACTTTACTGGTGAATTCCATTTGCTTCTAAAAATGTCACATCATCCTTATTTAATTAGTCGTGTTGATTAATTTTTTTAAATCTTATGCTGTAAGAAAATATATGAACCAAAAATTTCTCTATCAAAATTAAACTAACATGTAATTAACGTTATGGGCGATCCATTTAAATGTGAAAATTATTTTTAATATAAAAAGTCTTACGGAATAGCAAATTGATCTCATTATGTTCTAAGCATATTTTTATCAGTGAAATTTACTTTTTCCTTTTTTGAATACTAAATAAAATCCTAATTTTTGTTCACGTATATAGTTACTAAATCAAAATTAGCAAATATATACAAGGACATTGTTTATTGATATTTCACCACAAGGGTTAATTTATTTTCTTAAAAGAAAGTCCACCCTAAAAATAAAAATGACTATCTTTGATGAAATATGAAATTGTGCAATAAATTTTATTATACAATTCAAAACTACTAAAATAAATCACTTCAAGAAAACCGACCCGTACTTGGCACGGGTTTCTGGGCTAGTATATTAGAGTAGGATATATGAGAAGGCCTCTGTAGATGTGAGAGGGATAATTGCTAGGAAGAAACCAACAGGTTCATCACTTAAGAATCAAGATGTGGGTAAAGTAAAAAATTCCATGCTTTGTTGGGTTGTCACACTCAACTACACATGATAACAATTTAAAGGCGTTGTCACTGCTTTCCAAGATGAATTGCCTGAATAACACACCTATTTTCTTACCCTTTTGCATTCTCTAAACGCGAATTAGAAACCAACCATTAATCCTTCTATCGAGCAATAGGGTGTGGATGACAAGCGTGTGTGTATATATATATATATATATATATATAGGGAGCTGATCCATTGCCAGCGCTAGCAGGTCCGCTACATAATGTAGCGGACGTAAATTATCGTCCGCTACATTATGTAGCGGACGGCAAAACAGCGCTGGCAAGCCTGCCAGCGCTGGCAATGGATCATATATATATATATATATATATATATATATTAGTTGGGAGACTTCAAGAATCAAAAGTGACTAGTTGAACAATTATATATGGAAGGCACTGAACGTATCTTGTTATTTAGGTTTCTCTAATTACAATGCTGATTAGGCCGAAGTCCATGTGAGGTGCAATATTCATGGAAGGCCAAGGATCCAGCTGGCTATATGTTCCAGTTAAAAGATTCATCTTGCGGACATTAAATTAGTAGGAGTAAGGAACATAAATGCTAAGGATACCAAGAGGTTCACGAGAACAAGAGAATCCTCGCTTTGCAGGGCTTCCCACACTCGATTATGCTAATTTCTGGGGTTGTAAGAGCATTTAGAGGTGGTTCATGATGCCCATTTATCTGGCTGGACAAACTATTACCAACACTGTCTAAGGAGAAACACGAATCCTTAAGCACCGGGAATTGATTTATTAGGACTTAATATTGACTATTACATCTTTAAAACCACTCTCTAATATAAATATAAAAACTCACACACACACACACACACACGCACACATTATATATATATATATATATATATATATATATATATATATATATATATGGGGGCCGATCCCCATCGACTTTTCCCACCGAATCGCAACAAAGAGTAGCGATTGAGTAAATTGGAAGCATTTGGGCCAACTGCAATCATACCAATCGCAACAAAGAGGTGCGATTGGGCCAAGCCCAATCGCAACTCTTTGTTGCGATTGGCATGATGCCAACCAAACGCCCAGCATCGGCCCAAGCGCCCAGCCAATCGCCCAAAAGACTTGCGATGGGCCCAAAGCCAATCGCAACAAATACTTGCGATTGTTCCTCTACCCCAAAAGTCCACAATTGTGGCTTCTCCCCCCCCCCCCCCCCCTACCCCCCCCCCCCCCCNCCCAAAGTCAAAAAAGGTGGCTGCCCTTCTTCTTTCCTTTTTTTTTTCTTTTTTTTTTTGTAAGATTTCTCTTACCTTTCTTTATTTTTCTCTCTTCTTTCCTTTTTTTTTCTTTCTTTCTTCTTTCCCTTTTTTTTTTCTTTCTTTTTTCTTTCCCTTTTTTTTTTCTTTCTTTCTTCTTTCCTTTTTTCTTTATTGTCTTTTCACTCCGGGCCCCACCCTCCCCAAACCGCAACAAGAAGTTGCGGTTCACCTTTTTAGGATGTTGGGAAGTTCCATTCCCCAGGAATTTGCGCCATTCCGAAGCCGTTAGCTATTTTTTGGCCGAGCAGGCTTTTAAGCGCTCGATCCGGACACCGGTTCGCGATTTTTGCGCGAAAGATCCGTAAAATACTTTTTAGATCAAGAATGAACTCAGGAAGCGTAAAATAGCATTTTAAGGCACTTTTGAGATTTTTCCTGATGCCAGGGGCATTTTGGTGATTTGTTACCCCGCGAGGCGGATCGAGCGCTTAAAAGCTCATTCGGCCAAAAAAATAGCGAACGGCTTCGGAATGACACGCATTCCTGGGAAATGGAACTTCCCAACATCCTAAAAAGGTGAACCACAACTTCTTGTTGCGGTTTGGGGAAAGGAAAGAAGAAAGAAAGAAAAAAAAGGGAAAGAAGAAAGAAAAAAAAAGGGAAAGAAGAAAGAAAGAAAGAAAGAAGAGAGAAAGAAAAAGGAAAGAAAGAAAAATCTTACGAAGAAGAAAGAAAGAAAAAAAAGGGAAAGAAGAAGGGCAGCCACCTTTTTTGACTTTGGGGGGGGGGGGGGGTGGAGGGGAGGGGGGTGAGAAGCCACAATTGTGGACTTTTGGGGTAGAGGAACAATCGCAAGTGTTTGTTGCGATTGGCTTTGGGTCAATCGCAAGTCTTTTGGGCGATTGCTGGGCGTTTGGGCGATTGGTTGGCATCATGCCAATTGATGCCAATCGCAACAAAGGGTTGCGATTGGTATGATTGCGGTTGGCCCAAATGTTTCCAATTTACTCAATCGTTCCTCTTTGTTGCGATTCGGTGGGAAAATAAAATTTTTCCCGCCGGTCAATGGGGATCGGCCCCCATATATATATATATATATATATATATATATATATATATGGAGCTGATCCGTTGAGAGCGTGGGCAAAATAGGAGAAGTTGCAAGCGCGATCTGACCGTCCATCCCGAAAGATGGACGGGCCAGATCGTCCTTTTTTCGAAAGCTGTCAGTCGTCCGCCATACAGTATGGCGGACGGGTTTTTTTACCAAATTGCCCCTCCGCGCCTGTCCGCTAAACTGTATGGCGGAGGACATTAAAGTCCTGATGGGAGACAGCCAAAAAGACGTCCGCGATACTGTATGGCGGACGTCCCCTAGGCTGACACCTGTCCTTAGGCTGACACCTTTTTGCCCCCAACACTTAAAAAAAAAATTCGGCCCTATGTACGTCCGCTATACTATATGGCTGACACCTTTTTGCCCCAACACTTAAATATTTTTTTTCGGCCCTATCTACGTCCGCTATACTATATGGCAGACAGTCAAGCAGAAGGAAGCCTCCCCAACACTTAATTTTTTCGGCCCTATGTACATCCGCTATACTATATAGCGGATAGTCAAGCAGAAGGAAGCCGAAGCCAACACTTAAAGTTTTTTTTTTCGGCCCTATGTACGTCCGCTATACTATATGGCGGACAGTCAAGCAGAAGGAAGCCTCCCCAACACTTAGTCTTTTTCGGCCCTATGTACGTCCGCTAAACTATATAGCGGGCAGTCAAGCAGAAGGAAGCCGAAGCCAACACTTAAATATTTTTTTTCGGCCCTATTTATGTCCGCTATACTATATGGGCTTCCTTCTGCTTGACTGTCCGCTATATAGTTTAGCGGACGTACATAGGGCCCAAAAAAAAACTAAGTGTTGGGGAGGCTTCCTTCTGCTTGACTGTCCGCCATATAGTATAGCGGACGTACATAGGGCCGGAAAAAAAAATTAAGTGTTGGGGCAAAAAGATGTCAGCCTAAGGACAGGTGTCAGCCTAGGGGACGTCCGCCATACAGTATCGCGGACGTCTTTTTGGCTGTCTCCCATCAGGACTTTAATGTCCTCCGCCATACAGTTTAGCGGACTGCACGGAGGGGCAATTTGGTAAAAAAAACCCGTCCGCCATACTGTATGGCGGACGACTGACAGCTTTCGAAAAAGGAGCGATCTGGCCCGTCCATCTTTCGGGATGGACGGTCAGATCGCGCTTGCAACTTCTCCTATTTTGCCCACGCTCTCAACGGATCAGCTCCCATATATATATATATATATATATATATATATATATATATATATATATATATTACACACACATATAGTCATCGTTAAAAATGAATAATGTGATATATATAAATTAAATAAACAAACTATAAGTCAGCATTTTTAAATAAGACTTCACGACCACCAAACTGGTTGTATCCAATACATAAGAATTTAGAAAATAAATCAAACTCTTTATTACGATTTATTGTTGAAAAATTCGTAGTATAATGTCGCGATATTTATAAACCTTATAAATCTTGAAAATCAAATGTACAGTGTTTAAATTTTATGCTACAGACATATATTTATGTATCTGGCTTTGATTTCGACTATTAAAACCTTGATTAGATTGTGTTACAATTCTTGCATAATATTTGCATACACATATATGTTTGTTTTAGTTCCTTTGAACTGTAAGTTGAAAGAACAATGAGTAGAGTGTGTTACAGCACCGCTTGACGATGTAAAATAAAAGCTTAAAGAACGCAAAAATCTAGCGACGTGACATTGCAACACAATTTATTAATTGTTCTTTAAACTTAGAGTTTAAAGGAAGTAAAGCAAACATATATATATATCTATGCAAATATTCTGCAACAATTGCATGACTATCTAATCAAGACTGCAACTTTAAATGTGTATGAGATGAAAAAATATTCTACTGGATATCATGTTCTTATCTTAATAAATTGGTGATTTCTTGAAACAGTGATTCATGAAGAAGAAAAGAATGGAATATGACATTTATGATTTTAAAGATAAAGAACTTTTAACCTAACTTTGCAAGTTGAGAGACTTGGTTTTGAAAGCTTACAGATTGGACCACTAAAAGAACTTAATAATAATATAGTCTTGACAACTTACTTGAAACTGTTACAAATAAAATTTTAAAGATTTCTACTAATAATTATAGTTTTAGCAAAAGTAGATTTTTTCCCCATAATATGTTAATCTCTTTTAGTTTCTTGAAAAATGATATGCATTGATACACTTTTTTGTAACTTTTTAAAAATACTTTATTAACTTACTCGAGCTTGATTTGGGATCCTAAATTATAATATCTAATAACTGAGGCGAGAAATGCAATGATAGTTCATGACACCTTATTTCATTGTGTTTCTAATATAATAAGAGTTAGAAAAACTAATATTAAATATTTTTATGTTATTAAAGATATCCAAACATTATTTTGAATGGGGTCCTTAATTTTGCAATTAATTAAATCGGCAAATATTATAAACATTTAAATAATAAGCCTTATATAATTCGAAAATCACTTTGAAACATTCAAAATTTTATAACCAATACAGTAACGTATTATGACTTCATTTGAATATTATATATCGAAAAAGCTCTTTAACATGAAATATTAACCTGTAAAATAGAAATTATTTAAGAGATTTAATAAGAAAAATTAGGTCTTGTTTCTAGTTCATATTTAAGTTTTTTGTAAATTCAAATATGAATCTAACTTGATAAATATGTTGGTTAAAAATTTTGGTCAATAATTTCCGTATTCTAAGATTTTCGCTATCCTATTTAGTCGCATTGGTTAAAGTAGAAATACCATACTATGCAGATTTTATATGAGATATATGAAAAAAAAATAGTGTAAATTTAAAATCTTAAATATGTGAGTGTTTCTTAAATTCAACTAATTTTATGTTAGAAAAGTTTTGAACTAATTTTTTAATGATATTTCTATTGTGAGTAATTAGACTCTTGAGCATTTTAAATTCTGCATTAGTAATATACCATTTATGATTTGATGTTACCTTTTATAATTCTGAATAGAATTACATATAAAATCTAAAAGGATATTAGTTACATTTTGATGAATGTAGAATTACATTGTGTAGAATAAAACTTAGATTAAAAACCTTAATAAATCTGAAGATAAATCTTATTTAGTAAGCATGTGTATTGTATACTTTGTGGAATCTTGGTTAAATTTTGTTCAACAATTTTCTTACTACGAGGTTTGAGCTATCCTATATAGTCATGTTGGTTAAATTTTTTAAACTTTATATAATTATCTTATGCATTGATTACTATTTTCTCTGTATACTTTGTTGGTAGATTACATTTGCTTCTAGAAATACTACATCATCCTTACTTAATTAGTCATGTTGATTAACTTTTATAAATCACATGCTATAAACAAATATATAGACCAAAATTTTCTCTAATGTTTTGTGCAATACCAAATTGATCTCAATATGTCGTTCGCATATTTTTATCAGTAAAATTTACTTTTTTTTATGTACTAAATAAACTTTCAATTTTTGTTCATATATATAGTTACCGAATCAGAATTAGCAAATATACACAAGGACATTGCTTATTGATATTTCACCAGAAGGGTTAATTTATTTTATTACAAGAAAGTTCAAGCCAAAAATTAAAGTAACTATCTTCGATGGAAATAACCATAAAATGATAAAATTTTACAATATATTTTACTATGCATTTCAAAACTACTAAAACAAATTACTCTTAATAAATCTTCTCGTACTTGACACGGGATTCTGGGCTAGTAGACTAGAATGAATGAGGCGGCGTTTGTAGCTGTGAGACGGATAATTAATGCTAGGAAACCAAGAGGTTCACAATGAAGAATTAAGATGTGGGTTAAGTTCCTGATGAGCTACTAAAAGCTCCATGGTTTGTAGGGCTTGCCACACAACTACACACGATAACATTTTACAGGCGCTATCACTGCTTTGCAAGATGAATTGCCTACATAACACGTCTATGTTCTCACCCTTTTGCATTCACTAAACGTGAATTAGAAATCAACCATTAATCCTTTAAGCGAGAAATATGGCGTGGACGACAAGCGTTTATTTAGTTGGGAGACTTCAAGAATAAAAAATGACCGGTTGAACAATCATGGAAGACGCTGAAGGCATCTTGTTATTAAGATTTCTATACTTATAGTGCTGATTAGGGAAAAGTCCATTTGAGGTGCAGCAACCATGGAAGGCCAAGGATCTAGGCTATACGTTCCAGTTACAAGATCCATCTTGCGGACATTGAATTAGTATGACTAATGGGCTTAAATGCTAAGGATACCAAGAGGTTCATGACACCAAATTTTGTAGGGCTTGTCACACTTGGTTATGCTCATTAAGAGAGACTCCTTCCTTTTAGAATGGCCAATGATGCCCGTTTATCAGGCCGCACAAACTGTTACCATTACTGTGTCTAAAGAGAAATACCAGTCCATCAGCACCTGTATGATGGGAATTGATATCAAGAAGATTGATTTGCACAGATGTTTCTTGGTTTATGAAACAAGTGTGGCACCATAGTTTTGAGGTATATGATACAGGATTCCACTGCTCAACACTTTCACTTTTATTGCCAAAAGAAGTTGCCAGAGCACTCCAAGTATATGTTGCGGAAACTGAAAAATACAAGACATTTGATCTTTCAAAGAAAATTGCATTATGTGGCATTTTATGAGTGTTTGGCATGTAGGTGGTACAGGAGCAGATGAAAACTATACTCGGTGCACAATCTTTGCCTTGTTTAATTCGTTCCAACTGCCTGAAGTGGATATTATTGTCCCTGTGGGAGAATTGAGACATGGTTTGCCACTGCTCTTAGACAGTAGTCTTTCGCACCCCAATTCTGCGTTATTTGACTCGGTTTCTCTCCCCCGATGTCAAAAGGAAACAGCAAAACTTTTGGTATGAACTTCATAAGTAGTAGGCAAGATCCTGCTTAATTATGTAAACTTTATGCCATCGTAAGAGCTTCTTTGGGCATTCCCAATAGTGAGAGTACTGTTGCGCAGATATGTCTGGATGAAAGACCTGCTTCTTCTATTTGATCTTGGGGTGCTCCGTGGTCGATGTATCTATCAGGCAGCACCATTGATCTCAACTGCAGGCAGGTCAAACTAGGATCAGAACTCAATTTTAACAACTGAAATAGAAGCAAAAGGGAATTCATAGGCTCTAGGAAGAAAATGCATTCAGGCGAAATTACCTTAAGGGGTCCGTCCAGAATACCGTTTAAGCTTAGGAAATGAGCCACGTGAGATCCAAAACCTCCGATGGAACCTTCCTCTGCAGTAATCAAGATCTCATGCTCTTTGGCGAGTCTCTTGATAAGATCAGCATCCAACGGCTTGCAGAACCTAGCATCAGCTACCGTAATGGATATGTTATGGGATTTCAGAAAATTTGCAGCTGCTACACATTGTTGAACTATAGAGCCATATCCCAGTATTGCAACTTTAGTGCCTTCCATCAGTATTCTTCCCTTCCCAATCTGTTTAAAGATCAGAGGATGTGAGTTCTACAGTTTTCCTTCCTAAATGTTCTTCTGAACTAATTTTGAAGTTGGTTAGTTGTCATGCTAACCTCAACTGGCGTTCCTTTGTTATTAGCAGGGAGCAACGCTCCAACTCCATTACCCCTTGGGAATCTGAAGCAGCTTGGTCTATCATCGATTGCTGCTGCCGTTGCCACTATGTGCATTAACTCCGCTTCATCAGATGGAGCCATGACCACCATGTTGGGCAAACAAGCCATATACGCGATGTCAAATGCTCCACAATGAGTTGGTCCATCTGCACCAACTAAGCCAGCTCGATCCATTGCAAAGCGGACAGGTAGTTTCTGAAGATCTACGTCATGCACCACCTTTGTATCCATGGTAAATCATTAGTGTGATAACCTAAAGTGAGAATTTCTAGTAAGATTACACAATTCATTTGTTGCCATTGCTTACCTGATCATAGCCTCGTTGCAGGAAAGATGAATAGATAGCACAAAATGGTTTCAGGCCCTCTGTGGCTAAACCTGCTGCAAATGTCACAGCGTGTTGCTCGGCAATACCCACATCAAAACAGCGATCTGGAAACTTCTTTTGGAAGTAATTTAGGCCAGTTCCGCCACCCATTGCTGCATGTATGGCTACAATCCTGCTATCTGCCTCGGCTTCTTTTATCAAGGCTTCCGCAAAATACTGAGTATATGAAAGAGTTTTAGCTTTAGTCTTGAACTGCTTTCCTGTTTTTGGATCAAACTGAACGACCCCTGCAAGAATGGGAAACAAGAATAACCTTATAGAACTATTTGCATCAATTGTAGCAGTTGCCTAGATGCAAACAAGAACTCAATTGGATACCGAGGTTTACCCCATAAATGAAACATGTATTGAATGAAATATGATATGCTTCTCACCGTGCATCTTATCAGGTGCCGCCTCAGCTGGGGGATAGCCCTTCCCTTTCTCTGTTACAATGTGAATCAGAACAGGCCCCGGTGCCGGCATAGATTTTACTTTTTCGAAAATGGTGACCAAATCTTCAAGATTGTGCCCATCCACCGGACCAATGTAGTACAATCCGAGCTCTTCAAACAGAGTAGACCCAGGAGCACTAAGCATACCCCTAGCATACTCATCGACTTTTGCTGCAACTTCATGTGCTTGGGGTCCAATTTGCTTTGTGATACTCTGAATAGATAAAATTCTAATCAGTTATGTCTGGAATGTGAAACAAGATGCAGAGACATGAATTTGTTAGCTGGAAAGGCTAGAGGATTACTTTGGCGGCTTCGCGAAGTTTCCGGAACTTGGGGCTCGCTTGGAGCTTGCTTAAAGCGCCGCTGAGAGCCCCAACAGGAGTTGCAGGGCCATCAAGAGTAGCAGTGGGCAAGGATACCTGCTTGTTGTCATTTAATACGACAATGAGGTTAGAATCGAGGAACCCTGCATTGTTCATTGCCTCGTATGCTTGTCCTGCGGTCATGGCTCCATCTCCGATCACAGAAATAACACTGTTGTTCTTTCCTAAAAGATCTCTCCCAACAGCCATACCTATCAAAGTTTATTAAACCAACACACAAACACTCAGAACTATATATTCTTCTTTGCCCCGTGAAAGTAAAGTACATTCATCTACAAAGCTTGAATTTGTCGTTTTGAAGCGAAGGAAGCTTATTCATATTAGAGAAAAAAAGGCATAAACGATTAGTAGCATCCGAGCATACCAAGACCGGCAGAGATGCTTGTAGAACTATGCCCTGCACCAAAAGCATCGTAAGTGCTCTCATCCCTTTTAGGAAATCCTGCTAGCCCTGAAGTTTTTCTAATTGTATGCATCTTAGACCTCCTTCCAGTAAGAATTTTATGCGGGTATGCCTGCAATTTGATGGATGTGTTTAGAAGCCATGTTTCAGACATGAAATAATATGCGATGCAGATTCACGTGTGAAGTCCTAACAGTAGATTCAATAAGTGGCAGTTCATATTCCCTTTCTTTCCAGTGTGAATTGACATTCTCACCTGGTGGCCAACATCCCATATGATCCTATCATCAGGGGTGTTGAAAACATGGTGCAGCGCAACTGCCAACTCCACCACTCCTAAGCTTGCACTTAGATGCCCACCTATCTTTGCTACTGTGAAGACAATATCTGCTCTAAGCTCTGCTGCTAGTTGTTCAAGATCCTGAAACAACATAGCAGAAACCATGCAAGCAAAATAAGAAAGAAGGAAGAGATAGTAGTTTAGGAAATTATGCAAACCAGCTATCAAAAGATTATCATCAACATAAACTTAACATCGCTATGATGAAGCATCATCATATAGACTATACCGTTGTGGAGAGGTTCTTCATATGAGCTGGATAGTTGATTGTATCGAGCAATGGTGTGGGTGGCTTTTCTCCGGAGAAATCAATCTTCCAGCCTTCTTTCTCTTTCTTAATCATCATCTTTCCTTCCTCCCCATCTGGAGTACTAGTGGAAGCTCTCAAGTAGAACTGCAACATATAATAAACAACCATTACACCAATTGGAACCAAGTTCATGAGCTAAACAGATATAACCAAAGCGCAATCTTCAAACAACCCCGAAAAATCGACATAATGATCTTTATACGAAGTCACACAACGAGTACGTTAATCTCAGGCAGAGGCACGGTAATGGAACCTGGATGGAAAGGAGCAAACAGACCGGGTAAACGAAATAGTAATCTCCTCACCTGTTTTCTAGCACAGTGATTTCTTCTTGAAGCTGTCAGATGTGGAGATACAGATGGGTTGAACCTAATGACAGACCCGGAAACTGCCATAGCTGATCAAATTCGCTGAGAGCAGAGAGGAGGCCCTGAGGTGCTAGTGAGGCGAGAGGGACAATTTATAATCAGCTTGGGAGTGGCTGGCGTGCATAAAATAGAGGCATAATATGTTTCTCATGGGATGTGCTTAAAATTTTGAATTAGTTCTGCATTCTTCGTCTTTGGTCTTATTGATGTTACTAGTGGCACTATTATTTTTATTGTCAACGGTTCCTTCTTTTCTTTCATTTGTCACCCAATTTGGTAATTTCTCACTTTTGGATATAAGCTTTTCAATAATTCATCCCCACAGTGGGACGAAACAACTGATTAATGTGGACGACAATTATGTATGAGCGCGTGACACTTTTCGTGTGGAGTAAAGAATATATCACTACATGTTCTGCTATTCTCCTAGCAACATGAGCCATGAGGCTAAAGTTGGTTCTTCTGTATCTTGTAGCCAACCAGTATTATTTAGAGAATTAGATTAGATTGGCAATCAAGGGCTCTATTTCAAGTATGTTAGAGCTCTTGCAGGACACCTTCTGCATGGTCGGGATTATGCAGTCAGGTAATATTGTCTGTTCTGATCTTTCATGGTAAAACTTGTTGATATGGGAAATAAACCATGGCTTAGGATGAAGACACGTGTCTTCATCCAAAGAGCAGTCAAACTATTCATCAGAATAGAAAGAGCCGTTGTAAACTCTTAAAAGTCTGGTAACTCCCCATTGAATTGTACTAAAACTGTCCATTCAAGAGTCTAATGGATCATTTAGTTGAGTAACCCCCCTCATAAATAAAGTGCTATATAAAGAAAGGGAAGGGAGGAGAAAAGGTAAGACACAAAACCAAGAGCTAATCTCTTCTTAAGACAGATTTCTGACTTAAGCATCGGAGCTTTCCTCGCCGGAAACTCTTCCGGCGAATCACCGGTGTTGACTGTGGTGTGCAGGTCTATTCACAAGGAAGTCAAGTTGCGTCCCAGATTTCATCAGCAACATTTTGGCGCCATCCGTGGGACCGATCTTGTGAATAGACGATGGCTACAAATCCAAACCCTCCTCCCGTAAATCAAGACGGTGCACTTGCTTCTAGCTCGTCATCTTCTTCTGAAATCCGAAATTTAGTTCTCGGAGGAACCACTTCTCAACTGCGTCCTGATCGTGGTAAGGGGATTGCCACTACTCCAACGTCCAACACGTTGCCAATCTCACCTCCGGTAAACCTCATAGTTGTTCCCCCGTCACCTTTACCAGCCGCTGGCCCGTCAAGACTTCCAACTCTCGTAGAAACACCGACAGTTGCCACTTGCACGACACCCGCCATCGGGAACGCACAAGTTGATCTTTTGGCTGTCATCTCTTCAATGCAAAGATCTATTGAGAACTTGCAAGCGGCAATTGAACAACGATCTGAACCACATTCAGACCCGCACAAACAACCGGATCGTAATTTCGGGAGACACGAAAATGCAGCTATGCACACACACAACCCGAATCAGGATTTCATTCACATTGATGATGAACAGTCAGATGATGAGAGGCGCAATCCTCGGCATAGGAGACAAGAAGACTCTCATAACATCCATACTACGAGGGAGACATCTAGGCGAACGGAGACAAACTATCATGAAGCTCCTTCTACCCGAAGGACGGTACTTCTCCGCTCTAAAGAGCATCGACCTGAATTCTACACGCATGCACCCGTTATAGTTGGACGTCCATTTACGGAAGATATCGAGTTCTTTCCGACTCCAACACATTTCAAAATGCCCCAGTGTGATGCATATGACGGCACAGGAGATCCAATGGAGCACTTGGCTCGCTTTTCATCATGCATGAACTTGCACCTTGTCCCGGATCAAATCATGTGCCGAGCTTTTCCTGTTACACTAAAGGGAGCCGCACACGCCTGGTTCCAGCATTTATCACCCCGCTCCATATCCTGTTGGGCGCAGTTGGCTGAATCTTTCCGTGGAAATTTCCTAACAAGTCGGATCCAGAGGAAAAATTCTTCTGCACTCTTCCGAATAGTGCAAGGGCCTAAAGAATCCCTGAAGTCCTATTATGCACGCTTTAACGCGGAAAAACTCCTTATCGATCACCTCGATTCAGGAGTAACCTTTGCGGCAATGGCCAGAGGAGTACGGCCAGGAACACCCTTGCGCTTTTCGCTAAACAAAAAGCCGCCAGAGAATATGACTGATCTTCTAGACAGGGTAGAAAAATACCTCCGAGCTGAGGAAGACTCGACGCACCCTCAGGAAGAGCCAAGTTCAAACCAGAAGCGGCGAGATAGAACTGAGAATCGCGATCCGGATAACGAGTTGAAACGACCTCGGATCACGACGATCAGGCCCTTTACGCCTCTCACTGCCTCTCGCGAGCATATTCTTCATCAAGTCAAAGGGCAAAACATTCTCAAATGGCCCAAACCTATGAGACTGTCGGCTGACAAAAGAGATGACAAGTTGTACTGCCACTTCCATAAAGATCATGGTCATACGACAGAAGAGTGCAAGATCCTCCAGCGCGAGATCGAGAATCTCATCAGTAAAGGGCATCTCAAGCAATTTGTCAAAGCAAATAACCGACAAGGACAGAGAGGAAACCAAAGAAGGCCAGACGAAGCACCGCCGAGGGATCCTCCTGTAATTAACACCATTTCTGGAGGGCCAAGTGCGGGAGGATTAACCAACTCTTCTCGCAAAGCCTATGCCCGACAGGTTAATTCAACTCAGGGGCCTGCAAAGCGGGCGAAGGTTGCATCATCATTAGAATTTACTGATTCTGATCTAGGAGGAGTAATTTGTCCCCACGATGATGCTCTTGTCATCACTTTGCAAGTGGATGCGTACAGTATCAAACGTATCCTAGTCGACACTGGCAGCTCAGCAGATATTATCTTCGAGGAAGCCTTCTTACAAATGGGAATCTCCAAAGAAAGAGTAAAACCCATCTCTTCACCTCTCTATGGCTTTACCGGAGCCTCTGCCCCAGTCGAAGGAATCATTCCACTTACGGTCGTTGCGGGAACTGCACCTCTTCAGAGTGTTCAAACCATCGACTTTCTTGTGGTCAACATCAAATCATCGTATAACGGGATTTTAGGCCGAACAGGTCTAAATAAATTGCGAGCCGTTGCTAGCACTTACCACCTCGCAATGAAATTCCCCACGCCACAAGGAATTGGTGTAGTGAAAGGAGATCAAGCGACGGCCCGCAAATGCTATATAGCATCGTGCAAAGTAGAGACGTTCAACATCGACGACCAGCGTGATGAACACATGATGAAGCGGGCCACCCCGATTGAAAAGCTGGTCACGATACCCCG
Source organism: Escallonia rubra (assembly GCA_033065855.1). Taxonomy (NCBI): domain Eukaryota; kingdom Viridiplantae; phylum Streptophyta; class Magnoliopsida; order Escalloniales; family Escalloniaceae; genus Escallonia; species Escallonia rubra. The sequence goes on along the minus strand of JAVXUO010001836.1, from coordinate 271,001 downwards.
GAAAGACGGAGACGACGAACGCGTATTGCGAATAGGTTCTACCTTAGATCACACCATCCGGGATCAGCTGACCGCACTTCTTCGCTCTAATACAGATGTCTTCGCATGGAGCGCAGCGGACATGCCGGGGACTGATCCTTCTGTGATCACCCATCGTCTGCCGGTTGATCCTAAGCACAAACCGGTCCGACAAAAGAAACGCCCATTCGCTCCAGAAAGGCAGGCCATCATCAAACAAGAGGTAGACAAGCTCCTGATGGCCGACTTCATCACAGAAATTGACTATCCAGAATGGATAGCCAATGTGGTCATGGTACCCAAGGCAGGCACTGGCAAATGGCGCATCTGCATCGATTACACGGATTTAAACAAGGCCTGTCCCAAAGATAGCTATCCTTTGCCGCGCATCGACACTCTAATCGACGCCACATCCGGACATGAACTCTTGAGTTTCATGGATGCCTTCTCCGGGTACAACCAAATCCGAATGCAGGAAGAAGATGTGGCCAAAACGGCCTTCATCACGGATCAAGGCCTCTTTTGCTACAAGGTCATGCCATTTGGATTGAAGAACGCTGGAGCTACTTACCAGCGACTGGTTGACAAAATTTTCCAACCTTTGGTGGGCAAGAATATGGAGGTGTACGTAGATGACATGCTCGTCAAGAGCCTGCGAGCAACAAACCACATCTCAGATTTGGAAGAATGCTTTGCTATACTACGCAAGTATCATATGCGCCTCAACCCAGCAAAGTGTGCTTTTGGAGTATCCTCTGGAAAGTTTCTGGGCTTCATGGTTTCTCACAGGGGTATAGAAGCTAATCCAGAGAAGATCAGCGCCATTCAAGATATGGCAGCACCACGAAGAATAAAGGAAATCCAAGTACTAACGGGTCGTATTGCCGCCCTAAACCGTTTCCTTTCCAGATCGGCTGAGCGTTGCCTCCCATTCTTTACTGCCCTCAAGAACATCAAAATTTTCGAATGGACAGCTGAATGCCAAACATCATTCGAGGCATTAAACGAATACTTGGCATCCCCGCCTCTCCTCTCCAAGCCAATTGAAGGAGAAATGCTCTTCATCTATCTAGCGGTAACTGATTTTGCCGTCAGCGCGGTACTCATCCGGGAAGAGGATAGCAAGCAATTCCCTATATATTATGTCAGCAAAGTGCTTCAAGGCGCCGAATTGCGCTATCCCACTACAGAAAAGCTCGCCTTTTCCCTTCTCATAGCCGCAAGAAAGCTCCGTCCGTACTTTCAATCACATACGATAACAGTGCTCACCGACAAGCCACTCAGGCGGATACTCCACAAACCTGACTTATCTGGTCGTCTGGTTCCTTGGTCGGTTGAATTGGGAGAGTTCGACATACAATACAAGCCTCGTCCTTCTATTAAAGGTCAAGCGTTGGCTGATTTCATTGTTGAATGCACCCTTCCAATTGATGAAGCCGAACCACACGTCACCCAACCAGAAATATTTGCATGGACGCTTTACGTCGATGGGTCGTCAAATACCATGGGCAGTGGAGCAGGACTTATCCTCAAAGGACCAGAAGGACTCATTGTCGAATATGCCCTTCGTTTTAATTTTCAGGCATCTAACAACGAAGCCGAGTATGAGGCTTTGATAGCAGGAATGCACCTGGCTCATGCAATGAAAGCGCAAACCCTCCATGCTCATAGTGACTCTCAGCTTGTCGTAAAACAGCTGTCTGGTGAATATGAAGCCCGTGATCCGAAGATGGCCGATTATCTTCATAAGGCAAAAGAACTCGCAACATCTTTTGTGCAGTTCCGCATTACTCACATCATCCGAGTAGACAATGTATCAGCTGATGCACTCTCGCGTCTGGCTTCCCTTGACCCATCAGGATTTGGTCGCACGGTCCACTTGGAACTACTACGTGAACCGAGCATCATTGGGCGTGAAACTTTGCAGATTGCGCAGGAACCATCCTGGATTGATCCCATAAAGGATTACCTTCTGAAAGGTACCCTGCCTATTGACTCTAAAGATGCCAGAAAGGTCATTTCACGCTCAGCTCGCTATGCGGTAGTCGAAGATGCACTTTACAAGCGATCGTTCACTCTCCCCTACCTTCGGTGCCTCACCCCAGAGGAGGCAGATTATGCTCTTCGTGAAGTACATGAAGGTATTTATGGCCAACACCTTGGAGGACGAGCTTTGGCTCAGAAAGTCCTCCGAAAACGATACTATTGGCCGACCATGCAGCATGACGCCTTGGAATATACAAAGAAATGTGATGCATGTCAGCGCTTTGCCTCTATTCCCAAACAAGCGCCCACTCCTCTAAACATGATGAAAAGCCCAATACCTTTCGCAATGTGGGGAATGGACATATTAGGCCCTTTTCCCCCTGCCTCCGCACAGCGTAAGTTCGTGATTGTTACAATTGATTACTTCACCAAATGGGTTGAAGCTGAGGCATTAGCTACAATCACAGAAAAGAAATGCGAGGAATTCTTCTGGCGCGCTGTCATCTGTCGTTTTGGCATACCACGTGTACTCGTCACTGATAACGGAAAACAGTTCGACAACGCAACATTTCGCACATTTTGTGCTAACCTGACCGTCGAACATCGTTTCACCTCAGTGGCACACCCACAAACCAACGGACAGACAGAAGTTACCAATCGCACTCTCCTACAAAGATTAAAGAAAAGACTTGATGGGGCGAAGGGATTATGGGTGGAAGTGCTACCTAAAATTATCTGGGCGTACCATACCACAACACGCACCGCCACAGGTAAAACTCCATTCAGTCTGGCATTTGGAACAGAGGCTCTCATTTCTCTCGAGATCGGTTTGCCATCAGTTCGACTCATGGCATACAATCCTGATACCAATGATAATGGCTTACGAAGCAATCTGGACCTCCTCGAGGAAAAGCGTGATCAAGCCGCCATTCGCCTTGTTGCCTACCAGCATAGAGTGGCCAAATACTTTGATAAAAAAGTCCAACCACGTGCTTTTCGTATTGGAGATCTTGTTTTACGTCGACTGGACGCTTCATTTCCACGGGATGCTGTTGGAAAACTCTCGCCAAATTGGGAAGGTCCATACAGGGTGGTTAAATTGGGAGGCCCAGGATCGTATCATTTGGAAAACCTGAATGGAAAAGCAATTCCCCGGACGTGGAACGCCAGAACTCTACGACGATATTATTCATGAACAAGATCAAAATTGGGGGCCACCTACTCCTATACATTACATTTTGTATCTTGCTCATGGCTATGATCGCTCAAACTTCGGCTTAAGCCCAATTTTATTCTCTTCGGCGAAAGCCCAATTTCAATTTCTTTTGTATTAATCTTCTTTTCAGTCGGCTCAATATAGCCCGAGGTTTATTTTAATGCAGTTGATATAAGATAATCTCTCGCAAAAGGAGACTTCAATTCCATTAAACGTAATGTTTACATAGAAATCTCAAGTCTCAAAGTCAATTACAAAACAAAGATCCTACTCAGCAGCTTCAGGTGACGCGTCCTTCTCAGTATCCTGGGGTAGCTCAGCTCCTATCTCCATACACTGAGGAACCGTAACCACTGCTGAAACAACACCGGACATCCCGAGACTTCGACTCGTTGAAGGACTAGGGTGCGCAGGAGCCTGAGAGATCACCCGAGCTTCAGACACCTCCCTTCGATTGCTCTCGTCAGCAGCAACTTCACGAGCATACTTATGCTCGTAAATACTCAGGTCCATGTCAGCATAATCTTTCAAGATATCTTTCTTGCAAGCATTATAACCATAGACCAAGGCTCTCTTCGAATCATGCAGACGCTGATCAGTGTAGGCCTTGGACCTCTTGAAACTCTGAACAGCATTCAGTCCAACATTCCTCTTCTCAGCCTCGAGTCGTTCAATCCGAGCCACAAGAGAGACTTCAGAGAGTTGCACCTTTTGCAACGCCCTACTCAAGTCTTCCACTTTCTTCTCTGCTTCTCGACGAAAGTTGTTTTCCACATGAACAAGTTTCCTCTCTTCATCCAATACCTTCTCGGCAGCGATCAATTTCTCGGCCCCAATCTGCACTTGAGCTAGCGCCTGCAGAAGAAAGCAAGAAATAAAAAACTAAGCTTCATAAGAGGAAGAGAAAAGAATGCTCGTCATAAATCTTACCTGCGAAGTTAGCTGAACCATCCCATTGGCTGTATTGCTAATATCATAGCCAGAAAGCGTGACTCGATCCATTGGAATAATCCCCTTGCTTGACCATTCCCAAGCCGTGCGGGAACTCTTAAAAACAGACTCCTCGATTGACAAATTCCAGTCAGGCCTATGAGGAGTATCAGACCGAGCAGAGGATGAGGTACCAACCTTGACCGTTCTCTTCCTTTTAGATTGCTCATTTCCCTTGTCTTTACTCGCAAGCCCAAGAACAATATCCTCAGTCATTAATCTCTTGGGCTGAGGCTATTCAGTTATAGAATCGAAAACCAAGTCCTGGACTCCTTCATCCCCTCCATGAACAGATGCCAATTCGTCTGGAATTATTTCTGGTAATACCCCTTGAGTATTGAAAAAAGGAGAGTCCACACGGCTGCCACCGACGCTTCCGCGAGTACCTTTTGAAGACATAGTTTCTGCAAAAGGAAAGATGATGAGATCAAGGCAGACCATGACAAATTAAGACGCTCATACATAAGTACATTACCAGGATCATTCTCGCCCTCTTCTTCTTCATCCAAATCCTCCTCGAGTGAAAAGATGATTCCACACTCACGAAGCTGGTCATTACTTAAAGGGTACTTTGACTCTAAAGGCTCGGCCGATTTGAGCTTCTCAATATGATCTAGGTCAGTTTCATTCAGATTCTTTTCTTTCAACGTATTACACAACCTAGTATCACATTCTGGATGCCACATATTATTGACGACATTTCTTTGAGACTTTGGAAGTTTCACAAATAGAAATCTATCTTTCCAGTGATGGTTTGACGATGGAGGATGAGGAAACAAGTTGGCTTTAGCCTTTGAGCGCCGAGTTAAGAAATACCACCCAACTTGTCTGGTAATAGTACAAACGGTGAAAAACCACCTGAACACTCTCAATCTAGGTCGAAGACCAAGCCTATGGCATTGGAATATAAAGAAAGATAAAAAGCGCCAAGCATGAGGAGAAAATTGGCCGGGCGCCAAACCATATGCATTCAACACCCTGATGAAGAAAGGATGTATTGGCACCCTAAACCCGTTAACAAATGTGTCATAGTAAACCCCTATCTCATTTAGGGTAGACATGTTAGCTGCTTCGCCATCGCCAGGCAACCTCAAATGTATGCTAGGAGGAATTTCACATTTCTCCCTTAATATCTTGAGATCATAACTACTTAGCCTACTCCTTAACGTATGAGCATCAAAAGGCTTAGGACTCTGAGCCTTGTCGGCTAAAATCTCCCTAGCAGAAGGCCCCCTTGACTCCTGATAAGGAATCAAAGGAATTCCTACCTCTAAGAATAAAGGATCAAAAGTAGGTTCGACCCTAACAGGTGTAGGATCTCTACTTAGCCCAGAAACATGTTCATCTTCTTGACTAGACATTTTTCTGGATCTACAAACAAGAAATTCAAAAGAAAATAAATCTGAGGCTTACTTGAAGAAAGAGAAAAACCTTCAAACACAAAGAACTCAGAATTTTCCTCCGGCGAACTCTCGAAATCACCCGCTTCGTCTCTCACAACTGAAAGAAAAGTGAAAAGTGAAAAGTGAAGAATGAGAGTGAAAGAACCCCTCTTTATAGGGAATTTGCCCGGGACAGATCCCAAAGAAAAAAAAGGAAACGTGTCATCCATCGGTTAAAATAGTAAGATCAAACTTACTTTTTTACCCTCCGATATCAACTACGCCTCTACTCGCTTGGCCGAGTAGACGAGCTGCCTCACAAGGCTTACGCCTCTACTCGCTTGGCCGAGTAGACGAGCTGCCTCACAAGGCTTACGCCTCTACTCGCTTGGCCGAGTAGACGAGCTGCCTCACAAGGCTTACGCCTCTACTCGCTTGGCCGAGTAGACGAGCTGCCTCACAAGGCTTACGCCTCTACTCGCTTGGCCGAGTAGACGAGCTGCCTCACAAGGCTTACGCCTCTACTCGCTTGGCCGAGTAGACGAGCTGCGCATATGCCTTAGCTCTCTACTCGTCTGGCCGAGTAGACGAGCTGCATCCATGCCTTAGCTCTCTACTCGTCTGGCCGAGTAGACGAGCTACATCCATGCCTTAGCTCTCTACTCGTCTGGCCGAGTAGACGAGCTGCGCATATGTCTTAGCTCTCTACTCGTCTGGCCGAGTAGACGAGCTGCGCATATGGCGTAGCTCTCTACTCGTCTGGCCGAGTAGACGAGCTACGCATATGCCTTAGCTCTCTACTCGTCTGGCCGAGTAGACGAGCTGCGCATATGCCTTAGCTCTCTACTCGTCTGGCCGAGTAGACGAGCTGCGCATATGGCTTAGCTCTCTACTCGTCTGGCCGAGTAGACGAGCTCCGCATATGGCCTAGCTCTCTACTCGTCTGGCCGAGTAGACGAGCTACGCATATGCCCTAGCCCTCTACTCGACGGGCCGAGGAGCCGAGCCGCGCATATGGCCTAGCTCTCTACTCGTCTGACCGAGTAGACGAGCTGCGCATATGGCCTAGCTCTCTACTCGTCTGGCCGAGTAGACGAGCTGCGCATATGCCTTAGCTCTCTACTCGTCTGGCCGAGTAGACGAGCTGCGCATATGCCTTAGCCCTCTACTCGTCTGGCCGAGTAGACGAGCTGCGCATATGGCCTAGCTCTCTACTCGTCTGGCCGAGTATACGAGCTGCACATATGCCTTAGCTCTCTACTCATCTGGCCGCGTAGAAGAGCTGTGCACATGGCTTAGCTCTCTACTCGTCTGGCCGAGTAGACGAGCTGCACACATGGCTTAGCTCTCTACTCGTCTGGCCGAGTAGACGAGCTGCGCATATGCCTTAGCTCTCTACTCGTCTGGCCGAGTAGACGAGCTGCGCATATGCCTTGGCTCTCTACTCGTCTGGCCGAATAAATGAGACCTGTACTAAAATCCCACACTCACTCATGAGTATAGGATTGGGGGCAAATGATATGGGAAATAAACCATGGCTTAGGATGAAGACACGTGTCTTCATCCAAAGAGCAGTCAAACTATTCATCAGAATAGAAAGAGCCGTTGTAAACTCTTAAAAGTCTGGTAACTCCCCATTGAATTGTACTAAAACTGTCCATTCAAGAGTCTAATGGATCATTTAGTTGAGTAACCCCCCTCATAAATAAAGTGCTATATAAAGAAAGGGAAGGGAGGAGAAAAGGTAAGACACAAAAACCCAAGAGCTAATCTCTTCTTAAGACAGATTTCTGACTTAAGCATCGGAGCTTTCCTCGCCGGAAACTCTTCCGGCGAATCACCGGTGTTGACTGTGGTGTGCAGGTCTATTCACAAGGAAGTCAAGTTGCGTCCCAGATTTCATCAGCAACATTTGTCATCTGACTCGCCAAAACCAATGTTTTGGTTGCCATAATAATGGAGTATACGGTAGCTACCTAGTACCTACTCTATGATACTGATGCTAATGTATGGTCAGTAAGCATTTGATTGAGTTAGTTTTGAGCCTTGCTTTGAAGTGGAAAACCGGAACCATTGGTACCTAACAATATCCATATATGTCCTTCCTTCTTAATAACAGAGGAACAAGTATTTGACTTAATAAAGTAGGGAGGCCAACCTAAATGGGTATAAAGAATTAGGGACTAATTGAAACCTAGCGTCTAAGCATATTAATGAAATGACTACGAGGGAATCAACATGTTTAGAGGAAGAGTTGGAGGAGTTTGATGCTCCCCCTCAAAGTCCTTAGATTAGAATCTTTGCCAATGAAAACAGTCAAAAGTGTGTATAAATGTGTATATATGTCACAGAGAGAGGGACAAACTTGAAAACTACTGCCCACTGCACTTAGAGTTTTGTCATGTTCATCACTGTGTGTGACCACTCGCTCTTTCTTCCTGTCTTGTAGCCATGATACTGATGAGGAAGAGGAAAGAGCTTGCAGTCACTAAAATTGCCCTTGTTCTCTTGTACGTGGCCAGCCTGTTGTCTCGAGGTGCACTTATTTTGAGGCACATCTACATAGAACTTGTCACAAACTTACAGTTGCCATGCCTGAAATTACACTTTCTGGTAAACATTAATTGGGGTTAACAAGTCAAAGAGATGATGAACAAGCCAAGTAATAAACTTTCCCAGTAAAGCTCGGCTTGGTGATTTACTATGCATGCTTGACCAACGACCAGGCCTTAAAAGATATCCCCATTAAGTCAATTCTTTAGTCAAAACACGAGAGCGTGAAATGTTGTAGCTGCGTGTAATGCTGGGAATATAGCCTTGCACCAGGCTTAAATGCTTTATTTTGTCGTGCAGTCTTCTCGCTGCATGCGAGTATCAAAAAGCCGGCCCCAAGTCCAGATACCTTGCTGATTCCAGCTTGTCTCCTTTTGCTTTTACCTAGTACCTTCGCCTATCTGTAAATTGTTTTCTCAATGTGTACTTCCTTTTTTTTTTTTTTTTTTTTGGCTTTTTTAGTATGATGATCCACCATATTATTTTATTGATGGATTTAGTTGGTCAAAGCAAGATTAGTGCACTGAATTTCTCTGGCAACCAACTACGCGGATTGACCGAGAGCTAGTTCAATTCTACTTACATCACTCATTTCCCAATAATATTCACATTGTTAACGAATATCCATTTTATACTTAAAAAATTATCTTATACTTTGATCCATAACAATTTTTTGCATTGAACCCACTCTACAAACCGGAAATATTTCCGTGTCAAAGGTAGCCAATGCACCTTTTTTTTTTTTGGTCTTCAAGAATGAACAGAGTCTTGAGAAGCTCTCTCAAACATCAGGGTTCCACAAAATGGGTGGAGAACGTAATTGCAAAAAGACAAGGCACTAGTTGAACTTCTGTAGGCCTATATGTCTCATCCTCCGACTTGACTAGAGGTTTCGGATACTTTGCCACGTCGAGGCGACAAAAGAAAATGCAAAGGACAACAAGTAATATTCACAAGTTACCAGAGCTTGTGTGTGAGTTTGGTCTTGTCATTCCCTGTTCCTTCTTGGTATTTAGAGCTGATATGCTAATAGTTTTAATTTTTGAGTTGACGGTAACTTAACGTCGTATATAATCTTGATTTGGTTGGTCTATACGTTTATCATATTCGTTTTCTGTTTTCATTTTTATGATTTTCGTATTCAGTTAAAAAATCCGTTCATGTACTTTTATCATTTTCACAAAAAAAAAAAATTAACTACTTTTTCTAACATTGGGTTAAGTTTGAGTGAAAAAAGCTGAAAACACCTCGGAGGTGGAGGTGGTGTTTTCAGTTTTTTGTCACTGTTTGAATAATTTTATCCAAAACGAAAACAGAAAATGATAAAAGTACACAAAAAAAGAAATTTTCTTATCATCATTGCAAAGACCAGAAAACGAATATAATAAACGTACAGTTCTCTATTATTATAGTGAAATTTGCACTCGATCTGTACTACTTGTGCATTTGATGGTGGTGTACTTTGATTTATCTCTTCACGTACAATGAGAGACTTGCACGTGAAAGAAAGAATGTTACTATGATATACAAATTTTGGCCGATTTTTTTAACGGTTTAAATGTTTAGAAAGTAACCATGGCAAAGTGTGCAACATATGGGACTTGGAAGTGCGGAACTTGCTGTATTTGTCGTTTCCGTGTACGAAACCCAAACCCAAATGTTGCCTACCTGTTTTTGAAGTCTTGACACTGATTGAACGTTGCCCCCCTCACCATCACTGCTAACGTGATTCTCGTGTAAGAAATATGAGCAAAATGTACAAATCTTCAAGTTCTTACTTGGACCAGAAAAATAGTCGTTTGTGGAGGCCAATACCAACCACATTTAATTCCAACTTGGAAGTGCAAAGGGCGTTTCGTACATGGTGTGCTTGTCAACAATTTAGTACTCTTAGCTTAAGCATTTGGCAAAAGTTTGTGGAAAAACTAAGGCCCTCATTGATAAAATAAAATTTTGCAGATGGGCAAAACACTTTTTTTTTTTTAAGTTTCCAGGTAGTACAATCCATATTGATCATGTTTGCAGGTAAATCTTTTGCTAAGCAATATTGAAAATGTTTTTTAAAAAAGAATAAATCTGTGCGATTTCAATATTCTATGTACCAGAATAACCGGTGTACATTGAATTTTAATATTTATCAGTATATTTATTGTGTGAATGTATTATCAAATGAGTAATATTTTTCAAAGGGTGGAATGCTAAAGACTTGAAAGTGAGCAGTCGTGAGGTAATCGGGAGGTGGATCCGTAGTCAGAATTTTATGTGGAAAATGACATCAATGAATATGAATAATCAAACAAACATTTATTTAAAAAATTACTACATATTCAAGATTTCTTCTTTTGATCCAAAAGACCGACTATATTCAAATAATTGGAGTTTGTACTATGCTTGAAAAGTGATGAAGAAAAGATTTGAGAATTACAAGTGTTCTAAAAAAGACAGAATTACCTTGCATTTATAAAATGTGAAAAAGTATACACAACTTTTGAGTTAAAAACTGACACAATTGTCGAAATATATTGAAATAAACCATAATATTCAAAATAATTAATCATACCTTTTTAGTAAAACATATTTTCCAAAATAAAAATTGGAGACTAACACATTTTAGCTTCTACCAAGTACATTCTAAAAGCACATTCTCACTGCAAACCATTTTTCAAAACTTATCTCTAAGCAATAACATTAAGAACAAATTATAAAAATACATAAAAACTTACGACTAGTAACACTATTCTTCTCCTTTTTTTTTTTTTAGGGGGTGCCCACAAGAAGTTAAGTGCTTGGATCTGTCAAGTTTTAGGCAGATGTGCAGAGCACTAGGGTCGCGTGTCATGGCAATGTCTTGTCTAGTTTGTGGTTTGGGCATTTCTCGAGTGTTCGTGTAGATTTTCCTGAATAAACGTGCACCACGCATAACATTTAAGAATGGCATCAGGCAGAAGCTACATCTCCTTGTTTCGACCCTTAAAGACATACTTAACACATGCCTCCTTATGGTCTTTCACTACTCGTGCACCACGCTTCCCATATAAGAATGTCATCCAATTCATATCATCGGCTTTTATTTTATTGTAATTCTTATCGAACGAGGATGTCAGTTATAAGTCTTTTATTCGTTTATCGAAGCATATCTTGTAATTCCCTCCGTTGATCTTGATATATAATTATACTCTTCACTATAAAAAAAAAGGACATCTTTTCAGCACCGGATAAAAGAAGGGTTTTCTTTACAATAAAAATAGGAGACCATTGATAACCAAAGTTTTAGACAAATAGGGATCCGGCTTATATGACCTTTAAGTTTATTACGAGTTCAAAGGATTGTGTTAATACAAATCCAAAAATGGGTCCTGGCGCCAAGAAAAAGATATGTTTGCTTGAGTAGTGTAAAATACCATTCGTGGGTTGGAGCAATCCCGTCTGGATGGGAATTCGAAGTTGAGGCAATGGATCTGTTTTCTTGAATGAGCTCCTGAGTATTTCTATTTTTACTAAGTGAATGAAAATCGTTGTATTAACGTAACAAAAAGGAATTGAGATTGTTGAAGTTGAGATGTAATCAACACCTATTATCTGAGAAATACTCCAATAAACATAGAGTCAGTCAGCATGTTGCAAACAGGGGCGGAACCAGAAAGTTTTTTCAGTGGGGTGCAAAAATTATATCGAATTAATTTTGATGAATCGAAATAATATATATATTTTTTTGAACTAAACATTTAAATTATTTTTTTTTTTTTGGGTGCAAGAACTGAACATTTTATGGGATAATATCCAGCTGAATAAGTGGTTTGACAAAAATATAAATGACCCACACCCACTCAGTATACGACGCATACATGATAGACTGATAATATGATACATCATACATCATACTTCATACATGACACTTAACAGTAACACATTAAAGACCCACACTGACTCACGGACCTCTGCATGTCTGCTTTGACCGTTGAACTGAATGCAGGGAGGGTAGGGTGCCTCGTCAGTCGTTGCCGGGGCAGGGGATGATGGACCAAATCTGTTGAATCCTCAGAGTAGCAGTCGAAGAGCAGAGTGTAGGGGCCAAATCTCGTCTCCGCCATCGAGGCGTCGGTGGTCGCCGACAGATCTTGATCTGTCAGAGCCGCCTTGTCAGTCGTCGCCGGCAGGGGGTGAGGTAGAGATGTCAAACGGGTCGGGCTGGCCCGACCCGGCCCGGTTCTGGCCCGGCCCCGTCGATGAACAGTAGAGGCCCGCGTGCAGAGGGCCTGGGGCCTGGGCCTGGACCAGGCCTTCAAAATCTGGAAATTCGGCCCGGCCCGGCCCGGCCCGGTTATTTGGCCCGGTCTGCGGCCCGGGTTTGGCCCAGTTTTGGCCCCACTTTTTTTAATCTTTTGCTTCCCCCCCTTTCTTCCACCCCTTTTCCAAAATTCCACTTTTACCCCCCCCCCCAACAGCTATATAACGGCTAGTTTGGGGGGGTATTTTAGTCTACCTATATTTTTCAACTCCTTTACACTCTTACCCTCCCCAACAACTATAAACGGATAGTTTGTAGGGGTATTTTGGTCTTTTGTAAAGTTTCTAAAATCTATAAATTCACACCATTTCTCTCTAATTTTTCACACCAATCTTCTTACTCTCACAACAAGCTTTGCTACTATTTTCCTCTCCAATTACTACTCTTGCTAATTATTACTCTTGTTTATTAATTACTAGTCTTGCTAAATTCTTTTTAATTACTAACTCTCTAATATTTGTTACTCGTTCATTCTTTTAATTGTTATTTCTTATTACTACTAGTATTTACTAATTACTACTCTTGTTTATTAATTACTAGTCTTGCTAAATTCTTTTTAATTACTAACTCTCTAATATTTGTTACTCGTTCATTCTTTTAATTGTTATTTCTTATTACTACTCTTATATTTAGTTACTCTTATTATTTCTTATTATTACTAACTTTGTATTTAGTTACTCTTACAAAGTTTAGCGTGAAATATGTCTGGAATAATTAAGAGAATTAGGCGTGCATCGTCATCACGAAAAACATCATCATCATCGCAAGCACCACCACCAGCACAAGCGCCAGCGCCACGGCCATCAGAAACACCAATCCAAGCACCAACACAACCATTCGTTCGTGGACGAATGAGTACAGGCTCTATGATAGATACCCAAGCCAATTGGGAGTTCAATCAAAACATTCCAGATTTTGAATACACGCCTGATGAAGACCCCCCGCATTATAGTCAAGGACGCAGCTCGGTTGGCGAAGCTACTACTCAGTGGCATAATCTCAACCCTATGCCTGGTCATGATGAAGAAGGGCCGAGCAATGCCTCCGATAACGTGCCAGAAGTCCAAAAGGGGAAAAAGAAGAAAGCCGAGTGTTGGAATCATTTCGACGTAGTTACGGTGGACGACACCCGAAAAGCTCAATGTAAGTACTGTCTTAAATTATTTTCGACTGGTAGTGGTAATGGACATCTTAACAGGCATTACCCTCAGTGTGCATCTCGACAAGGCCACGTCGAACCTACCCAGACGCAGTTATCTTTTGACGGTAAGTTATTTGTTTATAATCAGCGAGAACAAATAGACGGTCTCGCTGAATTTGTTATTCATGATGAACAAGCCTTTTCTTTTGCCGATAATCCTAAGTACTCTAGATATATGAACACATACGTCCAACCTTTGTACAAAAAGGTTACTAGAAACACAACTAGATCCGATGCACTCCGACAGTACAAGGCTGCTAAAGCACGCCTTATCGATTATTTCGATAAATTTGACGGTAAAGTTAGTCTTACTTCTGATATTTGGCAATCTCCTTATACTTTTGTTAGTTATTCTTGTGTGACCGCTCATTGGATTGATGCAGATTGGGTTATGCACAAGAGAATCATCGCTTTCGAGCACTTCCCTTATCCGCACGATGGAATGAACATTGCTATTCTTATATTAAAAGCATGCACCACATTTAAAATTAAGGATAAGATTATGAGTGTTAGTTTTGATAATGCTTCTAATAATAAAGCTGCTGTTGCAGCTTTAAAGGAGACGCTTCAACCTGTACTTCATGGTGAATTATTTCATGTTCGCTGTGTTTGTCACATTATTAATTTAATTGTTCAAGATGGTTTAGCTGCTGCAGGAGATATTCTGCTCAAAATGAGGGGTATGACAGCGTATGTTAATGGCTCGAGTTTGAGAACACAACAATTTAAAACGTTGTGTGTTCAATATAATATGCCTCGCAGGAGAGCAGTTACAGATGTGGTCCACAGGTGAAACTCTACATACCACATGCTTTTACACATTCTGGCATACCGAGAAGTCTACACGCATTTTCTACTAACCCAGTTCCCAGCCGGCTTGCCAACTCAGGAGGAATGGCAGATGGCCACATACCTAGCTGAATTTTTGGAGGTATTCTACACGTCTACCAATTTATTGTCTGGTACGTACTATCCCACCTCTCCTCTCGCTGTAATAGAAATTCTGAAGATGGCTACAATGTTAACAAAATGGAGATATATAGGACCTTTTAGGGAAATAGTACAAGTGATGGATCAAAAATTTAATAAATATTGGAGTAAACTGCCTGCTATTTTTACTGTGGCTACTTGTTTAGATCCTAGGTTAAAGTTGCATGGCGTGAACGCCTCGATACAAGAGATATCGAAATTAATGCGCTACACAGCAGAGGACACAACCTTGCTCACAGCAAAAGTGAGCAAGAGGTTTGAGGACTTGTTCAACCTCTATCGTAATTCTGCTGACGTGCGCGGGCGAGCTACATCATCATCCACTGCTGAGAGGTATTATGCGCCATACCTTCAAGGCTTTGAACATCTAGTAGCAAGACAACTACCAGGTGAAGGTACTTCTAATTCGGGAGGTTCGTATAATTGTTCCTCTTTTAATGAGATTGGTGTATATGCAAATACTGATCATTATTCTGATTTATCAAGGCAAGAACAGGTTAATTTTAATTTGTTAAATTTTTGGAAACAAAATCAAAACATGTATAAAACTTTATCCCAAATTGCACGGGATGTACTGCCAGTGCAAGCCTCCACGGTTGCTTCAGAGTCGGCATTTTCAGCAAGCGGGAGGGTTTTGGATGACAGGAGGAGTCGTCTTAACCCCGAGTCGCTTGAGCTATGTGTATGTTGGAAGGATTATCTTGATGCGAATTACCGCGAGCAAGATAAACCGATTGATGATAGGAAGAGCAGTGACTCGGATATTGAAATACTTCCGGATGATTAGGTAATTTGTTTTTATTTTCCTCTTTTGATCCTTTTGGTTGACGCTGCAGATTTCTTGATCTTTGATTGCTGATATTTTGGATAGACATGCATTATTATTTTGATTGTTAGAGTTTTAAGAATAAATTTTTTCACAAAATATACTTTTTTTCCATATATATAAAATAAATTTTTACAAGCAAGATATATATTTTTTCGTATATATAAAAAAATAGGTAACTTCGCCTGTTTGTTTACAAGCAGCCGGTCCCAAGCCCGGATAAAAAGAGGAGGGCCTATGAACACATTTATTATTTTTCTATATAAATTGTTATGTGTTAAGATTTTATTAATAAAGCTCACCAAGAAGAGTATGAAAATGTTTAACATATAATAAAAAATATAATGGCTAACAAATATTATTATTATATACATACATACATCTGTATATTACTTATAATGAAATAAAAGGATAAAGATTAGGTTCGTTAAATTGTGAATATTGCCTAGAGATGAAATTTAAAATTGAATAACAAGAAGAAAAAAAAAGGGCCCGGGCCCGGCCCTAGATATTGGGCCTAGGGCCAGGGCCTGGACTGGGCCTAGGTTTCCCTTCGGCAGGCCCGGCCCGGCCCGGCCCGGTTGGCAGCCCCACTGGCCCGGCCCCACAGCAGGCCCGATGGGCTTGGGATGGGCCGGCCCAAGCCCGGCCCTTTGACATCTCTAGGGTGAGGGACCAGATCTGGTCGAATCCTCGGAGTAGCAGTCGAAGAGCGGAGTGAGTGGCTAGATCTCGTCTCCACCGTCGAGGCGTCGGTGGTCGCCTGTTAGATCTTGATATGTCGGAGTTGCCTCGTCAGTCATCACGGATGCCTAAGCTTAGTCGGAAAGGGTGGAGTCGTGGTGCGATTCCCGAAAGAAATTTTTTTTTCTTCCCCAAAAGTTAAGGGGTGCTTCAGCCCCCCCCCCCTGCTGTCACAACGCAGGTTCGCCCCTAGTTGCAAAGAGATATGTTAGTGTGTCTGTGTTAGGGCCTACGACTATGAATTTAAATAGAAGAAGATTGGAACAAAGGAATAGACGTCATCCAAATCTCTTACGCAGTGTGGCGGCAATTTGATTCTATACATACATTTTTTTTTTGGTTAAGAGGAGAAATATATTATATGTAAAAGATTTTACAAGTCGTCCTGACCAGATCATCTATTTTACTGACATAAAAGACAACATTAAACGCTATCAAAACATTACACATTAACATCTAACCTATATACCCGATACGAATTACAATTAGACTGAAGCAGAGCATATCCTACACTTCAGCCTAACTTTTTGTAACTTGCCGAGGCGTACGGTTACAATTTAACTCCAACTACAGCAAACCATATAAAAAAAACAACACATACTAACTAGATAAGACCAAAATAAAACAACCAAACAAAAGTAAACAACAACACACTACTGCACTACCAGCTGCCCACGGGTAGACCTAACAGTTGTCCTATGGGTGTAGCTCACCTCGAACCTCGTGCACCCTCGCAGGCGCCGGATTCCCCACCTTCTTAGGCCACCATCCCCCTGCCGAGCCCCGGTGTACCCCAAACTGCTGAACAAACCTGCCTACCCGGAATCTCCATCAATACGGTAGCCTAATCATCTGCCGAGCCCCGACCACCTATCACACCTGCCGACCCCCGACTACCTATCGCACCTGTCGAGCCCCGACCACCTATCGCAACCTCTGCCGTCGCAACATCGGCCAAGCCACTTCAAAAACAACCAACTACAAGCGCAGACCTTTCTAGGGCAAGGGGGAAGGGGGATCAACTAAGCGAGGGGGAAAATAAGCCCTAGAAGAGAAAATCATATCCTAGACTCACCAATCGATCACAAAACCAAGAAGCTCAAACCCTACGATCTCGATGGAGGAAGAACTGAAGAAACCCTCAACCAAAACCCAACACCTTCACTCCGAAACCAGGACAACCCACCCGTTGGCCACCACAACCCAAACTTGGAGCCATCGATGCCCCGGACAACAAAACCAAACTTCACACAAACCGATCACCAGTGCCGGCGAATAAGGAGGACCACGTCTGATCGATGGCTATTTGTTGCAACCCCGACGGCCGTCCAACTCGCCATAGCCTCCCAGATCCCAATTGAAAAACCTAACTAAAACACGACCTAATCTACCACGTCACCACACGCCGGGAAAAACGGCGGTGGTGACGGAGACGGAAAAAGAGTACATAGTCCTAGGCCGGAATCCGGCCGCCGTCTCACGCGCGCCATAGCACGGTGGGGCGGCCGCGGTGGCTTTTTGTGGAAGTTGTTTAGAGAGAGAGAGAGAGAGAGAGACCTATTTGATGTACTTTTATTAGTTCTGTACATACATTTGAATAATAGTATATGGTATATAACTTCTTCCGTAGAGTAGATTAAAGAGGGGGAGGTCATACCCTTCGTCAAAAGAAACAACTTTAATCCAAGCATTTAATACTCGTACAGGTTGCTATTCAAGTGGTAACAAGATAGGTAGAATGCTCTAAATATCGATAATTGATAGCGCCAACTATAGTTTTTGACATTTTAAACTTACTTCAGTTATAATTCTCTACAAATTTTTTTGAACGTCACTAAACAAGTCACTAAAATCATTTAAAAACTGTTACCCGTTGTTCTGTGGAGGGTTCTAGCTATGTTCATACAACATGAAATAACAGCCAAAATACTAATATATTTTTAACGTCTAATTAGATCGGGGAGTCATTCAAATTAAGAACAGAAGCTCGTTGCTTTTCTTTCCCTATAATTAATTTAAGCCATAAGGCTCTATCCATTTATTTATTCGACGCAACTTGAAATTGAATTCATTTTCCTCCGTTCCAATCATTCAAACGAGGTTTTGTATCCACATTCACCAAGGATCTCGAATCAGCCTCCCTAAGGACCAAAAATTTCCTCTCTCTAAAAATATCTCTCCCTCTTCTCTCTAAACCAGCCTTCTGCAGAAAGCCACCGCGGCCGCCCCACCGTGCGATGGCGCGCGTGGGGCGGTGGCCGGATTCCGGCCTAGCTACATAAATACATACTGTCGCAAGTCCGGCGCTTAGGTTCTTTGAGGTCTTGCCTTCTTTAGTGGCCGGCGGCGTTGGGAGGGTGGATGACGGGGACGACGGCAGCATTTTGGGAGGCGCCATCTACCTTGATCTGCGACGATCTCGTTAGATCTATGTAGATCTGGGCTTTTCTTCTTGATCTACTAGACCGCTTGGCTCTAAATCGATGTGGCCGGATATTCACCGGCGGCGGCCGGAATTCCACCGGCGGTGGCTGGAATCTGCCGGCAGAAGGGTGAGGTCAATGGAAGATTTGTGGGTTGATGGTGCTCCGTTTTATGCTTATGGGAGAGGTTGTCGTTGCTAGGTTCAGGTTTTTACAAATCCGGTGGCGGCCGGAATCCTGCCGGCGGCGGCCGGAATCTTGCCGGCAGCAATTCAGGATCTTTTAGCAGACTGGGGGGTTTCAGTCGCGGGTTTGGTGGTTGTTCACTGGGGAGTCCTGGGGTGGGTGGGGTGGGGGGGAAAGGGCCTCGGGGGGGTTTGGGTTTTTGGGCGTGTGTGCGCGTTGGGGATGGGGGGGAAGGGGGGGTTGTGGCCCTTGGGAGGGGGGAGGGGTTTTCGGGATAACCTGTTCAAAGGGTGTTTGGGGGGGGGGTTTAGTCTTGCTTAATCCTTGGATTGTTTGGCTTGCTAATAGAATTTTCGGTTGCCGTGTCGAGGGTGGAAATGCCGGAAAGTTATTGTACACCGTGTGAAACGCCGGAGAATTACTGTGAACTGGGCAAGATTGATGGCATGTATCCTTAGCGCTGTGATCCCATTGAGTGTCGAGTAAACCTTCCAGTTCGTATGGCTTTAGTTGGCTTCCTCTTAGTAACCTTTGCACTTTTATATTTGCGTTTGTTTTGTATTTGTTTATTAGGTGTGTTTTTAACCTTTAGACTTATGCTTATTACTTAAAGTTAATCTAAAGTGTAAGATATGCTCTGCTTTAGTTTAATTGTAATTGGTTTTGAGTTTATAGGTTCGTTGTTAGTTTCCGACCTTTGTGGTCGTGTATACACAGAGTCACGGAAATGTCGTGACCTTTACTCGCCGTTGGGCATCTCTGTAACCCTTTTAATTTTCAATGATATTCTCTTATTAACCAAAAAAAAAAAAATGAGGTTTTGTACTGATCCGAAATGAATGGAAAGATTGTCATAACTTTTCATTAATACTACATGCTATTTTTGCATTCTTTCCCTTTTAGGATCAGTCATGGCCTTACAAACTTTACCAATAATATGGACGAATCCTTCACTTTATCCAACAAGTAGTTCGTTGGTCTTTCCTCAGACGCCTCCCGTTCATTCTTTTTAATTTCATCATCTTTGTTGTGTTGTTCCATTCATAGGAAAAAGCTATTCTTAGAAAGTCGGATCAAGGTCTTCTTAAGAAAAAGAAGAATGTTGCTTGATTGAACGAACACTGTAAGAACCTTTCTAAGTAACACCCCAGTCATAATGCCACCCACGCCCCTTTTTCCTTTTTCTTTGAGTTCGTAATAACAGACGGTTTCATTGATGAGAAGAGAAGTGAAGGCCCGCCATCTACCAGCATGTCTGTGGTGTGCGTATGTGCGTCTATGTGCCCTCGTCCATGTGTCCGCGTGTGTGCCTTTGTGTGGGTGTGGGTGGCGTGCAAGTGCATGGATTGGGTAAAGCGTGGGAGCGACAGTGGTGGAAGGGTTATGCAAATTGCGGGGACTGTGGGTGGGAGCGATGTAATCCTTGCTTTGGGCTTAGATTTTGGGACTGGGGGGTACTTTCCCGTTTTCATTAAATTTTAACAGCATCATTTCACCTTAAGATAACGGGAGAGGGTTTGTGATACACGAACTCAAATGTCACGGGAGGTCAGTGATATTTCCCAAATGAGGGAGGTAGTGAGTGTAATAAATCCAGAACTCAGGGGAACTGAGTACAGTTTTCCCAAGACACATTGCATCTTGTACAAAAGATGCATCCTTCACATCTTTAGATGCTCACAGGGCATAGAGCCGTACAATGTCATCAGAAGTTTAAGAGTCAGCATACCAATCGCTCTCATTGCAAAACATAGAAGAAAATGGTTGAAAACACAGATGAATTAACTTTTGAGAGTCACCATCACATTCGAAGAAATAAAACAAAGCTCTACAAAAGAATGGATGAATTTCAGGGATAAATAATCGAGCAGTGACTTTTTCCACGTACATTTACCTTTTATATCCCACTCTCAGCACCAGAAAGTAAAACGATGTTCACATGGTAATTTACAGTTCCTGAGGTTGTGTACAGAGGCAAGTAGGATGTTTCTCATTGCAACTTAGTACTTGATCACATGGCGCCGCAACCAGAGGTCGTACATGACCATATGGAAAGCATCATATCTGATAGGAGGCGAATTCCATTGGAAGTGCTTCTGGACCTGATGGAAAGATGGACATATTATAGCATCAGTGAGTTCAATTCGTCAATTTCGTCAAGAATTACAAACTCAGTTACTAGTTACTTTTCTCTATCCGTATGGTGAAACAGAATCACCCCCCTTCAATAGATTAAGGCTGATACAAACAGCCATCCTTTTCTCTAGCACGAGAACTGAAGAAACAAATCTATACGATAAGAAAGGTTTCTACCTTGACTAGGTGGTTGTGCAAAGAAACAAACTTCGAGTCAGATATTCCCTTTAGAATTTGCTTTAGCTGATATACATCTTTTTCCTTGAGTACGAGCGCAAATTTTCGCCAATCGATAATGTCATTGAACGGCAGGTCATAATAATTAGAGAGTATCACTGCAAAAAGACACCCATAGCTAATTAGACAATCAATCAGATGCAAGCCATGAAAAGACTGGGGAAAAAAGTCTACTGGTTCTGAGTGTGTTGGGTGTAACACACACAAAAGGATAACTAGTGATGTGGCAACCACGCCTATCAATGCGGTGCAAGCCAAAAGCTTGCAACTAAGTTTTCTGTCAATGCTCGTGAAATACACCCGAGTGATGTTTCTACTGTAAGGCGTAGCATAATTGTCTTGAGGCCCCCCGACACTGGACACAGGCCTCATCGGCTGCCCCAGTAGGGAACCCCCCAGTACACATTTCCACTACACCGACAACTTACCTAACAGGTAATTCCTTTTCTGGGGCAAAGTGAATCAATGGTTACTTAGTTAAGGTTACCTTCTCGGAGATTATACGAACAAGAGCACCAGCCTCAACAAACTCCCTCCTTTAATGCGCAGAGCCCAAATTCTTCACTTAAAAGCGGGAATATGCCCTCAATTGCAAATGTCAGTTTGAGGGCGACTACTAAGTGCCAGAAGTCACCCGCCAACTCTGATTTGCATCAACTCGTTGGAAGTGTTACCGTTGGCAATACAGATGTTCAGTATTGGTGACACGAGACAAAATGAAAAGGACGCAAAATGTTCTTTAGCAGTGAATTCATCATCAAATCAGTACAACATTTTCGTCGGATATACTATCTTCACTATACCATTTTTCGCCAATTCCAAGACATGATTACAGCACAAGACAATTTCATCACGTGTGTTTGTTTTCGATGCCAATACTTGCCAAGGTCACTGAGAAACTGGATAAAGATCAATAGTTCTTATGGAGGGGGTGGAAATCCACCTTGTCAAATGGGACAAAAAACTAACAACCTTGCTTGTCTCACCAAATTGGGATGGAAAATTGTTAACAATGAAGTCTTCTTTGGGTCAAAGTTCTTAAACATAAACACTAAGAACGAGAATCCTACAGAGTGGCCCACAAACTGTAAAAGCTCTCATATCTCGAGGAGCATCCAAAAATGTAACCATGTCCTTCAAAGAGGGACTAAATGAATTGCAATTGTGGGAACAAAATTGACTTTTGGCATGATTGGTGGTGTGGAGATAACCCACTGGCCAAAGAAGAGGAAATGAAAGAAGGTACTTTTGAGAGTGGAAAATGTCATTAGTAGGGGTAACTGGGACACTAACAAAGTCCACAATCTGGTGGATGAAGAGAAGCTCAAACACATTCTTAAATTCTACCTTCCTCATGAAGAGCTCATCCTAG
Source organism: Escallonia rubra (assembly GCA_033065855.1). Classification (NCBI taxonomy): domain Eukaryota; kingdom Viridiplantae; phylum Streptophyta; class Magnoliopsida; order Escalloniales; family Escalloniaceae; genus Escallonia; species Escallonia rubra. Next base: position 248,453 of record JAVXUO010001836.1, on the reverse strand, counting down.
TGGAAAATTCTCCACATATCTAGTGCTTATGACATCATTTTGGAAATGCAAAACTATAATAGAATCTAAAACAAGTGGAAATGGATATGGAAACTTGAAATAGCTCAAAAAATCATCAACTTCCTTTAGCTAATTCCGCAAGGCAGATTGGTTTCTAACAGTCTTCGCGTTGTTAGGAACATAACCACTGACTCAAGATGCATAAGATATGGGCAACAAAATGAAACTACTGTGCCTTTTATTTGGCAGTGCCCCAAGGCTTGTGATCGTTGGAGAAAAGTCTACTCAAGACAACGAGGAGGAAGATGACATGAGCACAGAGGACTGCTTTTTAAAAACATCAAAAGGATGGAAAAGTTGTGTTTCAATAACATCCGGTGGAAATATATCTTCACCTCTATCCTCTGACAAATATGGAAAAGCAGGAATAAGGAAAGCATATAAGGTATTACTCAAATTGACGTCTCCTGGATAAACTGTCTCGATCATGCCAAAGAAATCAAGAGTGCCCTTGAGAAAAGAGTAGGGAAACCATTAAAACCACTCGTGTAATTTCTTGGTGTTTCCTTGCTGCAGAAACTATCGATATGAATACTGATGGCTGTGCCAAGACCTACATGTGTTGGATTTGGTGGACTATTGAGAATAGCAAAGGTAAATGGTTGGGAGGATTCTACGGCAACATTCAGGTGTGCAATGCTCTGGAAGCTGAACTTGACGATATCATCAAAGGAATGCAGCTAGTCAAAGACAAAGGGCTCACCGATTTACTGTTGAAACAGATTCAAAAGTAGATAAAGATTTGATCATGAAGGATGACAACACGTTGCATCTCCTGAGCAATCTTATTAAGGATGGCTGTAATGACCCGGTCCACAGCCCCACCACAGGGTGGTATGGGATAGTTTGTGATTGGCCTTATAAGACCCTGTCAAGGAACTCATAAGTACCTACTTGGCTAGCCCTTTTGAGGGAGACATTATCCTGTGGTGGGGCTGTGGACCGGGTCATTACAGATGGTATCAGAGCCGACTGTAGAAAGCTCGGTCTGGGCTATCCAGTTGAGTTGCCGATGGTTGGGGGAAACGAAAGAAAGTCCAGGTATATCCTACATCAAGAGGATGGCTGGGGCAATGAAGGGTGAGATGGATATATCCCACATCGGATAGAAAGGAAGATTCTGGGCTATGTGTGATCGCCTTAGCGAGAACGCTAAGGCATAATGTGGGGAGATTGTGTTATCCCACATCGGATGTGGGATGATTTGTAATTGACCTTATAAGACCCTACCCATGAACTCATAAGTACCTTCTTGGCTAGCACTTTTGAGTGAGACATTGTCCTGTGGTGGGGCTGTGCACCGTGTCATTACAATGGCAGTTTCCTACTCAGGGATACTAAGCCGAAAACGATGCATGTATGTTGGGAGGGCAATCAGTGTGTATATCAAGTTCCCAAGATTGCAGTGCAACGAGGGGATTCTTTTGTGTACCTCATGCAACCACTAAAGGTGGTTATCCCATTGTTAGCTGCTTAGCAGGTGTTGCCCATATTAAGGTCTAGTTTTAAACTCTGTTATGATTTTATGTTGTACCAAAAAAAAAGAGAATATGGGTCACTTGGTACAAGAATTCATGACTAAGCAAGAATTTTCCCCAATCTAAGGGACGTGTTGCCATAATATTTTCTGCGTAAAAGAAAAGATTTCGTAGTTAAATCTTATCAAAGAAGAAAAGAGTTCTCACCGGGAATGCATCCATAATGGATTGAATCTGCAATACGAGCACTATTGACTTGGGAACCACCAGGACAAATGCAGTACTTAGTCCTATAGAATCTGTTTTGGTACACCAGATGTCCAGTAGCCCTGCTTATTCTGTTGTTTGATATATCAAGTTCTGTGTCATTCTCCCATTCATGAGCTAGTATAACTCTAATTTTAGAGTTCCTATGACCGGCCCAAAAACCCAGACTAGTCCTGCAAAATATACTTCTCGTCAGTTCTAAGCAACCAACTTTCTTTTACATAAAGTTAATAGCAACTATTCATAGATAGGTTCTAACCCAATCACATGTAACTCATAGATACAATTAAAAATTCTGGTCATCCCTGTACCACTTTCAATCGGCTAAGATGGGAAGCACTACTACTTTGTCAATGTCTGTTGATAACAAGTAAATAGAAACTATGTTGTCTACTGCTGCAAATGATACGAGTTCCACCCCTGTAGAACTAATGTGGGACAAAAAACTTAAATTAGAATTACTGCAATCATAATTAGGAACTGTCCTCTTTGACTTGACACAGTGTCAGGAAAACTAGCCGACTGCAATAAATGGCAGTCTTTTATTATTGTACTTCCGTTGCTACCCCTATTAATGAAGTTAGATAGAGCACTTTTTTGTAGTTACTGGAGCATAGCATAATGGGTGTATGTCTGGAGAACTGGAATTAATGAGTGCCTAGCTTTTCAAAGCGCACAGTTATTTTGGGACAGCTAAAAACAGAAAGGAAGGGACTTAGTCGGGGACAGAGGGAGTATTAGAAGAGAAAGTGGAAGCTCACGTTCCTACACTGGACATAAGCTAAATGGATTCCGAATGGAAGGTTAGTGAAAAGATCAATTAGAGGAAGCTAAATTAGTATCCATTTGAGCATAAAGATTTTTTTTCACCATTGCTAGAAATAAAAATTCCCAACTGCATTTCTAAAAGATGGATGGAACTTTAAAAAGATGAGAAAGGCCTTAGTGACGCTCCGGGAACCTCGCTCCCGAATCTAGCACCCGCTCCCGCTGCCACCCCAAAAAGCACTGTAGTAGTGACGCTGCCATTCCCAAACCTTTCACCCACTCACGCTCCCGCGGCATGAAACTAAGGAAAAGGATTCCTATTGAGCTAAGTAGCACATACACGGACACCGCGTCTGACACCGACACCATGAGAACCCCAGAATTTCACCACAAAAAATTTTTTGGACACAGCGGGACACCACTAAATTCCTTTCTATATTTTTTGTACATTCCGCCCTCATAAAATAGAGAAACACCAATTAATAAATCACAAATAAAAAATCATACTTGACGTCAATAATAAGGTAGTGCAAGATCATAAAAAACAAGCCAAAAGGAAATGGCTTCAATCTCTTCAATCCACCAAGATTCAATCAACATCAATTTCCCGTCGTGTTCCCTGTCCTCTGGACCTCCGTCATCAACCTATTCCGTACACACGCTTATCAAGTGAGAGATTCGTCTTCTTCATTAGACTGCCTTCGTCGAGAGCCCTAACTTTCACCAACATTCCATCATGACCCTCAACAAGATCAAAATTTTGTTGTTTCGCCCCTACAGGTGTCAAACACTTCAGCATAAGGTGTTCGACACGGTGTCTGATAAGTTAAAATAAAATAGTAATACCCGGACACTACTAAGAAGTGTCTGACACTCGTCCGACTAGGTGTCTGAGGGATGTCTGGGTGTAGGACACGATACCTCGACCAAGGAGAGGTGTTCGTGCTTCCTAGCTACAAAGAATAAAGCTAAGGGTGGTTTTGTTAAACATTAACGAAAGGTTTGTGTTGGAAGGGAAAAATTATGACATACGAAAATACCACACATTCATCCATTTAACCACAATTTCACCATAGTTTTTTGGTGGGTCCGAGGGAAAGACTTCCTCAGTTCTCTTCCTTCTTTTCCTTTCCTTTCCTTTCCTTCCCTTCCCTTCTGAGTTCCTACCACATGGAAACTAGATCCATGCATCCACTACTGCCCTAATAAATTGACCACAAGATCCTAGTGTTTTAAATCACTTGCTTGCATTAAACTACTATTAGCATGCAAAGGCCCACAAAGGCCGACACGAGATCCTGATCATGCATGTCGTATCCATTTATATGTTGACCTAAAAAAGTCAGGCGCTAGTACCAGTCCTTTACCTCACCATACGCTCTAGGCAACTAAGCAGCAACAATATTCGTTCGTCATACACCATTTGATGTAACCTCCAATTCGTAGGTAGAGGGAGAAGAGTGGTAGTCCCACAAGAAAAAGAAAACATAATCACTCTACAGTTTGAAGCCTAAAACTTTTAAACAACTCCAAGTAAATGTGAAGAATTTACAGAAGGAACCTTTATGGGATTTTTAACTCTCAACATGGAACCTAAAGTATTTCGAGCAAGTCTGTAACTAGTACCGAGATCAACTCATATGAGAGCATAATAGATCATGAAAACAGGGTACCAAAAATTTCAACTCAGAGAGGGAGGAGGGGAGAAGCAAGTTCCATGAAGGCAAATATTTTCCAACTATACACTAGTTTATCCCAGCATCAAAATTCCACCCAATTACCTGTTTTCAACATCATTTCCTCCAGCTGGAAGAGCAAATGGCTGCAGTACTTGAGGGAGAGCAACATCTTTATGTGGAATAAACCCAACGTCGTAACTTGGAGAGCAAACTGCTCTAATCGAATTCTTTACAAGAAGTGGAACACCTTCAGTTGCCCTTACACCGACATCATGACAAGTGACAAAAAAATGATCCGCACCCAAGGTTCTGTTCCAGTAAGGATATTTAGATATCAAGCTCTCCACATAGTTATGGACAATTACGGTCATGTTCTCATAGGAGGTGCCCTGCATGCCATTTTACAAGCATCATAAACCCATAAAGGAACTTTGACGTTCAGTACTACAATAATTAAGCAATGGCTTTTCACGAGATCAATATGCGTTTCATGTGAGCACCATAAACTAACTTAAAGTTCACATGTCCAGTATCTACGAATTGCAAAGCATACAGCCATAGATGTGGCAAAATAAAAGATGATATGTATTATTACATAGACTCCACATTTAGGTGCCCCCTTGAGTGTAAATCAGTCACCAAAACATCTTTAGTGACACTTGGGGTCTTGATTTAGCAGGCGGCGGGGTGGGGCTTTACATGTATGCATGCATATATAATAGTGCAAAGCAAAACTAATTGTTTAAGAGGAGGAAAAAGAAAAGAGAGAATTTATCCAAGACATGACACATGCTGCTTCACAGTAAAGACACCGTACCAAACGACAGAAAAGAAAAAACAAAAATAAACGAAAAGCTAAAGAAAAAAAGCTCAAGAACCCTCAAAAAGTAGTTAAAGAAATGCCGTCACACTCAAGGGTTCAGTCCTCCCCAAACAATAGACGGTACAAGATGCTAGTCTCAGTTACTCTTGACATAATCTCTTATACCAAGCCTTTAGGGAGAAAGAAATCAAGCATGTCTAATGTTTTAGGGAAACTCTGAGATAAGCAATTTCATACTTAAAACATGTTTTTATAATTCAACATTTTTAGACTTTTTAGGTTTGGACTTCTATCAGTCCTCGCTGTTAAATCATTGTAATCAGACAGATTCCTACTAGTTAACAGGATGTCAGAGCAGCCATGGATCTTTGCAATAGCATAGACTAGAAATTTTGTAATACTCCATAGTAGAAGGCTGCAATCAAATCAAGTAGTTGCAATAAATTTTCCAGGCTTCAGGAGTGATTTTAATACAAAAAGGGCAGATGTCATGATCTGTTTTTTTGGATGGCGAAACTCGAACTGGTTCTGCAGCTGTAATTTCTGACTCAAGGATATTTTCCACATTCTGGGAGTGTGATCTCGTCTTATTGGATCTATTTTGGCCTCACGCACCTGATCCTATTTATCTTTTGGTGCATATTCTGTGCTTTAATGGCAGAATATGGCCTTTTGGGGAGCAAAACCCTTGATTTGTCATCCAATTAAGGTTTAACAGAATGAGGTGTCTACCATTGGCTGAGATCAGGTTTAACTGTTAACTCTTACTCTGGGGCCTTTACAATTGACAAGTGAGAGATGCATAATGACGCCAAAACCAACTTGGTTGACCTCTAAATCAATGCGTGTCTGCATAAGGGACACATCTTGCTGCAAGCAAGAGAATGGCATTCAACATTCATCGTCAAGCATGACATGCATATGTGGCTCTACGTTATGATGATGCTCAGTCTGAAGTGGGCTTGTAGTTCCCAAAATTCTTCTTTCTGGAAACTGCAATGGTATTACAATACTATCATAGCTCATGATGGTAGTTCGAACAAAATCTTCCATGTAAAATCATTTGCAATGGCAATAATCTTCTTTTTTTAATTGCGTATCTTCTTCTTTTTCTTTTGTTATACGTGTGTGATATCTTCTTCCCGGTCATGGTGGGTTCAGCTCTTCTTTTTCTTGTAATTGCACTCATTAGATTGCACTCACTCCTTTGTCATTTCCATTGGGGTACATTAAGGTGACGTAAAACGCAACAGCAAGGTATAGAGAGAAGTATGAGATTGCATTGAACTCGTAGACAGTGTTTACGAGTCATCATCGCCATCTAGGCCTTCATCCCAAATCGTTAGTTCGGCTACATGAATCCTTTTCTTTCATTTCCCTCAATCAAAGCATAGGACATGTTAGCACATGTTTTCTTACAAATCCTTAGCAATCAAGTCCTTTCACACAACTTCTACCTCTAACTCGTCTTACCCAATTAACTTGTCACAAATCAACTTCTTCTTACAACGTCACTAGCCTCACTGCTGTCCTATAAAGCTTTGCTTCAAGTTTGAGAGAAATAACAAAATCACAAAGCACCCAGAAACCAACCTCCACTTTAACAGACCTGCTCTAAATCCTGCGGGCAACATGCTCGTCAACCTCTCCCTCCTTGTGCCCATCCTCGTTAATCTCTCCCTCCAAGTGCCCATCCATTTTAATTTCTTCCCGAGTTCCTCCTAGTTTTACTAGAGTTGAATCTCATGTACTGCTTAATCCAAAACCTTTGAATTTTAAAGTACTCTCCATAACTTTAACTTAACTCACTCCTACTCTAGCCTTGTCAAATTAAACTATATCATCCGCAAATAAAATAAAACGACGAACGTCATCCTCAATATGATTAGTGAGCTTCTCCATTACCAAGGTAAAATGATATGATCTTAAATCAAAGCCTTGGTGAAGTCCATTTTATTGTTCTCATGTTAGTAGTACCTCATTCAAACATATCCTTCATCAAATCAACATAGCTTATAGGCACTCCTATTTTCACTAGAGCTTGCTACTCCCAAATCTACAAAGACCATGCGAAGATTCACTCTTGTCTCTAATTTCTTCTAATCGAGAAAATAGCTTCTGTGATGGGCCTCCCAGGCATCAAACCAAATTTAATCCTCAGAAATTTTAGTCTCCCTTTCTTGGTCTATGTTCCGAAGCTTAAGAGTTTCATCAGCTTGATCCCTTTATATTGCCACGTCGCCAAACTTATTGCCAATAACATTTCGAAATTTCGTCATCCTTTTGAATTTTCGTCATTTCCAAGGCTTCCTTCACCTCAAAAGTTTTAATTCCATGAACAAACATCTGATCAGAACTATCAAATGATTCAACAAGTTCTCCAAAACTATCTTTGGTTTCTCCATCAAACAGCTTACTAAAGTACCACCCCCATCTCTCTCTAAACTCATCCTTTTAAGCTCACTGCATTAAACATCTGTTCTTGTCTTAGATACACATCATGTGATTCACGTCTCAGCTTCTCCTATTTGTTGCCTTATGTCACGGACCAAACTTCCCTAAGTCGAAACCGTGCGGCACTTAGCTAGATCAAGCCCCCGCTTGCTCGGCTAAGTCAGCCTAACCGTAGAGCTGGGCGAAGTTGGAAACAAATATGCAGCGGAACACAAGAGGTTGGGGAAATGATTCCCAATACACTACTTGGAGAAAGCTTGAATACAAAGATGTATTGGATGTGTCTTGGATACTTTGGCCAAGTGAGGCCTCACCTATTTATACTAGTCCACCTCCTCAACGAACGGTGGAGATACATTCGATCCTACGGATCCTATTATGCTTCTAGAATTCTAGAATACTTTCCTACTTTAGAATATTCACACATGTTACATATGTTAAACATGTTACACATGTTCAACCTTCCGGAAGCCTTGCCACCTAACTGCCAAGTAAGCGTCCACGAAGCGTCCCGTAAGCGCCTAATGAGCGCCTGCGTGGCGTTTCTTCTAAAATTAGCCTCCATATAAAAAGTGCGGGACATTCTCCCCCACCTAATCTTGCGACGCCCTCGTCGCAACCTCCTCGTGATAGCGATCCACGAGGTCTTTGAACTGTCCGAGCTCTTCCGCCAATTCCCAAGTCGCTTCGTGCTCCGACAATCCCTTCCACTTGACCAAGTAGTGCTGCTTTAGTGGAACATCTCGTCCTTGTTCAAGCCTATCCCCAAGCACGTACTCGGCCTCGCGCCTTTGCAAGTCATGCAAAACTTGCGATGTATCTAAGAGTTTAGCCTCCTCGGCGTGACTCTCCCCCTTGACTTGTCGGCACACATGACAAGTATTGACCCACATTTGCACCTCCTTCTTCATTTGAGGCCAAAAGTATGCCGTAGTCACCAAGGTATATGTCCGTCGATGCCCCGGATGCACCGTCGACTAAGTGTCGTGACTCCCTCGTATGACCATTTTCCTTAGGTCTCTCCACTTTGGCACGTACACTCGTCCATCCTTTGTGTAGAGTAGGTCTCCTTTCACCCGATATCGTTGGGTCTTCCCACTCTTCACAAGCTGTAGCAACTCCTTGGCTAAGGGATCGCGTTGTAGGCCCTTCTTGATTAGCTTGATGATCTCCCCCTTTGCCTTCGAAGTAGTTGACAACTTTTCCTCCTTTGGCGGCGCCATCCCACATGGTACCACGTTTTGTGGCTTGGCCCCCCGGTCAAGCTTGCCTTGATCGCCCACCTTCCTCCTAGGTGGTTGCCGCTTCTCAAACTCGTGCAGCACAACACGATCTTCAACCTTGAGACTCGCCAAGTAAGTGCCCTCACTCTTCTTGGCTTCCTCCCTTTCGACTTCTTGTGCTAGTCGCATACCCGATAGCCGCATAGAAGTCATGGTGCTTGATGTTCCCCCGAACATAGGCACCACACAAGCCGCACCTCGCTCCATTATGCACACCGCGTTGTTGTACGGTGATACAAGAGCGTTCACCTGTCGCAAGAAATCAAGGCCTAACACCACCTTGAAGTCATCCATCCGCGCGACAGAGAAATTCACGAACCCCTTCCATTTGCCAAGACACATTTCCACCCGTCGAATTGTGCCTTGTAGGGGCTTTGCTTCGGCGTTGACGGTTTTTAGCCAACCTCCTCCGTCAACCACATTGAGGCCCAACCGCTCGGCCTCTCCCATCGTGATGAAGTTGTGAGTCGCCCCCGTATCCATTAACACATGAGCGAGCTTCCCATTCAACTTCGCTTCCATGTAGAGCAACCCCTCGCTCTTAGAAGCTTGTCCCTCACCCGTCGGGACTTGCGGCACCTTTTTCTTCCCTTGGAGCGCGTTAAGGACTTGGATTGAGCCTATCCGTACCGACTCACGTTCGGCCTTCTCCTCGTCCTTCTCCTTGACTAAGGCAGCCAACTTGCCTTGTCGCCGGCAATCCTTTGCCCAATGCGGCCCTCCGCAAAAGAAGCATCCGTCCTTGGGCTTGTTCTTGACTCGCTTTTCCTCTAGCTTGCCACGACCCTCGGACTTGCTCGTGCTAGCTTGGTTTCCCCGGTTGTACCACACCTTTGGACTTTCTCCCCCACCATTGGCGTGGTTGCCTTCTGAAGCTTCTCCCTCCTCTTTCGACCTTGAAGATCCCTCACCTCTATCATACTCCGTCAACGACTCCGCCATCGCAATGGCTTCATCGACATCCTTCACGCCCCTGCGTTGAAGTTCCTTCTTGGCCCAACTTTGGAGGCCGTCAACGAAGTTGAAGAGAAGATCCTCCTCCATCATATTTGGAATGTGTAGCATAAGGGTCGTAAACTCTTTCACGTAGTCACTTATCGAGCCCTTATGTCTCAATTCCTTCTTTTTCTTCCTCGCTTCGTAGGCCACATTCTCCGGGTAGAACTGCTTCTTGATCTCCCTTTTGAACACCTCCCACGTATCTATGGTATACAACCCCTTTTCTATCTCGCAATGCTTTCTACGCCACCATAGAGTTGCGGTATCCGTAAGATAGAGAGTCGCAGTTCTTACCTTAGTCGCCTCGTCGACTATGCTAGCACCTTCAAAATAACGCTCCATGTGCCATAAGTAATTGTCGAGCTCTTTGGCGTCCCTCTTGCCTCCGAACTCCTTCGGCTTTGGCGTGTCCACCCTTGGACTAGGAGTGACAACCGCTCCACCCGCGATAGCTCTCTTGCACATCGCCGCGTCTTGCCTTATCTCCTCCACGCCAACCTTCACCACATCGAGTTGTTCTTGCAAACTATTGAACAACTCCGTGAACCTTTCACGTAGCTCGTCTTGGGCGCCCACCGCCCTCTTGAGCGACTCGAGCTCTTCTAAGACGTGATCCTCCAACGTCTGTAGATTTTGCTCGACCATTCCCACGTGATCCTTGACATCACCCATAGCAATCTCCAAGTGACCCGTTCGGCCATTCAATGAAGCAAGTTCATCCCTCGAATTGCTTTGGCCTCGACCACCCTTCTTCCCACCGGCGGGTGGTAATGGATCTCGCCCACGCTCGACCACGACCACATTCTCTTCGGCCACTCCGGATGCTCCAACGCTAGTATCCTTGCCTGCCATTGTTGCTCCTTGCTTGGCACGACTCGTCGTAACCAAGCTCTGATACCACTTGTCACGGACCGAACTTCCCTAAGTCGAAACCGTGCGGCACTTAGCTAGATCAAGCCCCCGCTTGCGCGCTAAGTCAGCCTAACCGTAGAGCTGGGCGAAGTTGGAAACAAATATGCAGCGGAACACAAGAGGTTGGGGAAAGGATTCCCAATACACTACTTGGAGAAAGCTTGAATACAAAGATGTATTGGATGTGTCTTGGATACTTTGGCCAAGTGAGGCCTCACCTATTTATACTAGTCCACCTCCTCAACGAACGGTGGAGATACATTCGATCCTACGGATCCTATTATGCTTCTAGAATTCTAGAATACTTTCCTACTTTAGAATATTCACACATGTTACATATGTTAAACATGTTACACATGTTCAACCTTCCGGAAGCCTTGCCACCTAACTGCCAAGTAAGCGTCCACGAAGCGTCCCGTAAGCGCCTAATGAGCGCCTGTGTGGCGTTTCTTCTAAAATTAGCCTCCATATAAAAAGTGCGGGACACTTAGCTACCTTTCAGATCACTTTATCACCCTCTTCAGTACCACCAGACCTTAGGCACAAACCTATGTCACGTGGACTCTTCAAAATGTATGAAGTACCCGTGACGGACACTCAATGCTTGGGCATTAGCACAGTGTTTCATTTGATTCATTATTGCTTTAAGATAAGACAAGCTCTCAATTAATACCATGTGTGGCACATATAGAACACCATTTTACCTTGGAAATAACTAAAACATGATAATAGATATGAGCATTTTGTCGTGTCCCTGTACCTGGTGTGATAATTTGTCTCGGATAAAAACCCGTTTACGACTCGAACGACCCGAAATTTTTTACCCCCCCTGTTTGTGTTTCGCAAGTTATTCAGAGCGGATCGTGACTTAGCCTTAAGTATATAAGTCGTTTTATGTTGTTTTTAGGGTTAAGAGAGACAAGGGCTGTTTTGAGAGGGTATTTGAGAAGAGATTTGTAATCTTCATTCACATACATAGTGAAATCGCTGCTACTACCGCGGATTAGGCTTTTGCCGAACTACATAAATCTTGTGTCTTGTGTGCCTTAATTTTCTATAATTGCCTTTGATTCTTTTCTTTATTGCTTGGTGCCAAATCTAGTTTATGTTTCACACCTGGTGCTTTATAAGTTAGACAAATCCGACACTTGGACACGTAGTCGACGTGGACACTCGTATCGATTCCATGTAACATAAGCACAAACCGTCATAAGCCTTACCCTATGAACCACAGGTGCTTCAAAAGGGGGGGAGTATTGGGGTCGGGTGCGCATCGGACACGGGTACAGCTCAGGTGCGCACCAGTTAATTTCCATTTATTTTTTTTATTGCGGCTCGGGTGCGAATGGGATACGGTTCGGGTGCGGATCCGACACTTATGGGTCAAAAACATAATTTCCAGAAGATATTTCGGGGGTTGAAACATAAAACCTAATTTTTGTGGGGGTGAAAACATAAAATCAATGTTACTAACCAAATTAGGAACCATGAGTCTAATCTATACAGAGAAAGAGAGATAGCAGCAGCCGCGACCTCCCTCGACACCGGCGACCTCCCGCGACACCCAACGAACAGCCGCGACCACCCATGACACCAGTGAACACCCGGGACCACTAACTACCAACTGCGACCACCGGCGACCATCGGGGACCTCCTGCGACCACCCTACTCACCTCCGGCAGAATTTCTTCGAAGGTATATCTCTGACCTCCTCTCTATCTTCCTTTGTCTTCATATTTTTTTTTTTTTTTTGTTTCTGCTGTGACTTGGACGAAGTAGAATGTGGATTGTTTGGTGTTTTTTGTGGTTTTCTAGTCACACTTCTCACATCAAATTTTTTTTTTGAGATAGACGAAGATGGAGATGTTGTGGCCATGGAACCCTTAGATACTTGATGGAGTACTTTGTTTGTTTGATAGTTTGAACTTTGATGCTACATTGCTACTTTTGTTATGAATATGATATATTTGGTGGTGGTTATTATGTATTTGATGGTATTGTATTACCGTTGAATGGTTAAATTAAATTGCATCATGTCATTTTATGCACTTTCTTAAGATACAACTTGTTTAGAAATTAAATGCTAGGTGTACATAGTAAGTGTATATATATATATATATATATATATTTGCCGTATTCTCGCCGCACCCGTGTCCTAAAATTTTCAAAAATGACGTATCCCCTTATCCGCACCCACACCCGTACCCGTGCTTCTTAGGTCTTACCTCTAGCCTTTCTTATTGCCTTCTTTGCTACCTTTCTAGCCAAGTTATACTTCTCAACACTCTCCTCAAAAACCGCACCCCATCCAATCCTCTTTACAATTCCCTCATCACTTCTTAGTTTACCTCATCTATCCACCAGAACTTTCTTAAGCATTCTCTCTAGACTCTCCAAAGAGCTTCTAGCAACTCTTCTAATGCAAATAGACATCTCAGCCCAAATTTCACTAGGCTCGTCATCCAGGACCCATGGTCGTTCTTTAGTCAACATATCCTTTGAAGTGTTTAATCTTTCCCCATTCAAATTCCACCGCCTAGTTCCTATGTTACATAAACTTGGTATCCATATCTCGATCAGATACATGTCTCGAGTGCCTGACTTGCCTCTTCTGAGAAATTAAGGACATATATGGATCCATAGTTAACAGACGCTGGACACGCCTAGAAGCTTAGTAGACATATAGCACTACGGAAGATTGATAGAAAATCTCTTTTTATTTAAATCCTATATGATTCGTATGTATATGAGATAAAGCAGTGCGCAACAAGAATAAAGAAAGAAAAGAGTGTGAATGTTGCCCATTAGAAACACATCATCTTGCATCCAGACTGTCAAGAACAAATCATATACGCGTTCGTCGATACTCTCTCTGTATACTCAACGGATGGTAAAGCCAAATCTACTTTTCGGCACTTGAAAAGGTTCAGATCTTCTGCTCTCTTTGATCTTCATCTTCTTATCTTATACGCCGAACCGTAGGTACGTGCCTCGCCATTCGGTCAAAATTGACTACGTGGTGCATCTGCACCAGCATATAAAGAGTGAGTTAAATCTCGCACCGATGTCTACATCAAGTCGTGTGGACGCCGCCCTTTCACACCAAAGTGAAGGGGGTCCATGTAACAAAGCCTAGTTAACGGATGTCTCTCAGTCTAGGAAGCACGAACGCCTCTTTTGGGTTAAAGCATCGTGTCCAACACCTACCGACACCTAGACACCCCTTGACACATCCGCACACTTACAAACGCCTCTCGGCAGCATGCAGATATTTTTATATATTTGTAATCATCAACATGTTGTGGGACACCTTATGCAGAGTGTTCGATACCTAAAGGGCAGAACTGCAAATTTTTAAAGTTAATTTGAGGGTCATGATGGAGTATTATGTTGGGTGGTTTTATAAACAAAAATTATGCCTTATGTATAGCCCGTCAATAGATCTTGGTATGTAGCCTTAAGTCAACACGTCTATAATATTATAAGTGGGCCTCTCATCATGAACATTCTAAACTATGTCATATGAGAGTCGGCAGCAGTGTCCCTGAAATATCTAAATGAGGTCCCTAGTTTTGAATTTTCCACTTCCACTAATAAGCTAGACAAGATCCGAAAGCCATAGGAAAATATTTTCATCTGGGAAGCCAGAGGCGAAAAAGAGCTACCATCAATCTTCTTCAATTAAGATTCAAGAAACCTCACCTAATGGGATAACATGCATACCTAAAATTTTAAATCAGCCACTAGTCTATTCACAACCACTATCCATTGCTCTAACCATAGGCATCTTACTTAAGTCCAAGTGTCTCAAAATATATATCGTCCGAGAGACCAGAAAATTATGGTGTAAAATAAATTTCTCTCTACAAATTTTCAACTTTCAAGTGTCTTTCATAGACTGAAATCCAAATGCTACTCGAGAACCTTCTAGGGTCATCTCTGGTTTTATCTAAATGAGTCCATCAATCATTTTTCTTTTTCATAACTAACTGAATCAGCCATTTTTGTGAACATATTTGTCGAGAAGTAAGGAAAACATTATCCCCGCACATACTTGAGAATATGCATCTCGCATTATTCCATCCCTATACATATGTATCACTTGTCCGCCAATGTGTCAACAGGCAATGTCCCAGACCATCCAAATCAGTTTCTCTAGATCACTGGTTGCTTTATGTTTGCACTTAGTGTAACAAATCAAGTCTAAGAGGTGAACTTTGGCACAAGTTCGAACTATCGAAACACCATTTCAATGAAATAGGTAATACCGTGCACATCAACCCTCCCCAGACGGCAATGACAGGGCCTCATGCACTAGGCCCCCTGTTTCACATATCATGTCTTAAATACATAGATTAAAATTGAAATTGATCAAGGCCTTTGATTTGAACACTGAGGATACAAGAAATATTGGAATTCTACCCGCATTATCAATAGGCAAGACACACATAATGTGCATGCAAATATAGCATCAATAAACGCAATAAATAGGCATATATATATATATATATATAGGATAAGCATTCAACAACAAATCAAATTCCCTAATAGCAACTTAGATCGAGGACCAGTACCTTTCCTCTCATCTTATGGCAAGAGATCGGAATGAAAAACAAGTCAGCCTGATCTGGATCGTCCGTACGGAACCGGCTCTCCCTAATATTCTGGAAAAAGTAGCCCTCACTAGCGTACTTGCCGGTGAGCTTCCTAGGTGTCTGGTAAAACGTACCAGGATCTCCGTCCGGATAGATGTAAACCTTAAACTTCCTCTCCATCTCCGCGTAATTCAGCCTAAACACCTCCGGCGAGTGATACACATCCGATAGCTCATCCGTCTCAGCCATAAAATTTAGCTTAATTTGATCGGATACTTCCTCCCTTTCATCCTTCAAAACTGGCTTAATTCGATCGGGCAATTCCTCCGTTTTGTCCCTCGGAACCGCCTTAAGTTGGTCCGGTAAGTCCTTCGTTTTGTCCCTCGAAACTGCCTTAAATTGGTCCGGTGATTCCTCCGTTTCGTCCTTCGGAACCGCCTTCATGTGACACAACATAAAAAATATCAAATCAAATCTAAACCGCTACCAAATTTGCACGATATATAGTAAATAAAGCGAAAAGGATGATACAGATTACCTGAAAAGTGCGTCTTTGGGAAGTAGTGTAGGAGGTTTGAAAGATAAAATTAGAGGCAGTGTATGATTTGTCGTCGAAATTGGCGGTGGCGAGGTAGGAATCGTCGTGGAGTGGGGAGTGGACGGACTTGAGAGAGAAGTATGTGAAGGAAACTAGTGTTAGGATTGCTAGGGTTAGGAGGGAGCCCTGTAGGCTGCAGATGGCGGAGGTGGTAGTCTTAGACGCAAACATTGCTGGAGAATCTCCGCCGTGTGCGGCGGTGGTGGTGGTTCCTCGCGGATTTATGAGTTGGTTGGAGTTGTCGGAGGACTGAAGGAGTGTAGTTTCGCGTCCGCTGCTGATGTTTTAGAGCGCGAGCATCCGTGCAGCGTTACTCTCCTTATAGCGTAAGAGTCTTACGATTTTAAATTGGTTTATAGAGTTTGAATTGTGGGTTTGGCGTGATTGAAAGGGTCGACTGCAAAGTGAATCGTTGTCAATTGGTTGTAAATTTTTGAAATTAAATTGCACGATCATTAATAAGTTGAACGATTCAATATAGTCAATTTAGATAGTTCGATTTGATCAGTTTGAGAGTATTTAAAAAATTTTACTCTTTTCATATTTATTATTATTCAATGCAAATGTTACACAAAATTGAAAATTTTGTAGTTTAGATAGATTGCATTTCTATGTATGATAGGGAGAATTCAAAAGCAAAAAAAGTATATAATGAAAAAGAATTGCTTTACACAAAAGCAAAAGAAACAAAAAGTTTACCTTTGCCACCGATGTAGACCGAAAGAATTCAACAGTAATTAGTCGTTGCTGGACTTTCATAAATCTCGTCTTTCTTTTCGTTTTTACTTTTAAGGTTTTGGTTTGGTTAGCTTTGCACAAGCATGCATGCATGAAAAACAAAAAAAAAACATATAAAACATTTTTAATATGTCATGTTCAGTTTGATTTATTATCGATTTCATGATGTTGATTCATGAACCAAATCAAATCGAGGTCGGTTTGAAAAATAAAAAACCTAACCATTGAGCTTTTTCAGGCGACTCAGATTAGAAGTGGTTCGGTTTGAGCGGTTCGCATGATTCGAATAGATTTAGACAATTTGGTCTTCATCCCTAATTTATTTGGTTGTTAATGAGTAATTGTAATGGGTTTGTCATTTCATTCAACCATTTTAGCAAAAGATTCTTTGATTGTTTCTATTTGTGTACTGGACTCATAGTGAAATTTTCATTTTGCAATTTCGATGTTTGGTATAAACCGATTTGCATCAAAAGAATTGTAGCCACAAATGAACTTAGAAGTTCAACTTAAGAATTTGATATAGGAATGCAACATTCCTCTCTATATTCTTCGGCAGAATTCATCTCTTATGAAGGCTCCCTTTGATATCGAGGACATGTTAGTGGTGATGGTGTGACGATGGTGTTAGTGGTGATGGTATTTGTGGTGGCATTGGTAGTGGCAGCATGCTTGGATGATTATAATGGTGGCGTTGGTGCAGTGCTAATGACATTGTAGTGGCGACATAAATGGTGATGGCGACAATGCTAACATGGATGAGAGTGATTATTGTTGTATCAACTGCCTAGATTCATGATATTTCAATGTTGTATATTTGCTTTGTCTCCAAAGTTGCCAGTTATTTTGTCAAACCCATTTTGTCCCGCATGGATATGAAGAACATTATGAGTTTCTAAATGACAACCCATTATAAACTTTGTAACAAACTAGCAAATGGGGTGCTCCCTTGTGCACGTGAGCTAGGCCTAGACCGAAGTTATTTTAAGGCTAAAGTACGAAATGCCCGAAAACTAATAAATCGAGCATGTCATGTATTACTTGCGATCAGAGGTGTACAAATCTGGCCCAAGATGCCTTGGTCGTTGAGGCTCATTTTTGCTGATTGTTTATTTGCAACTTCTGTGATTTTTAGCCCTTTAATTGTTTGTTAAGTTCGCAATTAACATGCATATTGATTGTGTTAATTAAATTTCAAAGAGTAGGTCTTTGCCTGTCTTAATTAAGTAGCGGTTGCATAGCTAATTTAGCACATTTTTATATATCTTTTTTCCTCGCCTCTACTATAAAAGGTCATCAGGTTCGGTCATTTCACACACCAAAAATCTCTTTCTCTCGGCATAGTTCTCATTGTTTTTGTGCTATTTTGTCCCCATTGCAGTTCAAAACAAGTCAAGATTTTTCCGGTATTTCTAAGCTATTTGAGTGTTTGTTAACGCGAAATAGAGTTCTTGAATTCTAGAAGGGTGCTGTATTCTATAAGGGTGCTGTACCAGTGACTTTTAGCACCAAGATCATCTTCGAGGGGAAAAATTATCTTTGATGGGCAATGCTAAACATTACGTTTGTATTCATAGCAATTTCCAGGTGTTGTAATTACAACAATCTCAAGAGTTATTTAGATGAACACTATTATGTTAATCGCACCTAGGGCCATTCGAGATGACCAATGTCAAGTCATTAAATGGCTGAAATTTTAAACGTTTGTAATCAACTTCTGCTCATTTTGTACATTGCCAGTGTGAACTCTGTCCTATCCATACCAATACACATCGATGAATAGGCTGAAAATTTTAAGATAGATTTAGAAAAATTCGGTATATGCAGACAAGATAAGCAAAAACATGATCTTGAACTCTCTACCTAATGTATAGGAAGATGTCTATTCCAGTTTTAGGCATGCATTCTATATGTGGTGAGACCCATGCTATATGATATATATATTCTATATGTTCCTCTTTTGACGTGTGCAACATCACCTATCGAGATCCAGACACCTTCATTCAAGCTAGAAAGTGTGCTCGGATAACAAGTAGAGCTCTTCCTCCCCCAGTAGGGACTGGCTTCAGAGTGTTATGATGATGATACTCGGGGCTTCTCATGCAAGGACTTACTGTTGTATCACCTATTATATATATTGGGGATAGCCTTTTGGACTTTGTTTCACCACTTTATGTAGCTCCGTCTATTAATATCTAGGCTTAATTACACTGTAAACCCTGTGTTTTCCAAAGAATTGCAATCAAAACCCTAAAGTTTAGAACTCGACATCTAAGACCCCAACGTTTACCATCTGTTGCAATCTCTGGAATTTACTAACGGGATTAACGATTTCGTTACTTTTTAAGGGTAGTTTTGTCTTTTCATTTTCTTTTGGCCATACCTTCTCCTTCCACCACCACCACTACCACTTACTTTCCCATTTCTACCTGCCTAACATGCTTCTTCCATAGCTGCCCACCTCAGCCACTAGCCATAAGCACAATCATGTTGTCTGTCTTATTGAAGTTTGGAGTACAAACTCCAAAATAACCAAGCTAGTTAAACTGCAGCACTCGAGGTGCTGGTGATGCGCTTTTGAAGCAATCTCAAAACAAAACTCTAAGCATGATGTCCAACCTAATCTCCTCTTTTTCTAACAAATATATTATTATTAGAGGGTATTCACATACACCTGATGAGTAGACCATAGCCAGACATCAATTAATTCAAGGTAGCTTTGGTGGGGATGAATCATTTCTGGATTTAGATAGGCGAGGACAGTGGAGATTGTTGCGACATATTGTGGCGAAGGATCAGATAGTACCAAATGGCCTTCCCAACCTCATCGCAAGAACGGAAGAGAAGGGTAGCAGTCAGAATCGCCGGCGGCAGGGGACACATCTATGATGAGGCGAGGTGGAGGCGGCGATGATTAGGGCAGGTGAAGGAGAGGGAGAAAGGAAAAGGAAGAAAAGAAGGGAAAAATTACCATCCAACCCTTCCTTTACTTTGATCTCATCCGTCGAAATTGGTTTAACAAGTTTATTGCTGAATTGTTTTTAAAAAATAATCTAAATGACATAAATGCCCTTAAAAACTAACGAAATCGTTAATCCCCGTTAGTAAATTCCAGAGATTGCAACAAATGGCAAACGTCGGGGTCTTAGATGTTGAGTTTTAAACTTTGGGGTTTTAATTTCAATTCTTTGAAAAACACAGGGTTTACAGTGCAATTAAGCCTAATATCTATGTCTGTCACTTATATGTCATTTCCTGTAAACTCTTATTTCTATTAATGTAAATATGTTATCTATAAAAAAATGCATTCGAAATTCGGAGCAACTTTTAAGTTCTGTTTGGCAACACTTTCAGTTTCCAAAGAAAAACTAAAGAGCAGTTTAATTTATTTATTTTTTTACAAAAACAAGTGGGTGTTTGATAACCCAATTTTTATTTTGAGTTTTTTTTTTTTTTTTTTGTATGGTGGTTTGCGGTGGCGGTGGTGGGGCGTGGCAGTGGCCGACGGTGACTGCTGGCTGCTGGCGGCCGGCGATGGTCGCCGGAGGTGGCTGCCGGCCGGTGGTGGTGGTCTAAAAAAAAAAAACAAAACTGAAAACCGAAACTCATTTTTGGAGTTTTCAAAAACAGCCTCGATTTAAAAACTAATTTTTTTAACTGGAAAAAAAAACGAAAACTGGTTACCAAACGCGCTTATTTTTTCCAGTTTCCAAAACTGAAAAAAAAAAAGTCATGTCAAAGGGGGCCTTAATTTGAAAAATATCTAGTAGAAGATGATGAAAGCAAAACATATGGCATATATAACGTTTTACAATTGAACATATATGAAGAGAAGGATGTTTTTCTCAAATTCATGATTTTCATTTAACTTTTTCGAACTTAGTAATGAAGGCAGAATATTGCCCGACACTTTCATTGTTAACAAAAGAAAGGAAATGACCTTAGAAGACCGAGAATACTGTTTACATGAAGAACTTTAAAGGGTCAAATACACGTAGGTACCCTGGAACTACCACAAAGTCTCAATTAAGGGTCCCAAAGTTTAATTTTTACACATAAGGGCCTGTAACTCCAAATTTGCAATAAGTAAGTACATCCGTCCACTTTCTTAACGATTGAGGCTTTTCCGTCAGGGGCATTTTTGGGTTTCCATATTTGTGTGTTTCCCGCCTTTCACTGTTGACAATCTTTTTTCCCTCTCTTTCCATATATTTTTCCCACATTTCCCCATCTATACATACACGTGTGTATATATATACATACTGAGCTTTCTACAAATGAGGGAGATGGAAAGTAATGAGATGTATTGCTACTGCGGTAGGAGGCCCAGATCTGTGACCTCCTGGACAGCCAAAAACCCGGGAAGAAGATTTTGGGTGTGCTTGAAACCGAATGTAAGATCCCAAAATTTGAATGATTTTGACTTATTTTAAACTGGATGATAGGTAAGACCAGATCTGGATGCATGTTTCAAGGTAAAGATTGTGGCTTTTTTGGATGCGTGACCCAGAGATGTGTGCAAGATCGAAGGAGGTTATACCTGGACTGCTGTGCAAGCTCAATTCGTTGGAGAAGAAGCAAAAAATAGAAAGAAGGGCCTGCATAGTTGCGACATTGGTTTCTTGGTTTGTATATTGGTTCATGTATGCAAACTCAGGGAGTACAACTGGGAAAGGGAAAAGGAATTTGGAGCTGATGCAGCTGTAGGTGTTAGGATTAAGTTAGGTATGTAGTGTATTCGGGTCTTGTGTATGCACCTTAAAAACCTTGGAATTTTGTGCATGAATTTTGAAGATGAATGAAAAAAGGTTTGCCCTATATGTTGTGAAATGACAAAAGCATGTGTGGTATGGTCAATTTAAGAAACAGGGGAACAAAACATAGAACCACCCCTGCTCCTCTGTTTTATAAATGCACACTTCCTAACACAAAATGCAAATGCATAAACAGCTATGCAAAACAGAAACCATGCTTGCCAAATGCAAATACAAATGCAAAACCTAAACTCACATGTTGAACCAAACATCTATGCAAAAACAGCTCTGCCAAATGTTGAACCAAAACCCAAATCCAAATCCAATGCACATCCTGACAGTGGCTTAAATGAACCCTGCCAAACATCACCAACCCTTCCAACTCACAAACACAAGCCTCACAAATGCAATACCAAACAATCCAATTCCTGTCAATGACAGTCAAATAAATGGAAAAGAGAACATTGTGTTCCCCAACCAAACTGTACAATTTACAAAATAAAAAATTACATTGCATTAAGTCACAATATATGTTACAGAAGATGCCAACATCACATTACTTAAAGCAAAAGTGCAACCAGAAAGCTTCACAATTATCTGAGCTTTAACAGGCATTACAGGACTGTACATTTATCAAAAGCCTCCACTTATCAAAAGCTGTACATTTATCTTCAAAAAGTCCTACACCTAACCCAAACCCCTAAAAGATTGCTACACTACTAATTCTAACTTCACTTCTTCCCCTTTCCTCTGCTTCTTGTTGTTACTCCATCCCTGGCAGCAGCTTGTAGAGGTGATAAAGAGGCATATTTCTTCCCCCTGCCTCTGTGCAATAGTTGAGGGCACTGCACAAAGGCTGGATGTGCATCAGTAGCAGTTGTCCCTGGGGTGCTTGACTCTATAGGTCCATAAGAGCCTGCAAATGTGTGGACCTGCACAGGGTGTGTTCAGTGGTTAAACATGTGTTTCAAGTAAAAACTACACTGTGGTTGGGCTTGTAGGGTTTACCTGAGGTGCATTGGAAGATGCAGCTGGATTTTGAGTGGAGCTCCTGAGAGTATTTCTTTGAACCTATGTTAGTGAACAAAAGGAAATTATGCATACTAATGATGGTCAAGTATTGAAAAAAAAATATGATATGCAAAGTCTCACTTGAAGCTTTTTTCTTCTCATGTGCCTAGCTACTCTGTCACTATCATGTGTTGCATCTGTATCTTCATCAATTGGTGGTGGCTGGCTTAAGTATACTGTGGTTGGTTCTTCTGTCACTGGTGCTGCTCCTGGTGGTTCTGGTGCTGCTCCTGGTGCTGCTGCTGGGACTGAACCTCATGCTGTTGCTGCTGCATCTCTTCCTGGTTCTGCTTGGCTTGATCTATGTACACTCCTGCTGCAACTTCTTCCGTTGTGCCCCCCTCTCCCATAGAGTGTACACTTACAGTGTCTATTAGATCTAGGGATTTTGTTTGGGTGTGAAGGCTCATCTGCACTCCTTCTTCTAAGTTTTCTAGGCCTGCCTGGTTGTTTGTGGAAGTCTGGTGGCAAGATTGAGGGCAAGCCACATTTTGGCCACATATCAGGAGAATCCATGGGGCTTATGATGTGTTCATATGCTTTGTTGAAGGTTGATACCCTGTAGCAAGCATTGACATAATTCTCTGGTAATTCCCCCTTGAAATATAAACAGGAAATGGCATGGATACCACTCAAGTCCCACTTTTTACATGTGCAACTGTGGTCCACAATATCAACCATATACCTTTCACCCCCTACACAATTCACCTCAAACTTGCCACTCCCAGAATGTGATGGAATACAACTTCCACTATCCACTTTCCACATTTCTATCAAGTTCTGTATCCTTGGACATATATCTCCAGTCCATTTTTCAGCCAACTCCCTTTGTTTTTGCAGCCTATTCATTAACTGAACCCTAACCCCTTCTAGCATTGTCAATATTGGTTGATCCCTTGATTCAAGAATTCTGTTATTAAATGACTCACACATGTTGTTGCATACCATATAACACTTGGGGAATGTGTTGAAATGGGATCTTGACCACTGATGAGGTGGCTTCTCAATCAACCACATGTATGCCTCTTGACTGACCTTCTTAAGTTCTTTCATCCAATGCTCAAACTTAGGAATCTGAGTAGCCTTAGCAGCTCTCACCAACAAATCATGCAAGTTCTTCCCTTTATGTCCAGCTCTCTTATAATTCCCAAGCAGATGCATCACACAGAACCTGTGGTCTGAGTTTGGGACTGTGGATTCTAATGCAGGCACTAATCCTTTTTGCTTATCACTCATAAATGTCCATGCACTCTGGTTTACCATGCCTATATCATCTTTCAATAGCTGCAAGAACCACTCCCATGAATCCTTGCACTCTGACTCAACCACAGCATATGCTAAAGGGTATATTTGGTTGTTAGGATCCACCCCTACAGCACACAACATCTGCATATGGTTGGGCCCTTTAAGGTGGCAGCCATCAAGCCCAATAAGAGGCCTACATGCAGCCTTGAAACCAGCCTTTAGTGGCCCTAGGCAACAATAAAATCTCTCAAACTTTGGATTTCCTTCAGATATGCTACCCTCAACACATTTGACTACACATGGAGTCCCAGGGTTCAATCTTTTTAACTCTGCAGCATAGTCCCACAGCCTTGAAAACTACTCAAGTATTGTCCCCTCAATAAGTTCCATAGCCCTTTTCCTTGTTCTGTATACCTGAGCCCTAGGAATATTCATCACCACATCTTTCATCACAGTTGTCTTGAAGGCAGTTACATGCAACTTAGGGTTTGTCCTAAAAACATCAATGTATCTCTTGGACATCCATCTAGAAGTCACGTGCTTACTTTTGAATGATCTGTTGCATGTATGCTTGTCAACTAGGGTTTTTACTTGTAGACTGTCCTGTCCTCTGAACCTGGATATATATATAAGCCATGTACAAGTTGCACCTTCAGGGTTCTCAGGTTTACAACATGCTCTAAGTTTCCATTTACTATTCTTTACAAATGTAATTGATCTTCCCTCCCTAATGGCATACATCTTGATGACATCTCTTGCCTGTGTATGGTTACTAAAAATCATTCCCAACTCAAATTTTGGATGCTCCATGGAGCTCTCAGCATTAAACTCTGCAAAACCCAATTCATTGTTTACTTCATCATCAGATGAACTTAATGCAGGTTGTATCTGTCCATCAGAGAAACAATCATCATCAGATACAACATCCCTTCTCATAACACTTTTCCCCTTCTCATTCCCTTTCTCAAGTAGGGTACCAGTAAACTCTGCAGCTCTGTCTATGTTTGTATCAAATAAAAGGTCATCACACTCAGACCCAAACTCACTGTCATCCATTTCTTCATAAGACATGTCACTTTGACTGTCACTTTGACTGTCACTGTCAGCTTCCATGATTGGTCCACCATGAACACCCACCTCAGTTTCCATGTTTACATTTTCCCCCTCATCACCATTGTCTCCCTCAGTTTCCATGCCTAAAGGCATGTTGACATCCCCCCCTCATCACCATTACCCCCCTCTGTTTCCATGCCTAAAGGCCTCTCAGCATTTCCTCCCCCATCACCATTGCCACCCTCTGTTTCCAGGCCTAAAGGCCTCTCAGCATTCCCTCCCACATCAACATTGCCACCCTCTGTTTCCAGGCCTAAAGGCCTCTCAGCATTCCCTCCCACATCAACATTGTGACCCTCTGTTTCCAGGCCTAAAGGCCTCTCAGCATTCCCTCCCACATCAACATTGTGACCCTTTGTTTCCAGGCCTAAAGGCCTCTCAGCATTCCCTCCCACATCAACATTGTCACCCCCTGTTTCCAAGCCTAAAGGTCTCTCAGCATTCCCTCCCACATCAACACTGTCACCCCATGTTGGCCTCTCAGCATTCCCTCCCCCATCAGCCCTGTCACCCACTGTTTCCAGGCCTAAAGACCTCTCAGCACTCCCTCCCAAGTCAGCCTTGTCACCCACTGTTTCACTGCCTGAAGGCATCTCATTATTCCCTCCACCCAAATAAAAACCAACTCTCGTGTCATTAGGAATAACTCTACCATCATCATCTAACTCTTCTATGACCACTGAAGGTCTTCCATGTACATCTTCTAACCTTTCAAGATGAGTTTCATAATACTCATAAAACATATCCTCCTCAGACACTTCTTCCAAATACATTTCAATCTCTTTGTGTTCAGGTATAAAAGGGCACATTTGAACTAATTCACTATCAGTTTCAACTCTAACTAACCCAGACTCTAAGTCCTTCCCATATATTTTGTAATAAAATTTGGTATAGCCTTTCAACCCAATTTCTTCACACATTTTTCCTAACTCAATCATTGACATGCACTCATCATCACAGTAGTCAATGTATCTAACATGGCAAGGGTCATACACTTTGTGAGGTCTCATGTAAAAATGACCCCCAAACATCAATTTTATAGTAAAGAAGGTGGAGCCTTTCCCTGCATAAAATAATTGCACACATGGGACCACCATTAACACCTATATCATATCCTAGCACGTTTTTACATAGAACACAATATTACATGTATCCATTACTCGTTACATACATCACATTTTTCATATCACATGCATATACATTACTGGTATACGTAAAATCGTACTCTACCATCATCAATTAAGGTTAAGAAACAAATGACACTTACTGTATAATGGTTGCCCATGGTCGTAATCCTCAACGTTCCTTATCTCCCAAGACATTGTATGATTCCAGTTCGAAACTAGGGTTTGGATCGCAATTTGGGGGTGAATGGTACGAGATTAGGGTTCAACGAAATTCTTTTAGGGATTTTAGGTTAGGTGAAAAGGTTTTGGCAGTTAAGGCTCCATTTTTGCACACGACTTTTGAAACACCCAAATATGGAATTCCAAAAATGCCCCTGATGGAAAAGGCTGAACCATTAGGAATTTAGACGGATGCCCTTACTTGTTGCAAATTTGGAGTTACAGGCCCTTATGTGTAAAAATTAAACTTTGGGACCCTCAATTGAGACTTTGTGGTAGTTTCAGGGTACCTACGTGTATTTGACACAACTTTAAAATATCACGAAATATAGAATCCCTTAATTTAAACTTCTTGCATTCTAAAATCTTAGAATTTGCAAAGTTTAATATTTGGAAACTTTCGACTTTCGTGGATAGGTATTGTATAACGATAATTGTATATGATAAAAATAAATTACAAATGAACTGTTGAAGCATAAGATGTTTAAATAGATGGCTGAGATTGAAAAAAGAAGGAAAGAGAGGGAGTGATGAACTATTGGAAAAAGTAGAAAGAAATGTGGCATAAAAGAAAGTTTGAATTATGGAAGGTAATTTCTCCGGTGGATTAACTAGTCTAAGGTGGTTATTTCAAGTGAGAATTTTGGCCCACAAATTCTTCTTTCAAATCCCTTCTAAAATTTCACAGATCTTCTTTTAAGTTGCCAAACAGTGAATTTCATTGAAGATGCTTGCAAATTTTAGGTAAAATGAAATTTTCAATAGAAATACCTTATCCAAACACACTCTAGTGGTTCACATTTGAATCAAGGAAAATAATAGAAACAGAGAACAAGCTACCAAGGCCAAGCAACTAGTTCGCAAAGCCAGTCTTGTAGAGGAGAAAAAATATAACCTTAAGGCCACTACAACCACAAAAAAGGCTCAACATATTCAATGGAATGGTCGTATACAAAATCATGGACCTGAACCTGAACCCAGCTATCTTAAGCCTCATCAGAATTCAAAGCCTAAAGGAGGATGCTTCATCTGTGCCAAACAAAGTTATTGCGCAGCTCATCACAAGTACAACAAGGGAGGTGAAAATTCTACCCCTCCAAAAGTTGATCTAGCTAGTTGAGGTCAGAGACGTTATTGTTGCATTCGTCTCTAAAAAATGAACATTATTGCTAATGATAAAGCTTGGCTAGTTAACTTTGCTCCCACAAGATATATCTGCGACAACATGAATGGCTTTTATCTCATGTACTATAGTAAGTGAACTCGAGAAACACGCTTTCATTAGAGACTCTAGGGCTGTTTAAGTGATAGGCAATGAGAAAGTGAATCTAAAGCTCACCGTAAAAAGTGACTTTGTCCTTAACCGATGTGATGCACATCTCTAAGATTTCATTGGAATCTCATATCGATTCTATCCTAGGGAAAGTTCGTGTGAAACTTGTCATCGATTCTAATAAGGTCTTCGTGTCCAAAAGTTGTGTGTTTATGGGAAAATGGTATTCCAATAATGGTTGTTTCACCAAAACTGCTCTTTCAACCCAATATTATGATAAAGTATAGTCTTGACACAACCTTTGAGACTGAGCCAAAATCCTTATTTGAACCCCTAGAGCCAAAAACAAAGCCTATCATATCTCTTTTGGTGGACCTTAAACAATTCCTGATGGGCTTCTCAGACTTGGGCCTAGAACTTCTATTTTCTAAACCCAACAAACCTAATATGTTCTTTACCCATCATTGCCCCAACCCAAAAACCAAATATAACACAAAACCTATCCATGTCTCCCAAACTACTCGTGAATTATGAGGAGGGTAACACCATCAACTCTGACCAGGAAATAGACAATGAAACGATGGAACACAGGCCGGGTAAGCAACCTTCAATTCCTACTAAGATCAGTCGTTCATGCACACCGTTCTCTGGTCCAAAAAATAACAACAGTACACTTACAGATTAAGTTATTTCATTGGTAAGTCTACAAAACCTTCTGGATATGGCTGCATCTGCGAATAGGGGTGACATTATAAACCCGCAAACTTGCAATTCTCGGCTAGCTAACATCTTATCCAACTCAAGGACTCTACCTCTTAGTTGCACGAGGCGGAGGCGAGGGCGAGAGAGAGGGCGGGGGAGCGTAGGTGCCTAGGAGAACTTAAGGTTGGGAGCGGCTCGAATAAATAAGTATATAAATATTATTAAAATTATTAAAACTCAAAAGGAAAGAAAACAAACTAAATGTGTAAATGACAAAGTAGAAGTGCAGGACTGCAGTAAATAGAATAATAGATTAAAAAGTAAAAACATAGCTCCATAACATACTTTACATACAAAAGGCTATAACGGGGTACTAGTGGCAAAAGGATATTCATTATAATTACAAAAACTTAAGTTACTTCAAAGTTCAAACAAAATGCTGGAAGCTGGATTGCTGGAGTTCTGCAGTCTGTACTTCTGCCACTTTTTCTTTTATATGTTATGTTTAACATATGAACCAAAAACTAGAGACAAATGGAGAAAGAAAAACTGAAAAACACAACATCCTGGTTATTTTAGTTTCCTTTTAGTCCTTGCAAGGCGTAGACGCCTCTGAACTTCTTGATCTTGAGTTGGTAAAGTGGATGAATGAGGTGGTTGATGTTGGAGTTACGGTTGTTGAGCTTAGGGTTGATGAACGACTAGGAGTCATTGGGTTTGTGGTGGCAATATCATCATCATTTCCTTCATCAACATCATCATCATTCTCATAAGCTTCTATTGCCTCCAAGGATGCTCCAGATTGTTCAATGTTCGTAATTTCTGGATTTGCATCCTAATTCTTGTACTTTGACTCATAATCCTCCCTAAATCTTGTTAATAGCCTCCCATTATAGTGCACAAATACTAACTTCTCAGCCCTAGCAGCACCTAGCCTGTTCATTTTCACGTTGTGAATATAAGAGTATGTACTCCAACACCTTTCGGCACAAGAACTATTGACACTCTGAGATAAAACCTTTAGAGCTAAACAATGCAACTCAGGTGCTCCGCCACCATCCATGTCCCACCACGCCACAGCTTCCATTGTTGCTTTATCGAAAACGGCTTGAGGTTGAGAAAAAAACACCTCTGCAGCTTACGAAATCAAATATTTGCTGCCTCACCAAATCAGATTTTGTTGGATCAGTAATCAACATGTCAAGTGCTTGAAAGTACCCTTTCTAAACCTCAATGTCAAAATGAGGTTTTTTCATTCTTTCGCCCCCTGGAGCAGGCTTAGAAAGCCAAGAAGAAGTGTAGTACTTAGGGACCAAAACATAAGCAAGACAATGCAATGGTAGATTCATTTTATCCCACCTTTTAACAACAAAATCATGAACTAGATCATAGACCAAGAGATCATCATGAATTTAATCTTTAATTAACCCTAGCAATGTATCCATCTGTTCATATATGTAATACCCCAAATAATATGTAGCTAATTATTTTAATTCTTGGGTTACTTTTGAAATTTTAAGAATATTTTGGAATTCCTTTTGAATAAGTAACATATCTTTAGGGGCCTTTAGAGTAATTTACCAAATTTAGAGAAATAAAAAGACTGGTTAGTTGTGTTTTACCGATAAATTAAGTCTGGTCTTTCAGAGAGAGGAAAAGAAAGAGAAAATTTGGGCTTGAGGATTTCAACCTTCTACTTACAATTGGTAAGAATCTTGAACCCACTTTGGATTATAAGGATGAATTAGATCATATTAGAATTGTTCTTGTTAAGATTTTAACGTAAGTGGGTTAATTATAATATCTAGGTTTTGAGATTTTTGGAAGCGATCGCAATTTGGTGAAGACTATTATATAGATTTGAGGTAAGGGTTTCACACACTACGTCCGCCTCTTTGAATTGATTATCGTCTGGTGTTTAAATAGATCCACCTGTATGTGCAAAAATTTCACAATTACGGTCTCCGAAAACCACCAGCACATCCATATTTGATATATTGTTTCTGACATGTTTTCACGAATCCAGTTCATGAATCTAATTAAGCCATTCTAAATTAGCCCCTTCTTGAAAATCGTGTAAGGGAGAGTGCCATTCTGCCAATTCTTTTTACCCTACGTCATCATGTATTTATTTGCCATCATCCTTTTGTCTAGTTTCTATGCATTGAAATCATGGGTAAAAATATTTAAAAAGTAACCTGACTTGTTTATTTTCTTGCATGAGTTCATGCTACACTAGGTACATACCCACGTGTCAAGGCTTTAGTCCTTGACATTGTTCTTTTTCTTTTTGCATTTGTTTCGTATATTTTTAAAATTCTGAATGCATACAAACTTTTATTGAAGCGTTCCAAATTTCATTGAATTCTCATTTTCGCCCTCTTCAATTTGAGTCTAATATCAAGTATTTTCAGAAATCGTTGAACGATCCTTTTTGAAATTTAAAGTTTTGATGTTTTTGCGGTTCTTATGCGTTTGAGATATTTTGAAGTCTATTGGACCCCTTTGGATTGAACTAATGTTAGAACCTTCATGTACTTAGGTTAACGTGATGTCATGACATGATATGACAATTGCTACCGGTATACAACTTTGACTTAGAACCTCCGCGTGCTTAGGTTAACGTGCTTTACAGTCACGTGTTACGTGATTGTATTGTTTTGATTATTAGTTCAATTATTTGATTATGACCTTTTGACTTTGATTCGACCTTTGATGGGTTAATATCCCGTAATGAGATTTGTCGTGCCAAGATTTACTATCGTCTTTGCACCTTGTTTTCATATGTTTCGTTTTGACTCAGCTACATATTATTGGATACCTGCGTTGTACTCTGTGGGTGTGTGCGTGTGATCTTTACTGGGCTTTGTGCTCACCCCCACTTTCTCCTCCCATTTCAGGTATTTAAGCTGAGACATCAGTAGAGGAGTTATCTATAAGCATGAGTCAGAATTGTTCTTTAATTGTAGACTCTTTTTAGTGATTTGAAAATGAGAACTTGTAATAGTTTGATTAAGTAGCTTTTGGTAACCCCAATGTTGGGAAGTGACTATTGTTATTTGATTTCCGCTGCATTTATTAGACTTTGAGGATAAATACAAATGCTTTTGATTTGGGATACATTTAGAGCTCTGATTATCATTTTGAGGTTATGTTCTTGGTAAAATTCTTTGAGTATTATATTTCCGGTAAGCAGGAATATTTTGAAATAGTATGTGTAGGTCCGCCTCCGAGTCGGGGCGTGACAATATACCTCTCCAATGATTGCTTTATCGGAATCGAATAACCTTATCATCTTGTAAATAGGCTTGGTGAACTTAATTAATCTCTCACATTTCCTCCATAAATCATCGTCCATAATAGTCTGCTGAGTGTTATCGTGCTCCTCCCTTACCCCACTTTTTCTCAAATTCTCCCATTGCTTACTTAACACCATAGAAACCAACCCAACTCTTACTATTATAAGTCTAGTAAGAACAATAAAATGGTGGCCAAATCTGGTTTTTTTTTACTTTGAGAAGCTCTAAAGAATTGAATGTCTTGAATAAAGATTGGCAAGAACTGTGGCTGTTAATATATTTCACAACTGATTTTGCTCTCTTATATGTCTCAAAAACAAATGAAAGCCTTGAATCTGAGCATTTGTCTATATCTTTCATCAGTAAGTTTAATGTATGAGGTAGGCATCCTGACCAAAATATCCAAGGCTATTTCTTCTCTATAATGCTGCTTGCAAGCTTATAATTGGCAGCATTATAGGTCACAACCTGAACTACTTTTCAGGGCCAATACTCTATATTTCCTTCAACAATATCTCAGCAATATTTAAACCAAAATTTTCAATTGATGAACAGTCATGTGCACTCAAGAACATGACTTTACCCTTTGAGGCAGTCATAACATTGATGAGTGATTGATTTTTGCAATTTGAAAATCCATCAGAGATCATTGACAACCCATAGATATCCCAATCATCCATTAAAGGTTTAAGATTTTGCTTCACCTTATTGTATTATCTATCTAATAGGGTTGTCCTAACCTTCTCATAATTTGGAGACACATATCCTGCAGGTGCTAATCGAATAGCAGAAATCTTATCATGCCAAAGTGGTGATCTCACAACATTAAAAGGTATTACATTTCCATACATACACCTAGCAATATGTTGATCAACATCTTCTCTATGGATAATCCTAAACATCTTATCTATATCATTTCTAGGATGAGGAGGTACAACTGACTTACCCGCAGGAAGCTTGCGAGCCTTGGAATTACCCACAAAAAGTTGATTTGCTGTCACTTCTTCTTGCACCAAGCCTCTCTTTCAGACATTGTGATTTTAGAACACATATTGATTCATGTCTTCTTCTTCAACCCCACTGTGCCAGGTACTGTGCCAATCAAATGGTACCGAAATCTTGTGTAAGACCCAGAGTAGAGCTCTGATCTACAACCAAAATTACAAACAAATTAGTTTGAGCCTCCACCACCTTTAGTAGAAGATTCAGCATAATATTTGGTAACATACTTCCAAAGTGGGGTTGCACTTGGCTCCTCATTCTCATCCTCATCAGTTAACTCTTCGTATTCAAGGGTCTCCATGGTTAACTATTTGATTTTATAGAAGGAAAATGGAGATAAAGAAGGGTAAGAAGTTTCAGAATGAAGGAGACAAGTGAGAACTTGCTTTTATTGTTGTATCAAAGTGAACTGAGTATATGAAGGAAAATAATTGTCTCTATGAGTCTGTGGTAGTTGGAGATGTTGGATCACTGTACAGTCTACAGTGCACACCCGTGTGCTGAGAGGATTTGACTTGAGGGAAAACTGAGAAAGCATGGTTGTAAGTTGTATTTGTAGGCTGAATTGTTCTTTGTAGACATGTGTAGTGATTGTGTACTATCAAATAAATCATTACACGCATGGCTGGTCACTAGTGGATGGAACTTGGAAACTTGTAATTGTAGATTTGAGGATATGGCTTAGATTTGACTTTGGTTTCTCAAACTTCCTTGTCTCACCTTTTTTTTTTCCTTGTCTCAAGTGGCATTAAAGTATTAAACCCATTACATTCTAGTTAGTGTACATGAATATTGTGATAATATTTTTTCAATTTCTCTTTATTATTTTAGAACTTAATTAAATATACATGTAAAGCCTCTAGGCAAGAAAGTTTACAAATGACGCTCTTTGCATAATCATTTTTGTAAGAAAATGATTATGTATGTATAGATGTAAGTTGTGCATTAATTGATTGTACTAGTAAGTGGGATTATGATTTAAACCGGTATCCAGAAGACTACTCTTGTATAAGTTGCATCAACATAGGACTAGCCATATGCATATAACATAGATATACATATGTCTAGGTGTGTTTGTTTACTTTAGACTTATCGAGAATAAGATTGTACATGAGTTTGATCCCAAATGAGTTTATGACCTATAGTTATATCATATATGCTTATTGAGTCAAGCTCGTAATGTGGCGGTTACTCCATCTCGCCAATCGATCTCAAACAAGTGCTTAAAGAATGAAGAAGATTAAAGATTTTTGCATCTAGAGCCAAATGGAGTATGAGTTTACTAAGCCTACTTTGATCCAAGCTCATAAGACGACAATTAGCTCAAGTGCTTAAAGAATGAACAAGGTTAAAGATTTTCACATCTAGATTGAAAACAGAGTATGAGTTTACTAAGCCTACTTTGATCCAAGCTCATAAGATGACAATTAGCTCATCTCACGATCCGATCTTCAACGAGCACTGAAAAGAACGAAATAGAGTCGTCTTGAAGATTTTCACATGTATAGTCATACTCACAGTAGAATAATGCTTTGGCTAGGCTTGCTTCGCGAAGTGTAATTTTTTTTCCCATTCACATGGTGCTACAATAGAGTTTTATGAAAGTTGTACAATGTGATAAAAGTTTCCGAAGAAATATATCCCTACGTGCACTGTGCTATTGGTTAGAGCCACCTGAAAAAGGACTTTATAACTCGATCTTTGGCTCCAATGTGAATTCTAAGTGGAGAAGACTTCGACTGATTTCAAAAGGTCATAAACTTTGCAATGTTTGAAAGCGTGAAATGTCATAAGTCATAACAGCTGGAATAGAGAACTGCAAGAAAAATGAGAATAAGAATGAGATGAGACCTTAAGTAACTTGTATAACTAAACATAAAGATCAAAACAAAATTAATTGTTTGATTGCATAATCTAGTCACCGCGTAGCAATTTCATTGAAGAGGAGAGAGTTTCACTAATTTCATGAATTTATCTAACATACTTATGCATTTCATATGAAGGTCAAAACACATTGATTTGTAAATTTAATTAATTTTGTTGACTCATCGTCTACTTGAACATTTTTTTCTCCCGCCACGTGGATTTAAAGTAATTTCTATTGATAATATTTTTTTTCCGTTTCTCTTCCATAGTTTTCAAATTTTGAGTTCCTAAAATCCCTCACTTTAATTTTTAGTCATGTTTTCTACGTATTGTCCCATTTTTTTCCTCAAATATTATCAATTTTATATCAACAAACAAATTTAAATGTACCTAAATATCTCTATCTCATGTTGATTTTTAATTTATTACTTTACTTTTTAAAATTTCATATCTGAATGCTTCATGCATCATTTAAATATTTTACATTATACATAATTCTTTGAAGTCTAAATGGAAAATTATGCATTTTAATCATTTTCTTTTAAAATTGTTCAAGTACAAATTAAATATGGTAGTTTTGCTTTTAATTCCAATTGTTGGTGAGTTGGTGAGTTGGTGAAGATCCTAATTTGTACTATTATTTTTATTTACATTATTATAAAATATCGTTGTTAGTTATTAATATGGCTTTTATTAATAATGTGTGATAATTATATAGGAATCACATGTGCAAAGCACGAGATAAAAATTATTACAATTTCCTTGACTTCTAATACTTAATAACAATTGACGTAATTAGTTATTTACAATATTTTGTAACTTATATTTTAAATATTTTCATGTTAGTTATTAATTATGAAAGAATATTTATGTATCACACATAGTGTGCCCATAATATTATCATGATATATGGTAAAAGTTATATTAAATACCGACAAGGCATTTTTCACATTTCATGCAAATCATTATCAAAATACATGACTTAAGATAAAATACATTTCAAAAGAATAACAATCATAGCATGTATTAAAAAATTGAACTTAGTAATTGTAGTAAGCTTACAACCAAATTCCAAATTTTAACTACAAAATTATTCAACACATTATGACATAATATTAACATTTTTATATTAAAATCTGTCATTTCCACGTCAATCTACATATATTGTGTATTAAGCAAAGCAAAGTAAATAATAATAATTTTTTTTTGAACACATCACTTCTTCCCTTGAAAATGTGAGCACCACTAGCTTAATACTCAAGCACACTTATCACACTTGTCAAGAATCCATATTTCCTAGGCTGAAACTCGCGCCAATTGCACATGGGGGCTGAAAGTGAAATGTTGAATTCACATGGGCCAAAAATGAAAATAACTACTTTCGTTTTCATCAAAGCACGAGATGGCCTCAAAGATAATAGCTTTCACTTCCTGGAACCTCTCATCCGAGAGAGAGACCTCAGCTAGAAGTCTCCAAGCATTTTCATCGGATGCCTCCTTATAGTCCTTCTTCCTTTTTAACACCATGTGCCCATTGATTTCCCCAACTGCTGGGTTCACTTGGGTGTCCAGGATATAGTTACATAAGGCTGGATTCTAGAGGGAGAAGAAGCAGAGCGCCAAAAGATGAACACCTATGCTCTTCTCCTTCTCTTGTCAGACTTGGAGGGAAGAAGGACACAGGGCCATGGGGAAGCGGGAGAGAAAAATCGATGCCCTTCTCTGTTCTCTCGTGTCTCGTTAGTTAAAAAAATTTGGAGGAAGAAAGGCTTAGAGGAAGGGGGAAGCTAGAGGAGACCAATGACCAATCTCCTTCTCCCTTCTCTCTCGTCTTGAAGATAGGAATCGAGATTCCAGGTAACACTTTTTCATCTTGTCCATCCTTTTAATTCTGAGATTTAGATTGATTGACTTGCGTCTCTTCCGGTCGACGGGATCGAGCTCCCATGTCCGATTGGGACGCATTCCCATGGAGTTCTTGTCATGGGATCGCAAAACCGCGGGTCTAAGAGACAACCGTCGACAGCTATGGCGTTTCTTGCAACTAAGCTCTACCCAGATCCATCACCAGAAGACGCAACACCAAAACAGGGAGGAGGTATTGTTTTCAGAGTTCAAATTTTGAAGACGAAAATGATAAAGATAAATTGGGCAAATCTTTGGCTATCTCTACTTGTAAAACAACCTAGCTACTAACTTCATACAAGATGAACCTGGTGAAAAGATAATATAGGACATGGGCGACATTATAAAAAGGAGGACTGAGACCTAAAAAGGGCATCAAAACACCAGCAACAGGAAACAAATATCACCAGCAGCTAACTTTAACGAAACAGGTTCCTCATCTCATCTCCTTCCTCGGTATATTATTCAGCATGTCATATTGTCTTCATTCTCATTCTATTTATATTGTTTTCTATTTTGTACTACTAAAAAAATAACAGAAAAGACTGCATGCACCTTCTTTGGAAGTAGAGAGGAACACCTATTATCCTGGTAGTGCACCACCATCTAAATGCATGTGGCGGCTAATGTGGAGCTTTACTTTAGATGTTACCAACCCCAAAAAAAAGACCTCAACCTTTGCAACATTCTAACATAGTGGATGTCTCCACAAATGCCAAAAGTAGTGTCATCTGCTTTATTTTAATATGCCCCTGGATATACTAGCATATACTAACACCTCATTAAAATCTATCCCCCTACAACAATCATCCACAACTCTCCCCTGTATATCTGAGCAAAATCTGGTGGACATTAAACCATCTTAGGCCTTTTCCCTTCTCCTTCAATATCCCTTGTTATCTTCTGTTAGGATTTTGGGTGTTGCCCCTGAGCAACCCCTCCAGTCTCAATGAAAATCACATGTTGGGACTGCAGAGGGTTCGGACTACCTCTAACAGTTAGAGCAACACTTAAACTTGTCCGAACGCACAAGACTGAATGCCTTTTCCATCGAGAAACCAAGCATTCTTCTGATTTCGTCACACAAAAATTCCTTAAACTTGGGTTTACCTCTTCTACTAGACTAGATGCATCTGGTATCTTGGGAACCGAAGGTAGGTTATGGATTTGTTGGAAGGAAGGCATATCAGCAAGGTATTACATATAGGAAAACATATTCTTCTGGAATTCTCAAACCCTCTTGAGGCTCCTTGGCTTATGGGATTTATTTATAGTCATCCGGTCTTAACCAAAAGGAAAAAGACTTGGGCTTTTATCTCGTTGATTTTAGTAACATATTGGATGCCTATATTACTAGGAGTAGACTTTAATCAAGTCCTTTCCCCTATGGATAAGACAAGTCCGCAGCACCTCAGTACCCCTGGTAACGTTTGGCTCGAGGATTTTATCCGGCAAAATCATCTAGTGGATTGTAAGTGGAAGCGCCCCACTTTCACATACACCAGCAATCAAGCTCAATTATTTTGCACCTTCGAGAAACTAGACCGAGGATTTGCAAATCCTACTTTGATTAACCTGTTTCCCTCAGCCTGCATCACCAACCAGGGATCCAAGCATCAGATCACGCCCCTCTGTTATTTAACATTAGACCCCAGGATTCTTTCATGCCACGACCAAAAAGACATGAGGCTATGTGTTTACATCACCCCCATGGTAAGCATGTCATTAAAATTGCATGGTCTACCCTTGTTTCGGGCTCACCAATGTTCCAAGTGGTAACCTGGGGGACGAACGATGATGAAATTGATGGCTAATTGGAATAAACACAGATTTAGTAACCTCGATGCCCAAATTCATGACACAAAGTCACGATTGCTTCATTTCCAATCTCAATTGCCTTTAAATGATGCTCAACTCCTAGAAAGCAACACATGGAGGAAACTAAATTGGCTTTTAGACTGTGAAAAAGTATTTCGGGCTCAAAAGGCCAAATCTCGTTGGCTTCAGTACAAAGACCGAAACACAGTTTTTCCATCTATCTACTATTATCCAACGAAATCGCAATCGCGTTCCTTCAATTATGGACAATACTAGACATATCATTCACACCCAGACTAGCATATTTTCTTGCCTATTTAAATACTTCTATAATATTTACAACCCACCAATTTGTGCAACCCCAAATTTGGGTCCAGAAGTTACTCTAAACAATTTAACACGGAGACTTATATAACACCAATATAATATAATGGGTAGACCATTCAATACTATGGAGATCTGATAATAACTCTTTCAAATTAAACTTCTTAAAGCACCTGGGGCGGATGACATTCCAGTAATTGTTTATCAACAATGCTGGAATTTTATGGAAACCCCAATCACCACTACAATGGTCTCTTTTTTGCAATCCGGATGTATGATCACGGAGGCAAACAAAAATTTTATAGCCTTGATCCCTAAAACCAAGGACCCTAAACAATCTTCAAAATTTTGACCCATTAGCCTATGTAATACGCTGTATAAATTCATTTCAAAACACTAATCAACCGCATCAAAGACACACTTGGGGACTTAGTATCGGAGTTTCAGAACGTTTTTGTTCCAAGTCAGTACATTATTGACAATATTCTTATTGGCCAAGAGTTAGTGAACAAGATCAGAACTACCACTAAATTCAAGACAATTCTGGGAATAGTCAAAATGGATATGAGCGACGCTTATGATCGAATGAACTGAAAATTCTTCAAAGCTGCTATACAGAAAATTCGGTTTCCAGAACACATTATTTGCCTCATCATGACATGTGTAACTTCAGTGACGTACATATTCAGGTCATTGGGACACCGTCACAAAGATTCAAAACCAACCCAGGGCTTGAGACAAGGGGACCCCCTATCGCCATGTTTATTTATTCTAGCATTAGAGGTACTATCTTCAAGTCTTACAAAAGCTCACGAGCACAGTGATATACCTAGAATCAAAGCCGTCTGCAGAGCCCACCCATAAACCATCTCCTTTTCACGATGATTTCCTTATATTTACAATACTCAATGCTCTCACTTGTACCAAATTACTCATTTTGTTGGAGCTCTACTATGGGGAATTCGATCAACAGATCAACCTGTCCAAATACTCCCTTACACTCAGCCCAAATTCAAGTCAGGTAGATCAGGTCTTGTTCTCGAGCATATAGGGTATTAGGTTGGCAGATGATTTTGGTAAGTACCTTGGTAGTACATTGGATATCATTACCAAAAGAAAGGAATTCTTAAAAGAATAACTTGTTCAAATATGAAATAGATGTGCGGGTTGGAAAGGCCTGCTACTCAACAAAGCAGGAAGGGGCACCCTTATTAAATCAGTTCTCTGTTCCATTCTCATCTACCACATGCAGGCATGCCTTTTATCCCAGTATTTCTGTCAACAGGTGAACATAATTCTTAGTAACTTCTGGTGGTCTAACAAGGACCATCACAACGGACTACACTGGATAAATTGGCACGCTCTATGCGCCTTGAAAGAGGAAGGAGGTCTGGATTTTAAAGATACCAAATGCATGAATAAGGCTACTTACAAAAGGTTGCTGGCGTATGTCTTGGGAACCTACTAGTTTACTTACTCGGGTTTTGTGGGTAAATATTGTGTTCGTGCCAATTTTTTCTATACACCAACAAAAGGTCAGTGTTCATAGGGATGATGGGGCATCTTAATAGGAAGAAAGATGTTAGTCAAAAGACTCCGTTGGCAGGTGGGAACGGGCTCTTCAATCTCAGTCTGGCACCATAACTGGATACCCAACCTACTGGAAACCCGCCCCAACAATATCACAGCTTTAAACTCCCGTATTTCATGTGTTAGTGACCTCATCATAAATAATCAATGGAACCATAACCTTCTCACCCAACCGTAACCAGCTACTAGCGTTCTGAAATTTTTTTGGCAATCCATATCTCCAAGAGAGGGTTTGCAGATCAATACATATGGGTACATTCCTCTCATGGGGAATTCTTTATGGCGTCAGCTTAGTTAATGGAATACCAACACAAAAACAATAGATTTATTGAATATGGTGGATTCTCTACTTATCTGAGTAACTGCACCCCAAGAATCTGGACGAAGTTATGGAATCTACCTCTTCCCTTAAAATTCCTTTATTTAATTGGCAATTTCTGTCGAATCATCTCCCACTCAAAACCAACCTCGTCAAATTTCACATCACCCAATCAAATCTCTACCCTCTTTGCCTAGCCTTTATTGAAACCTCAAATCACCTATTTTTTTTCGTTGCCAAGCTATCAGACCAATTTGGTTTGGCTTGCCTTTTGGTTTGAAAACTACGGAATCACATCTTCCTTTCACAGAATGACTGATAGTTTCTTAGATAATGAATAAACTTATATAAAATATTTTAAAAAATCCATTATATTGTAACATTAATTTATTGTAATTTTATTTTGTTGTCTTTTACTCTTTCGATCTGCCCTATCATAGTCTTTATCTTTGTCATTTTCTTACTATATCTTCATTCTTCTAAATCCCAAATTCTAAATCTTCACATTACAAAAAAAAAAAAAAAATAGATTAAGGTTCGTTCTTTTTTTTTTTTAAGTTTAAATTCTTATAGTTGGTCAACTTATACGTAACTAATATACTCATACAATACATTAATAAAATATTTATACAGTAAGTGTTAAGCTTTTTCATACAAAATTAGAAATTTATTGTTGACTAACCTTAACAAGTTAAATAAATCACTATGTATAGTAAAAATATATTGTTAATAGATAAATTGAGAAGTCTATTTTATATTTAACGGATTCGATAGTGACCCTAATTGTAATGTGTTTTTTATTATTCATATTTTATGTGAACTTGAACCTTTTGAATTCTTTTATGTTAGCCATCAAAAAAAAATTTATAAGTTTTTGGCACCCCCCGATTAGACTTTGTGGATCCGCCCCTGATTATAAACGCGCTCATCCTTACGATAATATGGTGCATCTGGACTAATCGAAACAAGCTAATTTTCCAAACAACAAATTTCTAACCCCAATACATCATAAAACAAATTTTGCAGCTAAATACCAAGATCCTTTCATATACAACTAAAATAACTTCCCGCCGAATACTTGGCACGCTTCTTACCAATTTTTCTTTGACACATCACCATACTCCAATATCAAGCCAACCTAGTTACCTAAATCCGTGACCTATCCTAAATTCCTAATATGAAAAGTCAGCGAAACAACCATGGCCACTAACCGTATTATGATAGCTATACACACTACCTTTAGGAAAAATAGTTTGAAAGTAGGACTTAGGTTGAACTGTTTTAATGGGGCAAAGTCTTTCATTACAACTGACACATACGCTGCACAGGCCCATGGATTGCAACCGAATGGGCTAGTGACAAGCATATGAAAAATGTTATTGTACTCACAAAATTCATTTTTCTACTTTCACAGCTGACCGAGACTACTGACGTTCTGGACACGAAAGCTCCGATATTGTTTGACTTTTGTGATAACATGTCAAACTTTAGATTCCTTTGTGTACAAAAATCTTGGCCTCAACAACAGAAGGAAGGGACCACCAAGCGCGTAGGTCAACTGGTAAGGGGTTGTCCTAACTTAACCAGAGATCTCAATTTCGAGCCCTGGGAATGCATCTGCGTTTTAAAACTTGGTAGGGAGAGCTTTGCCGCCCATGTGGTCCTACCCGGCTAGAGGTGTGAAAAACCTAATCACACTTTTTGTACCAAAAAAAACAACAGAAGGAAGGCAAATTCCTTGCTGCTTTTGCCTCTCAAGCTCGTACGCAGGTATATCAAGATTGGGTGCAAGCTGGTATTTTGGAAAATATATGACTACCATTATGCACACAAACACTCCTATTTTCACTTTCCCAGACTACATGTATGTATATCTTTATCGAGTCATGGATGATGTATGTATATATATATCGAGTCAGATACATGTCATGACCTACTGGTCTACTGACATGTAATCACCCCTAAACGATGTAACTGAATGGTTTTATTTTAATGTCACTCTCTTATTATAAAAAAAAAAGAAAAAAAAAAGAATGCTAGTACCTCCACTGTTTATTTGACTAACTGTCTTGATACTTGGCATGCTAGGCTAGGATGTGAACTTTTGCTATACTAACAGAATGAAGGTCTTAGGGATAATAAAGGATATAAGATCTTCAAAACTGAGAAATCCCAAGCATGTGGCAAAGCCAAACCAACCAAGAGAACTTGTAACCAAGTGACCAACAGAGAAATAGAACTTCTTACCCTAATTCACAAAGACATGGAGCATATTTCGACGAGAGGTGGTAAGAAGTATCATGTGACCTTTATATATGACCGCTCTAAGCACACAAGGGCATACCTCCATAGAAATAATGATGAAGCAGAAGATAAGTTTTTGATTGATAATGAATGCAAATTCGAAAGGAAAATAAAGAAGCTTAGATATGATGAGTAGGGCTGTAAATGAACCGAGTTGTTCACGAACAGCTCGATGTTCGTTCTCTTAGAAACTCGTTCATGTTCGTTCACATAATAAATGAACCGAACACGAACATAATTTTAGGGCTCGTTTAATAAACGAGCCGAGTTTGAACATGATAGTGTTTGTTTATTAATGTTCGTGAACAAGATGGCTCGTTTACTTAACGAGTCGAACACGAGCCGAGCCTTATAAACGAACATATGTTCGCTTACTCATTAAAAAATACAATATATACACAAAATATCTGTGTTGGGACGTGGAAGCATGTGCATCACAAAATGCTTCCTCTCTCAAATTTATTCTCCTTATCTCATCAGAGACTCAAGAGTCAAGACACGCAACAGTCAAAAACCTGTGCGGC
This sequence comes from Escallonia rubra, assembly GCA_033065855.1. Classification (NCBI taxonomy): domain Eukaryota; kingdom Viridiplantae; phylum Streptophyta; class Magnoliopsida; order Escalloniales; family Escalloniaceae; genus Escallonia; species Escallonia rubra. The sequence continues at coordinate 205,344 of JAVXUO010001836.1, read as the reverse complement.
CCCCTCTCTCATCAGTTCAGTATTCAGGTAGTCATCAACACAGCCCACGGCAGAGCACCGCCCACGCTGCCGACGAGATCACCGCCCATGTCGCCGGCCAGATCACCGCCCATGCCGCCTCCTTTACTCACATACTCGAACAATCAAAACAACCTCTACCCCCCTCTCTTAACACAAAGCACATCGTCGGCCAGAGCACCGTCTACATCGCCGGCCAGACAACCGGTCACACTGCAGGCCAGACCACCCCCAAGTCAGGCCATAGACCCACGAATGGCAGCTTCCTCCACATAAGCCAAGTCCTCTGATCACTGATGCCTTTCTTCTCTCTCTCGTCACACACACAGACACGCCTCTCTCTCCTTTCACCTTTCTGGCTCTCTCTTGTCATACACAAGACACACACAAAAGCGCACACACAAACATGCTCTCACCATCTCTCATCCTCACGCACAAACACAAGCACACATTACAGATATGCAACAGAGCCATTATAACTTCCGATCCCACACTGTAGCCATTGAAAACCGCAGATCTAAAGTCGGATCTCCAATTCCTTCGATATCACCAATTTGGTCGAAGGAGGGTCTCGATCCAGAGTCAATTCTAGTACGGGCTGTAGTATGGTGGTCGAAATTGGTTTCAGGTCTGTAAATTGTGGTTCCATCTTGAGTTCTTGAACGGATTTTGAAGCTTGAACTCGGTTCGCGTATTTAGACGAACGAGCCGAGCCGAGCCCGAGTTCTGTGACGACGAACTCAAGCCAAGCTCAAACATCAGCATTTGTGCTCTTAGAGAACACGAGCCGAGCCCAAACATATCTGAGAATATACAAAACGAGTTCGAACATACCCTTGTTCGGCTCGAACTCGGTTCGTATATAGCCCTAATGATGAGGAGACGAGTATTGTGCTAGAGATCGTCAAACTTTTTTAAAAAGAGAATGAAATTGTTCATGAGGTGACACCACATGGTTCACTGAACAACTCAAGGCAGTTCCAGTATCTCCAAACTAGTTGGGTGCTCACTAGCATCGTGAACAGTTGTTGAACTGGTTTTAATCCCGTGCATTGCACACGTGATCAATATGTGCTACGTACAAAAATATTCATTCAATTACGTTGTATCAATTATAATAAAGTGAAAATGATATAAAAAACAATTACAATGCTAAAAGTAAGTTGATTTTCATTTTTATACGCTAGTTGATATCTATTGGTGAAATTCTTGTATCCAAAAAGAAAGGGGAAAAACAATAATATCACAAAGGTAATATTTTTCCGTGCCATGCAGACAGAGGGTTGTAAACAACTATCAAAGTACTGAATTAAAACTATCATTATTTTTATCAATAATATTAAAACAATTTGGTATTATATGTATATAAAATCAAAAGTACATGTATAACTTGCAATAATAACACCTATACTACATCAAATTTAAACATGTATAACATTAACATGCAATAATAACACCTATACTACATCAAACTTAAACATTCATATCGTCACATTGTTGTTGTAAAGAGCAAAAGGGTTTGGAAAAGATTACAGAGGACTGAAAGAAGACGATGTGAGTCGTATTTATCTTTTGACTTAATGAAGGTACTGTTTTCTAAATTATGAAAATATACAATTAACAGAGTAATTTATAGGAATTAGCTTGATAATGAAATTCATCAATAATTTTTTTTTTATACCAAAACTTTCGGAAAAAAAAGAGAAAGAGTAGGATATGTGAGGGGCGCAGATGAAAGATATAATTATTTCTTCAAATTTGAAGAGTTTATGTAAGAAAAGGGAGGTCCTTCAAGTAAGTGTTTACTTGACAATATTGCAGGATATATCAATATATAGGTATACTTTATTAAAAAATTCTATCTTGTACAAATTTTTGCGAATGATTGTGAAATCCGGTTTTAATTGAATTAATGAGGAAGCGATAATTATGGAAACTTGACTAAATTGCTATAATTATAAATTACTTTTGAAATTTGAATGCGAGGTTCATTAAAATTTTGACATTTAATTGATAAAATAAACTCTAACAGATTGGTGATTGAAAATTAAATTAAAAAAAGGAAGTAATAATTTAACAACCAAATTCAAAAAGGGAAGTGATAATTGAAAGTTACTAAAATTGGTTTTATATAAGACATGGGAGGGGCAATTTGGTAAAAAAATCTCATCCGCTACACTGTGTAGCGGACGTCTGATAATCTTTTTTTTTTTAAAAAAAGATCTAGGTCGTCCATCCTTTGACCAGATCGCGTTGACAATTTCTCTTATTTTGTCCGCGCGATCAACGGATCAACTCCCGATAATAATTTTTGTCATGTTTCACTTTTAGTGTCATATATATATATAATTAATAAAAATAATAGTAGCTTTCCAATTCCCCATTTACGACAAATGTCGGCATCGTAGTGGTGGCATAACACTAGTTTATATTTAATTTTAGGCCTATTTAATCCTGATAAAAAAGTTAAAAAAGTGGAAAGCAAGGCTATTTAATCGGACTTCATCCCAAACACGATGAAATGCGCTTGTGTGTGACTCATTGAAGTTTTGAGTCAAATTGGTATTCCCGAAGCTAACCAGTTTAACGAAATTTGATTAGCGAAAAGAAAAAAGTAAGAACAAAATGGAGAGAGATGCCTCCGTCTCCCAGGCTACCTACTACTGAGAATTAAGAAAAATCATACACCATTGCGGCTGGAAATAGCATTTACTCGGCATCTATCATACTGTTGAATTTCTCATTATTTCATGCGAAGTTGCTGAAGATAAAGAAGATATTTTTCCATCTTCAACATCCAACCAATAAAAAAAATACATTTAGGTTAAAGGTGTGTATACTCTTGCTATCGCTCCCCTGTTATATCAAACTCTACGGGTGAGCGTATATTGTACAACTTCTGAAATCATATAGACGAAACACAACGAGTATCGTTTGTTTGTTTATCTGTACACTACAGTTCATTCCAAATTTGCACTAGTATGGCCGAGATATCGTCCACTGAATGAGAGAGACAGCAGACTTCTGGAGTTTTGTGGAGAAGCTGAAAAATATTTGATTAAACTCGCGGGTTGTGCCATAACCCTGTTGAATCTGTTCCCTGACTGTAACCCTTCTTAATTGCCTCAGCTTCAAGGGGCAGTTCCTGCAACGTCTGAGAAAATTGGGGATGAAATCAAATGCGTCTTTTTTCTTCTGCAGTCTTATCCAACTTATTAAATTAATCACCATATTTTTTATCCCTTTTTCCTTTGTATCTTTTAGTTATCAACAAAAGGCCCAATGTAACTGGAAACAGCTGAAATGATGTCATCTTATGTTACGTACTTCTTTTCGCTCTTTTTTTCTTGGATCTTTTTGGGCAATAACGCGCTTATACAAGGCCTTGTCTTGAAGACAAAGCCTTCACCTTTGCAGGCTATATAACACCCAAAAATCCCTCATTTTATCCGGGTAGCATGTGAAAGAGATTCGTGAGGATAGCTCCCTAAAAGCAATGGTGACTTATCTGCTCCACAAAGGTCTAACTACTTTCTAGAAAAGCATTTTAACCAATTTAAATTTCTACAGCTAAGGTACTCACCTGGTAAGCCTGCTGAAGTACTTGAAGAGTTTCTCGAGCCCGCTTTCTCTTTATAGCCACCTCTTCATTTTCTCGCAGCAGTTCTTCGAAAAGGTTTTCTCTGTTTTAGTAACATTGGGGGTGGGTTGGGGGTACAATAGCAACAATCAGGTACCAAAAAGATCAACATGGCGGACATCGTTAAATATCACTAGATTAATTTACCATACACTTACTTGTAAAGCTTTGTAATTAAAACATCGTGCAGCTCTCTCTTAGTATGGTTCACCTGGATTATGCGAGTCAATGAATTAGTGGTAATGGAGAATTACTGGAAAATATCCAATGCTATACAATATATGCATGGAAAATTTTACTAATCAAGCGGATAAAAGAAACCAACTCCTAAAGAGTGAAACACCGTATGATGCTATAAGGATGTCTCTGAAATGGACAAGAGCTAAGCAATCGTTGACAGTGAATGACACTACCTGGAGGTACTTTAAGAAAAGTTACCATTTTTATTGAGGTTCATTCTAAGTCCACGATTTCCATGGAGCAAATGTTCTTAATAGCGGCCTCCTTCACAAAGTTCATAAGCAAAAAAGCTTAGCAAAAATGTAGTGCCAAATGCAGTCTAAGATGTCTCAACCTTAGTTGCACAAAGCGGGGGCGGGGGAGCGTAAGCACCAAGAAGAATTTGAGGTTGGGAGCGGCTTGAATAAATAAATATGTAAAGAGTATTATCATTTGTTTAGTATAGTTTACATAGCCAGCAACAACAAACAAGGAGGCTTTAAGGACTTGAAGTAAGAGAGAAACAAGGAATTGAGTTGAAAAGGGCTTGATTTTCAGGTATTCTCTCACTTGTTCCATGCATCTCTATCCAGCTAACGGGGTCGAGTTCCCATATTAGCTTGGGACGAGATCCCATGGAGCTCCTAACTTGGGATCGCAAAAGCGAGTTTCCGAGAGAGAAACGTCACCATATTAGGAGTTTCCTGCAACTAAGGTCTCGACAGTTCAAAGGCACCCAACTAAAAGTTCTCATATATTTCAGGAGGATGGGTAGCTTCTAAAATACCGACCCTCACCCCGTGCGCTAGCACGGCAGGTCATATTATGAAAAACAGAACTATATTCTACGAACTTGTTGCATTTTCAACGAAAATAGATGTACTATTCTATGATCTGGTTAATTTCACGTCAAGATTAATCAGAGTAATATTCAGATGATGTAAATTTCTTTGGGAACAATTTCATTTGTTTCCTCTCTCTCTCTCTCTCTCTCTCTCTCTCTCTCTCTCTCTCTCTTGGGGTGGTTGTGGGGGGTTGGGGGGGTGTTCTAGGGTCTGAATTCAAGGTGGCATCTTCTGCTGTAACCGAAGCTATTGGCAGAAGTGCACTTTCTAGGAACTTAATGGATTCCAATGCTTCTTTGCCATAGGTTATAACAATACGGTGCTTGCTAGCCAAGGGTGCCAATTTGTGCCATGGCCAAACAAGTGAAATCTGCACTCGGACTAAGTAGCTTTATCCTGCAGTACGTACTAGACGAAAGTATAACCAAGCCTACCATGCCTTTGAAACACTGACCCCGGGAAAGTCGAACTCCTGGAAGTGTTAAAAAATGTTTAATATACAAATACAACCTCAGTAAAGAACAGTCGAATTAGAGGGAATGTAGCACTTACCAGAAAGTGCATTATAGCTTTGGGCACTAAATCCTGAATGTTCTTCCTAACGATATTATAATACGATTCCAGTAGGAGCTTTGTAACTGCAATTGCAAAAGCCTCTTGCTCTGAGTGCATTTCCGACGATCTCACTACTGTAGGGGGCTAGCAAAAAAGGAAGAACACATTCAAAAAGGGCACCCAAGAGTACATTTGGAATTTTAAGATTTCATACCTCTTGTAAATGAATCACAGACGATGTATGTTCCATGCTGTATACAGGTTCATTGTGTGAATCACTCCTTGATATTTGTCTTGCTGCAGGATGGTTCTCTCTCCCACGAAAAATCGATTTAAAACCCCAGCTTGAACCATTTGTACCTCCTGAGAAAGAAAGAAGGAAGAAAAGGCCTAAAATTCAGGCTGCATAACTGAACAAATTATGATGAATCATGGTCAGTTTTATCAGAAGAACCCAAAGAAAGTACGACATGAAGAAACAATCATGGAATAGAAGGCTATATGCATGTTGGCCAGCTTGGTTTCGGACAGTTGATATCCTAATATCATGTATCTGTATTTAGAATAACAAAAACTCTACTCAGAGTAAGAGCAGTTTAGTGCTTCCGGGACTTTGGAAGGGTAATTCTATCGGACAGCCACGTAAAGGTATATCATGACAAGAAATGAGGATCCCCGCTAGAAGGTGGAGGTGACAGTAACTGAAAAGAAGATGAAGAACGTTGCTCGACTGGAAAGAAGAGATAAGATGTATAGCAGTACCAAATACTATAGAGGATGAGTATTCTAGAGGGGAGTGGAAAAAGTTCCGATCCAACTAGTTCGGACAAAGGCTTAGAACTATTGTTAGGCCTTGCTGCCTGAGAGCACACAACATACTGCCACCTTCTTCGATGTTTAATTAATCTTTGAACGGTATGGCATATGGATATCTAGAAGAAAGGACGGAGCCGTTGCTATAATGCACCATCACGAGGACTTGCTACTAAAAGTCCAAAGATGATAATGGACAAGCTATTACATGGTTCGCTACGAACTTATTATATGCATAGGGAAGAGGCACCAATTTTCATCTTTTTTTCTCCCTGCTGCGTAAAGAGGCACAAAAATGTTCATCTGCATGCATCACTCGTTAAACTTAATCTCACAAAGGCATCCAATTTGACCTCCCCTCCTCCCCCTGCTGCAGGGGGGCCACATGCTCTTTGTTTGTGGTGTAGGGGGTCATTAGATCAGGCAAGTATATTAAAATAAGAAAGAAAGAAGAAGTCCCTTGCACATATAACAAAATTACCAGATGGTCCATTTCTCTCAACTTCTGCGACCGATCGAACCCCCTATTTGCAAGCAAAAAAAAATGCAAAATACAACAGTAACTTCACCAAGCCCTTTTCATAATGTAAAAGAAGTTCAAAACAACATTCATTAGAAAAATTATGGCAAACCTGATTCGTAACAAAACCATTTGCCTGTGACCTGACAACTATAGCTCCAGAGTTTGGACTGCCATCGGAAGCTGGTGCAACATCGGAGTCTATTCCATCCTATAAGAAAGGTGTGAATTTGTTAACAAAGCTAATCGGTAGAGTTATAATACTAACAAGATACTCGATAAGCGCAGAATCAGCATACCCTCGGTCTATGAGTTGGTGCAGATAATCTATTCGACCTGATTTGGTTCAAAGCAACTTCTACAGCGTTACTCCCACCAATAAATCTTGGGTGTGATGTATTTATATAGTCAATCTGCAATTCAGACAGACCCCAATATAATTTGCTCGAAGCAACTAACAAATGGTTGTGACAACACAAGTAGACATGTATAGATGAGGTAAAAAATGTTTCGTTTCCAAAAGATAGATGATAAAGGTTTAGATTGTAAGTTAGGCAAATGAGACAAACTTGAAGCGAAGCGTATAAAGCTCAAGCCCACGACCGTGATAATACAATGAAATGCAGATATAAGAGAGGACAGATAACTGTATATATACACGTCATAGTTCACGTTACACTTAGTTGTAAGGCAAACTCAACACCAAATACAAGCAAACTTTAGATCAAAGTCTATATATACAGATATGGGCATATGAAGTGTAGATATACTTCAGCATTCTGTTGGTGTAAGGGCTGCTTATTCTCTAGAAATTGTTAGTGTAGGCTGTAGAACACAGTTTATTCATCTACCAGTAAGAGACAGCACTTACTATGTTAATTAAACGAAGTTTTTAATGGTTTTGCATAGATGCTTATAGTGTAATTGCCAGTCCTTGTTTCCATACCTCCATTTCCATTATGTGTCCAATCATCGTCTCTGAAGGTTCAAGGCCTTCTAGCAAGAAATTCCCTACGACTTCATCCATGTTTTTTCTAAGAACTGGAAACCTTAGCAGTTCACTAACATGACAGCAGTGGCTCACCTGAAAAAAAGTCACCAATGTGATGCCGTAAGCCTTCTAGTGTACCAGCAACTTAACATAGACTGCGAAATGGCCCTACCTTAACTAACTCATTGTAAATGAACCTTGCACACTGAAGGCTTGGATCTAATAATCGAGCTATCTGCCTGCGGACCAAAACTTGAAATGGTACCTATATGTTTGTGACAAACAACCAACAGTTCATCAAATAAGATGCATTGGATTCACTTAACAAATGAAAGACGTATATGTCCAATATAAAGCTCTGCTGTGAACAAAAAAATGCTCACCTCTGGCACAAATAAAGCAGACCTAGGACCAGTTGCATTCTGAACTGCGGTTCGGATGTCTTCATCTGTTAAATTGTCAAATGGATCGACCTCCTGCAAGGGTATTCCGAATTGTGCGACTGTAGGAAACTATTGGTGCTCAAAGGCAGACTTCCACTAGAACCATCATTATTAATACAAAAAAGACCGAAAGACTTCAAATGGCCAGCAGTAAGGATTAGATTTCAGAAGCTATTATAAAGAGAAAAGAAGCACGCGGACTGTTTATAGCACAACGATTCTTTTTAGAAAGTTCAGTGCAGAGCCAAAATATAAACCTGCTCAAAACAATAATAAAATATTGATCAAAGAAAATTGGTCCTACAGCCTCATAAAGGTCCAGAGGAAAAAAGAAGCATGCAGACCTCCAGATGGTTGACAAAGATTGACTGGAAAATATGTTGAATTCGTGCTCCACCGTAGAGCTCAGAGGTTAGCCTTTCTTCATTTCTCCCATCCACCAAGGATGCGAAAGCTGTAACATTATGTTATCTGTGAGTCTTGAGGACAAGCTCAAGGTTGATACCTTGATTAAAAGAAAAAGCAGTTTTAATTTTTGAACCTCTAATTCCACCAATTTACCCAGAAAAAAAAAAGGATGGATTTTGTTTTTCTTTTTGTTTTCATTTTCTTTTTGCAGGCTACAGTGGGGTGAAGAGAACTGTACACAGAAAAGACTGACTGCAGTTTTACCTTCAGAGTACTTGGAGAGGATCTTTAACAGCAGAGCTCCTTGACCAGACTGGAAAGAGAATAAATTATGACAAAATTAGTACTAAGCAGAGATAAATGGACAAATCTTTGCATATCATAAGAGAAACAACTCTACAATATGAACTCCAAGGAACAAAGTGCTTATGTTAGAATATCCTTGTGAGAATTTTTGTCCAGACATTGTTAGCATATCTGTACATCAACCCTGGAGGTCACGAGTAGAATCACAGAAACAAACTCCCCACTGACACCCTTCTTAGCAAATCTGCCTGCCAATCAGCTTCGCCTAAGACTTTCCTTTATGTCCAAATTCAGAAGAAATTGCCATGGAAATCATGATTTTTAAGATAAGCTATGAATGTCAAAAGTGTGGGGACCAAGAATAAAAAGATCCATGTTCACATCATACATCTGTACCTACTTTTGATTCCGTTAGGTCTCCATAGCTAGAATGCTCTTTTCCAACGGAAAGCAGCTTAGAACTGATGCGTGACTTCAACTCTGGAAGCACTTTCTGGATATGTTGTACTAAAATCTGCACAGTAATTATTATCAACAAGCGGTATGGTATTAATTGAATAGCAAAGTACAGGAAAACCTACTTGGTTCAACTTCTTTGCCAACCGAGGGATGCCACAGCGATCCGCAAGACCATTGTATACCTGCCTAACAGCAAAAATAAAATATAAGGACCCAAGGGGGGGGGGGGGGGAGTTGAAAGAGGCTATTGAATAATCAATTAAACAAAAAGCAAGCTCGTACAGGATGACTGCGAAAGAAAGCCTCCTCAGAGGCAAGTGCATCCTTGATACTGCGGTTAAGCATGATATCCTGTTCGCAGAGCAACCATATTACAAACTTAACAACTCATGTAGTTCTACCCATTGAAGACCAAGATATGCTAATATGCAATTCAAACATCTCTTGAACACAGCATCCAGCAACTCTGGCTTGGACACTAACGAATATCAGTCAACGACCAGAAATATAGAAAAAGATAAAAAGATACAGTTCCAGATTTCTTTAGCTCAAGCTGTATTAAGTCAAGAGTTAAGACCATCACTGGAGCATGATTTTAGGGGTAGATTGCTGGATTTTATGGAGAAACAGAGCAACAGTTCAGATGAGGCAGCACCGCAGAAGATATATTGCCTTTGGACCCAATGGAGATGGTGCCAAAATGTATATTATTTATGATTTTTCCACTTCCGTCACTAAAGATCAACAAGTGTCCCTATAAGGCATGATAAAGTTAAATGTAAGCTGTAAAAGTTGGAGTGCTAATATCAATCCCCATTATTTGTTGGAAGAATCCCATTGGTAGGTGAAGACAGATGACGGGGCTTCTATAGGGGATAACAAGCCGGGGCTGGAGGTGTCATCTAAGGAGACCAATCAGCTGACGGTGCTTTGATGGGGATAAGTAATCTGGGGCCGGAGGCATCATCCAAGGAGACCGATGTGACCGGCTAATGGGTTCTCATGCCATCTCGGTTGTGCTACCAATATGGCAGCCGAAAGTGTACCGGTCTCTAAATCTAGCGACCCATTGTGTAGATTGTGAATATCTTGTGTAAATGCTTAGTTGGTGATGATGATGATTATAAAGATCGTGTACTGTGTTAAAAGTGCAACTATTGCAAAATATTGAACTTCATGATATTTAAACAAAATGCATAATCACAAAAAGAGAGAGATTTCTAAGTATCAAATTTGAATCAAGTTCTCCCTTCGTGTAGAAAAATATCACCGAGTTCTCGAAAAGTAGCTTCTATATTCACTTAAAGGTTACCTGTTGACTACGATTCACAACACCGACATACCCAAGACGGAGGGGAATTACTTTCCCAAGCAAGTGTTTGCAGGCATCAGTACCTCTGTCCATGATATCCAACTGACGCAATACAAGAAGATAGTATCACCGCCATCACACATAAGCACATTTACAATAACAGAATGAACATATAGCAGCTGAGAAAAGATGTCATATTCAAATCAAGGGCACCTTTGTAATTACGCCAATAGTTCGATTACCTGCCACAAAGTGCATGTAATAGCTTTAAAGTCAAGTGTAAATTACCTTTCTATGATGGCTTCTAAACCAAATCTCAACAATCAACCAGGAAAGAAGCATCGTTAGTAGCATCAACTTACCATCAGGATCAGCAATTCCTGCTATCTGAAGAGCATCGGAATTTGCTAAATCAGAATTAGCAGGCGTAACTGCTAGTATTAGACAAAAAGGTTGTCTGATATATGACAGTATCATTGTTCGGATCTGGGCCTCAATATCAGACGGCTGGTCACCAACTGGGACTTTTGTCATTCCAGGAAGGTCCAGCAAGGTGATGTCAAGGACATTTGGCGAGTAGATTGTCAGACGAATCTGTTTGTTTGAAACTCCTTTGTTCCCTCCTGCTCCTCGCGCAGTTTCAGCCTTTCAGAAGAGATAATAAGCATGTAAGTGGTGGATTGACGTGTACTTTCCCATGAGATAACACAGGTGCAAGCAAAAGGTTCGGTAAGATACTACTCTTAAAGAGTAGGGTTAGTGACAAAACTTCCCCTATAATGCACAAGTCTCTCCCTGTATTTACAACTTTTGCTGTGACGTCCCTTGTAGTTAACAAAAGCGTTGCAAATCAGTCCAAAAGCAGAAACCCGTCCAAATTTGGCCGTGAATTGTGCATGTGCACAGCACATGCGCTTTGTGCATGGGCATATTGTTCCATTCCCTTACCCTTTTCCCCTCCAATTGCCTCGCTCGTTCCCCTCCAAAATACATCTCTCTGTACATATGCTACCAACATATACGGATATGGGGTTTCAAGAAAGAAGGAGAGAAAGAGAAATCGGAACTCCCATGGTTCACGTGCATTTTCAATGTCTTCACTTTCTTTTCTTCTTCTTCTACCACCCCTAACACCCACCACTCAATCACCACCAACCCCTGCCACACAATAACCACTACCACCACCACCATCCAATCACCACCCTGCCCAACCCCGCTGCTGCTGCCACCAAAGGCCATCGACACCTCCACTGCTAACCCAAACCCCAGACCTAACCACCAAGCCCAACCTCACTGTAGCTGCCACCCAAACAACGTGGACGACATTTCCGCCACCCTAAGCTCAAATCCAACAACCTAGCCCAACCTCGACGCCGCTGCTACCATAACGCCATGGACACCTACACGGCCACCCTATCCCAGATCCAACAACGTAGCCCAACCCCACCGCCGCTGCAACCCAACCTCACTGTAGCTGCCACCCAAACAACGTGGACGACATTTCCGCCACCCTAAGCTCAAATCCAACAACCTAGCCCAACCTCGACGCCGCTGCTACCATAACGCCATGGACACCTACACGGCCACCCTATCCCAGATCCAACAACGTAGCCCAACCCCACCGCCGCTGCAACCCAAACGCTGAGGACACATCCACAGCCACCCTAACCCCAAATCTAACAACCTTGCCCAATCTCGCCACAGTTGCCACCCAAACTCCAAGACACCTCCACAGCCACCCCAACCGAAATCCCACAACCCAGCCCAACCCCAGTGCCGCTGCCACCCAAATTCCATCACCAGCCGCCGTTCGATTAGCCCCACCAACCACTCCTCCATTCTTCAATGGATTGTTCACTGGTTTTGAAACGTTGGTAGGGTGATAACGGAGGTTTGTAAGGTGATGGGTATGGTGCGTACGTGATGGGGGGTGGTATGCGGGCGGCACAATCCCTTTTGATGGCCAGTCAGCCGCATTCATGGGCTCCATCTTCCTCCAAGCTGGCCTGTCAACTAGTACCATTATTGGTGCAAGTGCCAACACCCCCAGCCGGCACAAGATTTGTTTCACGGCACTGTACACTTGCCCACCTCCCGTACGAAGAAGGATTTGCTCACATTGTTGGGGTTTCAACACCACCAACAGCATCATGTTTGAAGTAGGATAAGAGAATGGACTAATATGCCCACGGGAAAAGCACATGTGCTGCGTACATGCATAGTTAACCCCCGAAATTAGACAGAAGTCAGCTTTTGGACCGAGTTGCAATGCTTATGTTAATTAAATGAACATTATTGCAAAAGTTGCAAATACACGGAAAGACCAAAAACGGGTAAATTATAGGAGACAGTTTTGTCATTAACCCTAAAGAGCAATTGCGCTGAGATAGAGAAATTAACTGGAGCAGCGTGGTCATTTTTATATGTAGTTTTATTTAAATGTTTTATCAATTTTCAGTCTTGCTAAAGGTGACTTTCAGGCTAAAAATAGTAAAAAGAGCCAACGAATTTAGAAGTCTAGGGTTTAAGAAATTTTAAGTACCTAAAATTCACGCGAGAGGAAAATAAAGTGGATTGGTCAGTTTCTGAGAAAACTAAAACATCATTTTTCCAAGAAAAAAATCCTAAATTTTGGGTTCTCAACAAAATTTTTATTAAATCCGATAAGATGGTCTCCACCTCCAGCATCTACAGCCCTTTCACTCCCGCGATTTTTGCATTACATTATTGCTCCAACATCTCATATCTCTCCCTTGCACTGATTCCTTGTCTAGGTATGCCAAGCAAATCAATGTTCATATCCCTCGAGAGAATCACCTGGTCCTAATCAAGTAAGTTCCGTTGGATTCTCTAAGTATTTGTCTCTACAAAAAACCCTCCCTGAAAGTGAATGCCACTCCCTTCCGTTCCATTAAAAAATTTCCATTTCACTTCTTGCGAACTTCTACAGATTTGCAAAAGGCAAATTTTCACTTTTGTCATTGTTAGTACGTTGTCAAGCCGTTATTTGAGGTTATTTGAGCTTAATTTAATGCTTATGCATACTAGAATCAAGCCCAAGAATCCAGTGAAAGGAAAAATTCAATGGGAAGTATCAAAGCGCGAATCAAAAAAGAGAAGTAAATAAATAAACAATAGGTCGAAACAAAAATGACGCACCTGAATTTCGCTGCGAATCTCAGCGAAATCGTAGAACTTCTTCCCCGGCAGGTGCCTGAATTCGCCGTACTCGCCGGCCGCCGCCTCGGGCGTCCTCACTAGCTGCAACAGCAGCGGCCGCCGAGTGCAGATGTCGGCGCCCCTCGGCAGGAAGTCGCGGCCGACGAGCGCCTCCAGGACGCTCGACTTGCCGCTGCTCTGACTGCCGACCACCGCCACCTGAGGCAGCTCCATCGCCGCCGGCGAGTCCCCGACCCGCGCAAAGATGTCCTGCAGCCTGTTAACCATGGGGATCACCTCGTGGCCCAGTGACGGGACGGAACCCGGCTCACCGCCGCTCGCCGCCATTGATAAATCCCTAATATTAAGCCCTAATATCTGGGATATGTTAAACCGAGTTCAATTGAGGGGCGATTTTAGTATGAATGGATGAAATTTCGTGGCATTGGTGATTTGCTCAGTGTTCATTTTATAGTGCAACCGTCGTGTGCATACCTTCTTGATCAGCAAGGAAGGGGGGCTTAATCTGCTCAAGAAACTGATACCGTTAATGGCTGTGCCCCTCACGTGACCTCGAACATCTAAGCGGTAATATACTTGGCTACCTTAATCGTAGTACTTACGTCGATGAAGAATTTTTTGTAGCGCCGCTCTAAAACGATGTAGTTTGGTATACAATAGATCGTAACCGCAAAAGAAGAATTATTTCCTCCGTTAGAAATATATTTTATTAGTTGATATGTTACCTTATGCGTTGACAAGGGGATTGAGCATGTGATATCTTACGTCAGATGTTGAATAAAATGAGATTGACGTCTTGGGACTCTGATCTGCTCATGAATTCATAAGTATATAATTGATTAGCTCTTTTTAAAGAGGCGTTGCCATGTGTTGACTCCGTGGCCGAGGTTATTAGAAGGTGGATAGTGCTTGCATCCATAAATAGTTCTTATCACATTTTAGACTAGTCTAGTGCGAGTTTAGCAAAGTAATTTTTTGGGCTAATTACACTTATGTCCCTGAGGTTTGGGGGTAATTACACTCAAGGACACAAAGTTTCAAAATGTAACAATGTCCATCGACAAACGGAACCCTAAAAATCTTAACGGTTTTAATGAAAAGACTGTATTGCCCCTGAGTTAGAACTTTATTTTTTTTAATGCCATTACTTCATTTAAAAAAAAAAATTATTTCATCTTTACTTTACTCTTAACCCCCCCCCCCCCCCCCCACCTGCATCCCCCTTCCCCGTCACCCACCCACCCATTCTTCCTCCCCTTCCCCGGCGCCGCACGGCCACCAAGACTTCCCTTCGCCCACCCATTCGGCAGCCACCTCTGTTAGACCACGCCGCCAGCAGCCCCCTTCCTCGCCCAACCCTGTCGCAACCCCCTCCTTTAACCAACCCCGTGGCAACGCCGGAGCGTCGGAGGTTGGTCTTAACCGTGGTGGTCAAACAGGATGAAACCCGAAGTCGGCGACGATGGTCGTCCTCCGGCGACCGGTGGATCTGGTCGACGGGTTAGATCTTAATCGTGGCCTCAACCAACCCCGCGCAACGCCACAGCGTCGGAGGTTGGTCTTAACCGTGGCCTGGTTTGCCGCGGGTTAGATCTGGTCGGCGGCGAGGGGCCGAAATGGCCTGTGTTTCCGACGATTGATTCAGCAAAAATTTACTTTTGTACAGAGGCTGCCGGCGGCGAGGGGCCGGGGAAGGAGGGACTGCCGACGGCGGGGGCGGGGGAGGGAGGCGACGGCCGGCGGGGACAGTCAGGGATACCCTAATTAGAAAACCCTAATTTGCAAATTAGGGTTTCCTTGAAACCCTAATTTGCAAATTAGGGTTTCAAGAAAATCCTAATTTGCAAATTAAGGTTTCAAGAATATCCTAATTTGCAAATTAGAGTTTCAAGAATATCCTAAAACTAAAACTGATAAATAAATCATATATAATAATAAACATATATTTTTCAATATATACAGTACAAGGGGTAGTATCGTCATTTTAAAAATACATATTGATGACATCATACAAAAAGTACAATTTTTTTATGGAACCCTAACGGATGGACACGGCTGATACATTTTAAAATTGTTTGGTCACGGAATGTTACATTTTGAAACTCGTTGTCCTTGACTGTAATTATACCCAAACCTCAGGGATATAAGTGTAATTTGCCCTAATTTTTTTCTTGTTTGTGAGTTTTATAACCAAACAATTAATCATATTTCAATTCTACTGAGAATTAGTTTCTTTGTTTCTTCATCGTTGTCTATGGACGTGGAATTGATCGAAAAATATTTGGTTGATGTAGGCTCTATGGGTGAAGGCAGTGGCGTAACCATGATTTCACTCTAGGGGGTGTAAAAAATATATCAAAGTCAATGTTACCATTTCAGTGGCCTTCAAAACCATAATTGCAACAATGAACAAAAGGGAGCGTACCAAAGTTGCTAGAATTTGAACCACTGACCAGAATTAATTGATGGTTAAAGTTTAAATTCCGACTAAATAAATTAGTCAAAATTTTATTTTTGGCTAGTAACGGTAGAAATCTATTGAGCCTACATGTTGTACCTTTAGTGCTTCTATATATCTGTCAAAACGAATAACAAAGTTACCCACCTCAAGTTGTCTATGCTACCATTATTCAATCCGCACTATTGTAAGTGTAAATGGGTTATCTTTTCGGCGTAAAGAGTTCACACGAAAAGGCTACGTATTCCTTTATCAAGTAAATAACATCAATTTCATAACTCTCACATATAATAAATCTTTGTAATGGAAAATGTGAAACCCACGAACTATTTATGAGCAAGTACCAGTTAACCATCAAAGTTTCAACTCACCACAACGCTATGGGAGAGTGCTTCAGTTTATAATTGTTGTTCAGTTTTACGTAGCAAAAGACAAGAGACATTAATTTATTGGTCCAATTATGTGCAACAAAATACTTGTGATACGCCGGGAAAAAAAATTAACATAATGATTGAGTCATCTTGCTCAAATAGCAAGAATGTATACTATTGGCATGCCTTTATGTATTAACACTTCCATCTGTGGTGTATCCTAGAGATGTCAAACGGGCCGGGCTTGGGCCGCCCGGCCCGGGCCCATCGGGCTTGAAGCGAGGCCGGGCCAAGGGGCTGCCAATCCGGGCTGGGCCGGGCCGGGCTGGCTGAGGAGAAATGCTAGGCCCAGTCCAAGCCCTGGCCCTAGGCCCAATATTTAGGGTCGGGCCCAATTTTTTTTTTGTGTGTAATTTCTTTCTTTAATTGGCTATAATTATCCCTCTTTACTCATAATGTTGTTTTATTAGAGATACCACTTCCTCATGAATTTATCTTGAATTGGGAAAAAAGAATTGGTTACTACATGAGTATTTCCTTTTAAATATGTCTAGTAACTTTTATTTTGTAACGCTAAAACAATTCTTAAAAGAACGTATGCAAAACGATTGTAATGCTAAAACAATTGTTAAAAGAATGCATGCAAAATGACACTAATAACATTTAGCGACAATGATCGTTATATAGAGCAAACTGTTGTAGGCTACTTTTACTTTTAATAATGGGTTGAGGCTCGAAAAACTTTATTGTTGATGCGCTCTTATATTTTACCATTATCATTCCTCAATACTAAAAAAGAACTAGAGCAAAAGCGAGAAGCAAAAAAATATTTTCTTTTTGTGTGCCAATTCTTGTTGTTTTCGTAAGAGACGTGAATATGAGATTTGTCAAAATCGTGCAATCAAAGAAAATCTTGTAAGTATAATTCGAATAGTACACAAATCTCGATCTCAAAATATGTCCCAAGATTACGTTTCTTTGTCCGAAAGTCTACTGAAAAATGATTGCTAATTATCCGAAGTGCGGAGCAACAATATTCTTATAGAGACGTTTCTCAATAATATCACCATGACTCTCAAAGTTTGGGGTGCTTTTATAAATACGTAAAGTTTAGGGACATTTGTGTAATTTTATAAAAAATAATTAAAAAAAAAACATGTTTTATAGTCTTGCCACCTCCTCCTTGTTACAATGACTAAGTTAGTTAAATGTTAAAATATGGGATATGTGGATAATGGATGCATTTGGTGGAAGATAGTGAAGGAAAAAAGGGGGGGGGGGGGAAACCTTTCCCTTTTGGGAAAGAAAGAAGAACCAACAGAAAACAAGAAAACAAGAAAACAAGAAACAGAGAAGAGAAATGATATATTCATATATGTATTCAGATTGTATATATATATATATATATATATATATATATATATATATATATATATATATATGAAAATGAGTGAAGAAGACTATAATGCTGATTCTGACAATTCTGCCAACAGTACCAAAGAATCTAGCTCTGGGAAAGAAGGTTATATATATATATATATATGTATGTATAGATATATTTATTTGTCTCTCATTTTATTTTTGGCTATATGTTAAATCTTTTCTTACTCTTCTTGGTGATCTTTATTAATAAAATCTGAACACATAACAATTATTACTATTTAAGAGAGACTGTTTCTACTATTTGATATTTTATTTCAAACTAATTGGCCGAAAACCCGGAATTAATACATGTTAATTCCCGAGACGATCTTAAGTAATAAGTATAGAAAAATAAATGTGTTCATAGGCCCTCCTCCTTTTATCCGGGCTTGGGACCGGCTGCTTGTAAACAAACAGGCGAAGTTACCTATTTTTTTATATATACGAAAAAATATATATCTTGCTTGTAAAAATTTATTTTATATATATGGAAAAAAAGTATATGTTGTGAAAAAAATTATTCTTAAAACTTAAGAGAAGGAAAATAAAAAAGAAATTACCTAATCATCCGGAAGTACTTCAATATCCGAGTCACTGCTCTTCCTATCATCAATCGGTTTATCTTGCTCGCGGTATTTCGCATCAAGATAATCCTTCCAACATACACATAGCTCGAGCGACTCGGGGTTAAGACGACTCCTCCCGTCATCCAAAACCCTCCCGCTGGCTGAAAATGCCGACTCTGAAGCAACCGTGGAAGCTTGCACTGGCAGTACATCCCGTGCAATTTGGGATAAAGTTTTATACATGTTTTGATTTTGTTTCCAAAAATTTAACAAATTAAAATTAACATATTCTTGCATTGATAAATCAGAATAATGATCAGTATTTGCATATACACCAATCTCATTAAAAGAGGAAAAAGTATTCGAACCTGCTGAATTAAAAGTACCTTCACCTGGTAGTTGTCTTGCTACTAGATGTTCAAAGCCCTGAAGGTATGGCGCATAATACCTCTCAGCAGTGGATGATGTAGCTCGCCCGCGCACGTCAACAGAATTACGATAGAGGTTGAACAAGTCCTCAAACCTCTTGCTCACTTTTGCTGTGAGTGCGGTTGTCTCCTCTGCTGTGTAGCACATTAATTTCGATATCTCTTGTATCGAGGCGTTCACGCCATGCAACTTTAACCTAGGATCTAAACAAGTAGCCACAGTAAAAATAACAGGCAGTTTACTCCAATATTTATTAAACTTTTCATCCATCACTTTTACTATTTCCCTAAAGGGTCCTATATATCTCCATTTTGTTAACATTGTAGCCATCTTGAGAATTTCTATTACAGCGAGAGGAGAGGTGGGATAGTACGTACCAGACAATAAATTGGTAGACGTGTAGAATACCTTTAAAAATTCAGCTAGGTATGTGGCCATCTGTCATTCCTCTTGAGTTGGCAAGCCGGCTGGGAACTGGGTTAGTAGAAAATGTGTATAGACTTCTCGGTATGCCAGAATGTGTAAAAGCATGTGGTATGTAGAGTTCCACCTGTGGACCACATCTGTAACTGCTCTCCTGCGAGGCATATTATATTGAACACACAACGTTTTAAATTGTTGTGTTCTCGGACTCGAGCTATTAACATACGCTGTCATACCCCTCATTTTGACAAGAATATCTCCTGCAGCAGCTAAACCATCTTGAACAATTAAATTAATAATGTGACAAACATAGCGAACATGAAATAATTCACCATTAAGTACAGGTTGAAGCGTGTCCTTTAAAGCTGCAACAGCAGCTTTATTATTAGAAGCATTATCAAAACTAACACTCATAATCTTATCCTTTATTTTAAATGTGGTACATGCTTTTAATATAAGAATAGCAATGTTCATTCCATCGTGCAGAAAAGGAAAGTGCTCGAAAGCGATGATTCTCTTGTTCATAACACAATCTGCATCAATCCAATGAGCGGTCACACAAGAATAACTAACAAAAGTAAATAGAGATTGCCAAATATCAGAAGTAAGACTAACTTTACCGTCAAATTTATCGAAATAATCGATAAGGCGTGCTTTGGCAGCATTGTACTGTCGGAGTGCATCAGATCTAGTTGTGTTTCTATGAACCTTTTTGTACAAAGGTTGAACGTATGTGTTCATATATCTAGAGTGCTTAGGATTATCGGCAAAAGAAAAGGCTTGTTCATCATGAATAACAAATTCAGCGAGACCGTCTCTTTGTTCTCGCTGATTATAAACAAATAACTTACCGTCAAAAGATAATTGCGTTTGGGTAGGTTCGACGTGGCCTTGTCGAGGTGCACACTGAGGGTAATGCCTGTTAAGATGTCCATTACCACTACCAAACGAAAATAATTTAGCGCAGTACTTACATCGAGCTTTTCGGATGCCGTCTACCGTAACTACATCGAAATGATTCCAACACTCGGCTTTCTTTTTTTCCCCTTTTGGACTTCTGGCACGTTACCGGAGGCATTGCTCGGCCCTTCTTCATCATGACCAGGCATAGGGTTGAGATTATGCCACGGAGTAGTAGCTTCGCCAACCGAGCTGCGTCCTTGACTATAATGCGGGGGGTCTTCATCAGGCGTGTATTCAAAATCTGGAATATTTTGATTGAACTCCCAATTGGCTTGGGTATCTATCATACAGCCTGTACTCATTCGTCCAGGAACGAATGGTTGTGTTGGTGCTTGGATTGGTGTTTGTGATGGCCGTGGCGCTGGCGCTTGTGCTGGTGGTGGTGCTTGCGATGATGATGATGTTTTTCGTGATGACGATGCACGCCTCATTTTCTTCAATAATCCAGCCATATTTCACGCTAAACTTTGTAAGAGTAACTAAATACACAAGTATAAGAGTAGTAATAAGAAATAACAATTAAAAGAATGAACGAGTAACAAATATTAATCACTGAGGGTAATTCTGATCCAATGTGGAGAGAGCTAGTAATTAAAAAGCATTTAGTAATAGTAATTAATAAATAAAAATTCACTAATTACTAATTACTAGATAAAAGAATTAGAGAGTAACAAATTAATAAGAGTAGTAGTTAGTAATTAGAATTTAGGGGAAAGTAGGGAATGACCCCATCTACTTTACACGTTGTGCGATTTGCCCCCCTCCACTTCAAAATTAACCACTAAACCCCCCCACACTTACATAAATTGGGCACCTTAGACGGAAACCGTTAAATTTAACAGCGCGTGGTCAACACGCGCGTTGACTAACGATTTTTTTTTGTAAATGACGTTTTTGCCCATTCTGTTAGGGGTAATTAACTAATGACCCCATGTACTATATACGGTGTGCGATTCTCCCCCCTCTACTTCAAACATAACCACTAACCCCCCCAAAACTTTCAACTTCTTTTTCTGTCCTCTCAAACTTTTTACTCAATCCCACATACACACACTCCACGCACACCCAGCACGCACGCACGAACGCGCGCGCGCACACACACACACATACCCTAAACCCAGACACAGACGCGCACCCACTGCAAACATACACACACGCTACTCGCATGCGACTATGTCGGCAACGTCATCGCGAATCTGGTGCAGCCCCAGCGGCCTGTAGCCAGTCACGGTGGTCATGTGACGCTGCTTGGCGCGATGTTGCGGATTGGTGTGGCACGACGACGGAGGTTAGACCTGCGATTTGGGGACGTGGTCGTCGATCGTGGTGGCAGGGATCTAGACGGATGTGCGGCAATCAGACGCCGATAGCCTGTGTCTGTGGGGATTGATGTTACCGGTGTTGATTGCGCCGGTCGGTTGGTGGCCGATGAAGAAGCCCCACTGGCTTGCAGACGCAAGGTGGTGGGAAATGGCAGCGAGGAGGCAACTCACGACGATGTGTAGCCGGACAGTATAAAGTTGGGGGAGTTGGCCAGAATGGTGGTTACTGTGACGCTGATCATGGTAGTTGTTGCGCCGGTGATATACCAACGGCAATCGTGGTTCCTTTTTTTTTGTAACTCCCTAGTGGTCGGAGAAAAAGACCAGTGGTTGTGCTCAGTGAATCACCAATTGTAGCGGGGTTGACCAGAGGAGGAGGTGCAGATTGCGGCAATCCCTTGTTTGCGGTGAATCTGGTAGCGCAGAATGGGGTGGGGGACTGGTCTAACGGGTGTGTGGGGGAATGAAGGAGGGGGCGGGGGGCGGGGGGAGGGTCATGGGCAACATTGTCATTTAAATTTAACGGTTTCCATTTAAGGTGCCCAATTTCTGTAAGTGTAAGGGGGTTTAGTGGTTAATTTTGAAGTTGAGGGGGGGAAATTGCACACCGTGTATAGTACATGGGGTTATTAACTAATATAGAAATAAATGTATTTTGGTCATTTCACACTATTCATAACGGACCCGTTTAAGGTACCCAATTTCTGTAAGTGTGGGGGTGTTTAGTAGTTAATTTTGAAGTGGAGGGGGACAAATCGCACAACGTGTAAAGTAGAGGGGGTCATTCCCTATTTTCCCCTAGAATTTAGTAAGACTAGTAATTAATAAACAAGAGTACTAATTAGTAAATACTAGTAGTAATTAGCAATAGTAGTAATTGGAGAGGAAAATAGTAGCAAAGCTTGTAGAAATATAGAATGTTTAGGTAAGAGAGAGTAAGAAGATTGGTGTGAAAAATTAGAGAGAAATAGTGTGAATTTATAGATTTTAGAAACTTCACAAAAGACCAAAATACCCCTACAAACTATCCGTTTATAGTTGTTGGGGAGGGTAAGAGTGTAAAAACCTTTAAAGGAGTTGGAAAAATTAAGTTAGACTAAAATACCCCCCAAACTAGTCGTTATATTGCTGTTGGGGGGGTAAAAGTGGAACTTTGGGGGAATATATCCGTCGGAGGAAAAGGGGTGGGAGAAAGGGGGGAAAAACAAAAAAATTCAAACCAGGTGAGGCCGAACCGGGCCGCAGAACCGGGCCGGGCCAAAACCGGGTTTATTTCGGGCCGGGCTTTTTTCCAGATTTCCTTGGCCTGGTCCAAGCCCTGGCCCCAAGCCCTAAAGTTTAGGGCCGTCACTGTTCACCGAGAGGGCCGGGCCAGCCCGGGCCAGAAACGGGCCGGGTCGGGCCAGCCCGCGGGCCGCCCGGCCCTTTTGACAACTCTATCTTTGCGTTGCTACACTTGTAATTACAAATCAAAGAAGTACCTTTACCCGAAGCCAAAAAAAGATAAAAAGCAAATACAATTAGTTGAAGGGGTTCCAATAATGATAAAAAAAAAATAGTCAAAAACTGGGCCGGAAAAGGGCCAGAAATAGGGCCAAAACCGGGCCAGAAAAGGGCCGGGGCCGAGCCGGGCCAGGTCCTAAAAAAACGGGCTGGTTTCGGGCCAGCTCGTTTTTTTAGGGCCTGGCCCAAGGCCTTGCCGGTTAGGGCCGGCACTGTTCATGGTTAGGGCCGAGCCAGCCCAGGTCAATTTAGGGCAGTGTCGGGGAGGCCCGCGGGCGGTCCGGCCCTTTTGACATCTCTACGCAAAGATACCAAGAATGTAAGGCGTAAATCATTTTCATATACACAATATTGACTTCTATGTCTTTTCACTATTAATTTGCAGTCATGACACATATTGAATTGTTTTTTGCTCATATAGGTCTAAAGCAACAATATGCTTTTGAAATTTCTGTTGCCTTAGGTTTAAGCTTACTCTTAACATATGAGTTCCTCACAATTGTTTGCTTAATTTCTTCTTTTTGTCTAGAATCGCTGATTGTGAATTTTGGATGTCATTGTATTGTGAATTTAAATGTCATTAATTCTATAACTCATGCATAGCCTCAAAAGTCATTTTGCATACAGGAAAAACAATAAGTTCTAGAAAATTTCAATTCAGGCAGAAGCCATTTGGCCATTGTATTGAGCTGAATAGTGCACTTTTTTTTTGGTTTTGTTGCATATATTGCTCTAGGAATTGTATTAATGGACGATGTCGCAATAAGTGGGCCCAAATCTTGGGGATGTGGTAATACATCTAAGAAATTATTCCATCGAACGTACTCCCCACTTTTTCCTATTCAAAGATCAGCCATTTGTCTCTGTGTTTTCACATTGAGAATTATTTGTAAATGAAGAGATGTCAAAGAGGCTTCTTACTTCCCAAACAGAACCTCCTATATATATATATATATATATAGGGAGCCGATCCACACCCACCACCATAAATCTAGCCATCCGCGTGTACTCGTGGATGGTCCAGATTTGAGACTGATTTAGCCAATTGGACTCTGCGAGCATATGAGAGACTTTTACCGGTCCAGCTTGTAATCTTTCTTAGAATTTTATCAATCAAGACTTAACAATCAGTTGGCTTTGAGTTTAGTAGAAACCAGAGGCACAATAAGATAAGTCACAGGCGAGGTACCTGAAAGGATACCTAACAGATTTGATATTTGCTTTTTGGTGCCAGAATATACCCCGGCTACAAAGACAGAATTCTACTGCAAATTTGGAGTTAGGCCTGACCAAAATCTTGAATAGCTTCCGTTATGATTGTGATGGAGTCTTGATCAGCTTAAGCTAGAATAAACACATCATCAAGCATACATGGCTGATGTCTAATTCCTCGCATTTGGGATGGAAGGTAAACTCTGCTCTTTTTGTATAAGAAACCAACAGATTTGAGAATGCCTCTATAGCTATGATGTAAATATAAGGAGAGATATGGTGACTCGGATCACATCAACAGTAGACTGGCTCTTTTTCCTTTCCCTTGTAACCCATGTGAGCTAATTTTTCTTTAAGATCTAGGACAAGCTTGGAGCACAGGGAGGTTATGAAAAGTTAAATTTGTATTATGCAGGTTATAGTATGATGGAAAGTGAAGGAAAAGCACAAGTACTACATCATACAAAACCCACATTTTGTTCTATATCATGACGTGCTTTTGTTGCTCAATTACTAAAACAAAAAAGTTCGTCAGAATTTTAAAAACGGCATTTGGCCTATAAACTCTACTGCACGGACTTCTTCCCAATATTCCCTAATTCTAGAACGTAAAGTGTTACTTATTGTGGGATGAAGCGATTTTGATAATGAACCGAAATTTAAACTTTTCTGGTTTCAGAGGTGGTACGAAGGATATAGGGGAAGACGATGGGCTCGACCAGTAATATGTTTTAGCACCATTCACATCCAGCAGAAATTTCGATAAAAACAGTGCTGCTTAATCTATACTCCATGCTTTTCCCTGCAAACAAAAATCTAAGCAACTACATAGGCATGACGCAGACGAAAGTAAAGGACGTAATAAAGAAAGGCAGCCACTCTTTGTAAGCAAACTGTTTGAGAGAAGTAGAGGAGAATGTGGAACAGAACCTTTCATGCTGTCATAACAAAGTGGCATGCCTCTCTCATTTCTCAGATTGTGATTCTTGCATGCAGCAGAGTAGGCGCACAAGTTATCAACAATGGAAAGGCAAAGTGGAAAACCTGAAAATTGTGTATACTGCTAACACAAGGCAAACTGAGAAACCTGAAACTTGTGTATACTGATAACAGTGCACAGGACAGAGAAATACATAGAGATTTAGACCTAAACTGCCACAAATACCTCAAAGCAATTAAGAACACATGTCTGTGAGTGTGTGTGCGGGCGCGCGCTTATTGTGTGTGTTTTTCCTTACCAATGGAAACTCAGAACTTTTGAATCTCAGTTCACTGGTTCCATGATTAGCACCTAAAGAAAGAAATGGACCTTCCTATGGCATGCTTAAAAAAGGAATTAAGTCAATCTCTGGGTCCTAGGTTGTAGCATATACAAAAAGATGCCACCAGCAACTGAGACATTCAGAGATTCAAATTCTCCAGCCATCGGGATGCTTACAAGCTCACATGCCTGCTTAGTTTTCTCGGAAAGGCCACTGCCTTCACTGCCCAAAACCAAGCACAACTTGATATCTCTTAAAGAATCCGCAAGCCCTTGAGACAGCCAGGCCACTGACTTCAATTCTTTATTGCTTTCTGGATGACCAGCAAGAATCTTCATTTGAAAATTCTCAACGAGAGCTTCTAGATGATTCCAACTGCCAGAAACTACAGGAAGCTGAAAGGAGGCACCCCTGCTAGCTCTAAGTGCTTTCTCGTTGAATGGATCACAACAGCCAGGGAGAAGAAAGACACCACCCTGTTGGACATGAGTTCAAATTTTAAGAAAATTCCCCTAGAAAAATAGAAGTTACAACTAAATATAGCATGCAGATTACATGTAAACAAAGGGTATAAGAAAAGAAGGGTTACGACTGAAAGACAGAATCTGGAAAGCATATATCAGATGAACACTATTGTTCTTTTTTCTTTTTATGAACAGGTGGGAAACCAGATCGAAGAACTAAAAGTAACTTGGGTTGCAAAAGCACAACACTCTGACTAATGAGCCTTCGCAAAGAGAATGTCAGTTTAATGAAAGCTGTCTGGCCAATCAGATCAAATGTGTTACTCAGAAAGCTAAGGAAACGATTTTTGTTGAATATAACAAATCACCAAAAAACCAAGATGGCGATCCCTTAATGTAAAACTAGATGTCTCGTCACTCTGCCTTGATGCATGTGATGATACGCACATTCTGAGAGCGTCAAGAATACGTGCATAACTCATAATTTCCAACCTTTTGGAGTTACACAAAAGCAAAAGAAATAAACAGGCTTAAAGTAAAAGAGATAACGGAAGAACCTTGAGAAATTTTCCATTTTAAAAAGTGTGAAAATCACTCCTTACCCATTTAAAGGCCATGGCTGACCGAATCAATGTGCCCAGGTTACCAGGGTCCTGCAATTAACAAATCATAATGCATGAAAGACAAACATACAGAACATCTGCAAAGAACGTAGAACGAAATAGCAGCCATATGAAAAATCATGGAACAAAAGCTCCTCGTAATCTTATCTACATTTAAAAGTTACTAGCACAAAGCTGCGGGCAGAAGATGATGGTGTGTCGTACATAAATAAGAACTTTCTCTTGGTTGCTTCCACGCTTCCACACTCTCTTCGTGCCTCATTGTAGGTGCTCCGATTTGTCATTTAACTTCTCTGTTGTACAAAATGAAATAAAGCATGATTTTTTGTCATGCTTTATGGCGCAAAATCCAAAGGCTAACTCTATTGCCAAAGAGATGTAAAGTTGATTGAAGCCAATGGTATAACCACCAAAAGCAGGCATTGCTTTGACAAAACCATGCCTGCATGACATAGGGCTTGGCGGTCCCAAACCATGAACACATAAGAATGAGCCCCAAGTTTCATATTCCTGCTAAAACACTTGTTTGCCTATATTGGGGTACACCTTCAAGCAGCAAGCAGGACTAAAACCAATATTTCTACCAGTTTTGAGCATTTCTGCCACACCCCCTATTGGAGTCTCTCTAACTCTAGTGCCAAGTACAAACACATAAATAACCAGCAAACGCTTCCTCATTCACTATAAGAACTGCAGGTACAGGAGTATAATAACCTGGATTCCATCAAGAACTAAAACTCGATGTGGAGATGGAAACCATCTACGACAATCTTCCTCTTGCTGGTTGTCATCTATAACAAGGAAAGTTGGTGGAATTCTCATTAAGGCAATTGCGTCGATAGATTCAGTTGATTGCACTCCTGAAAGTTTTTTCATCACAGGTGAACTAACACGAACAACACGAACCGGGTAATCATCGAACTCTTCAAGCACCTCAGCTTTGTCGAGTACAAGTAAACAGTCTATTGCACTAGAACTGGCCTGCAGTGATTCCTGAAACCTGTATATCTCCCTGTGAAAAGGTCATAAAACTACTTGGATGTATTTTACTACTGCAGAGATTTTGGAAGAGAAAACCAATTAAAGAACTGAAACATGACGAAGAAAAGCTTAAAAAAAGAGAGATGCATTATCAAATGATGAGCAAACAAAAATAAATTGAAAACGAACCAATTTCCTCAAAAGGCAAGTAAAATGCAAGGGAACAACAATATTACATACTCAAGTTAGACCACTGAAAGTCATAATAAGAAGAAGGAAGAAACTAGGTAGCTGTGCCCCTCGATTCTACAATTGTGCTTGAGATTGTCGTAAACTGCATGAGAAGTAGTGTTCAAGGTTATGGTAAGCTGCATGGGTTAGCTGACGAACATACTTTAATGTATCTGCAACTTGCCTCTTTGCAGCTCAACTGGAATGCTAAGAGAGAGCAGAGCCCAGCATACGTCTTGTTCTAAATTAATTTTAGGCCTCTACAATTGAAGAATTAACTGTTCTTGTGTTAGATTTCAACTATAATCTAGTTAGGATACAAGGACCACATACAAAAAATAAAATGAACTGAACAACCCTCCAATTCTTTTCCATTATTTCTTTGCCAGCAACAACTTACCAAAATAAGCACAACCCACCTCGAATTGTCACTAACATAGGAGTTAAGCACATCATTCATCATATTTATACACACCAACATCTAATAGCATTTCCACAAATGCACAACTTTTCAGCCTGCTAAGGATAGTAAAGCAAGAAGGGTATATCACTAGTGGCACTTCATGCACTACTTGGCATAATGTACCCGATACGAACCAAGTATCTCAGTAAGGCAGCCTGATAAAGGATAGTAAAGCAAGAACGGTATATCAATACTGGCACTCCCGGAATTGCTAATGGCACTTCATGTACTACTTTACATACTCGTACCTGATACAAACCAAGTGTCTCAGTAAGGCGTAGATTAAATGGCATTAGCAATTTACCACTGCCAAGTGCCAATAGGGCTACCCATTCAAAAAACACAAAAAGACATTGAAATTTAAAACAGGCCTATTCAACACCCTTCCGCACTAATAGCTCAACCTAGGGGAACAATTTTTCCATAAGGTACAGCTATCTAAATCTGCAGTGCCAGTAGCAAAACAGCTGAAAATAAAAATTCCCCTCGAGTTGTACCAAAAGCCCAGAAATTAAAATTCAAACTAACCATGATCTGTTGAAGTATCTACCCTATCTAGTGAACCAAGTAATAAATACGAAGTTTGATTAGCATAGTGTCGTAGGGAAAAGCAAGAAACCTGATGGGAGTAGAGCCAACAACAAGAACGGAACCATGAGAGTGGCGATAAGACGGGCTGTGGCGAAGCTTGAGGC
The DNA here is from genome assembly GCA_033065855.1 of Escallonia rubra. NCBI lineage: Eukaryota > Viridiplantae > Streptophyta > Magnoliopsida > Escalloniales > Escalloniaceae > Escallonia > Escallonia rubra. Next base: position 176,247 of record JAVXUO010001836.1, on the reverse strand, counting down.
AGTGCTTGACAAATGGGTTTGACGTGCTTGTGATGCACTTCACATGGTATGGCAAAGGAAGTGAACTATTAATATCACATTCATCTTCATCAGCACAGGCATTTGGAGCCTTTAAAAGAGGTTTAGTTGAGCTTCGAACGATTGATTGTTTGGTGCGTGAATTTGTTGGTTTAGTGAGGGGAAGTTGGAAGGTTGATACCCAGGCCGCATTGGCACTTTGCATATTTTTTCTTTCCGCTCTCGTCTGAACACCGATTGTACAGTTCAGAGTTCAAAGTTTACTATTGCAGTTCATTTTGCCTGGGGGCATGTGGGAGAAGTACCAAACTGGGAAGGAACCTGTTGAACGAGACAAAAATAGCAATTTAACTGTGACTAAGGATATGACGAGGTGGGTGAGGTCATCTTACGGCTCTTACATTAATAATAATTTTTGATTTAGTAATTTAACATTTAGGCCTGCTTGACAGGACCTTTTTTTTCAGTTTTGTAAACTTGAAAAAAAAGTTGTGTTTGGTAACTATTTTTTTTTCTCCAGTTTAAAAAACCTGTTTTTAAATCAATACTGTTTTTAAAAACACAAAAAATGAGTTTCGGTTTTCAGTTTTGGTTTTTTTTTTTAGACCACCACCCTCCCACCGCAGGCAGCCACCTCCGGCCGCGGCGGCCACCTCCAGAGACCACCGCCGGCCGTCGGCAGCCACCAGCCACTGCCAGCCACGGCCACTTCCCACCACCGCCATCGCAAACCACCACAAAAAAAAACTCAAAATAAAAACTAGGTTATCAAACACCCACTTATTTTTGTAAAAAAAAAAAAATTAACTGCTCTTTATTTTTAATTTTCTTTTGGAAACTGAAAAAAAAAGTGTTGTTAGATATTGTTACCGCTTTAAATAATTTACACTTTCGTTTATTTGCAAGTACACATTTTTAAGACATCTTTCTTGTTCAAATTGTTTGGCGTGAGGTAGTATCACACTATCACGGGCCAAGAAAATTTAAGAATTTTGCTTGCTTCGGCATCCGTGTCGATTCTCCGCCAATTGAGATTTGTTTTCACTGCAACATCAAGAAAAGATTATGTCTAACGGCGATGTGAGGTGAGAAGAAGGTGATAAGGGAATCGACGCAAGGCCTTCGATGGTCAACAAAATGACAGAGAGGAGGCAAGATCCATAGAGTCTGTTACGTCAACCATGACACCTCGCAAGTTCGTCAAGTAGGTGACCCTAATATGTTAGGGTCATCACTTCCTTACATAATGTCAATTCATCGAATTTTTTAATGAACTCCATTAATTTTAGCGTGTGAGGTGGGAATGAACGCAGCAATATAGCAAATGCTATTGGATCGTGATACCGTGTCTTCACAATGACATTATATCACCGTCTGTCAATGACCAGATTAGATATTAGTTTATAAACTATTCTCATATCAATTTATCTAATCATCTTATTGTCAGTTTGGAGACTTATTAGCAGTTTTTATGTAATTTGACTTGCATATGATCATGAAAAATGGTCAAAAGACCGCATTGTTCACCAAAACAAAGTCAAAGGACGAATTGCTTAAAAAAAAAAAAACCTAAAATCAAAAGGACCAAATTGAGATTTCTGCTATCAGGTTTTTGCTTCGAATCGTGGTTCTTGCTTCCTAATTTTTAATTGTCCAATTGAAAATAAAATCAAGGGTTGCTGAAGTCCCACTTTTTAACCAGTATCAACAAAATTAGTAACAAATACTATCAATTTTTCTGAATTAATCTAGATTGAATCAGGTTTGATCATCTCAAAATCAATCCAAAACACACCGATTAAAATCAAGTTTGATCATCCCAAAATCAAAAGCAAATCCCAAAACTGTACCCCGTACTTTGCATTTTGTATAGCTTTAGTACCTAAGTTTGAAGGTGCGCCAAAGAAGTACTCAACTTTGAAATAGCGTACCAAATAAGTACTTCGATTAACGGATGACGGATACCGTTAGAAAATCAGAGGGGTAGAACTGTCATTATTAAATAAAGGACATAAAGTTGTCATCATGGCCACACGGGCTGTGTGGCTGTCCTTTTTTACATCCAATGCACTTTTTTACAATTTCAATACAAAAAATTTCTTCTCCTCTCTCTCTATTTTTCTTTCTTTCTCTCACATGCAGAACCATCAACCACTCTCACACTCTCTCTCTCTCTCTCACACAAGTGCGCGCATAAACCCATCACCCACTCTCTTTTTTCTTCTTCTTCTCTCTCTCTCATACATGCAGACCCACTCTCTCTCTCTCTATTTCCCTTCTTCTTCTTCCCCCTCCCCCTCTCTCTCTCTCTCTCTCTCTAACACACACACACACACGCAAACCCATCACCCACTTTCTCTCTCTTTTTTTCTTTTCTCTCTCTCTCTGCGTATACTATACACCGCCACCGACCACTGAGGTAAGAACCCACAATCACTAAGGTAAGAACCCAACACCCACAATCATTACTCCATCACCGTCGTCGCCAGCAATTTCATGCCATGCTTGAATTTATATGATACAAGACGGAATTGAACGAATTGCGCGAGTAGATGATGACATTGATTTTTGGGATTTTGGTATTTATATAGATCCAGATACATCCAAAAATTAATCAAAACTGTGAATCTATCAACAAAATTTAAAAACTCCATTGACTTTCTTTTGTTGCCGGCGATCTCTCTGTGTGGGTTGTGTGCGCGCGGGCGTGTCTGTGTGTGTGAATTAAGGGGGGAGAGAGAGAGAGAGGGGGGGGGAAGAGTAAGACTGTCATAATTAGAGTTGTCATTTGGGCCGGGGGCCCCGCGGGCCGGCCCGTTTTGGCCCGTTTTTGGCCCGGGCTGGCCCGGCCCTCCAAATGAACAGTAGAAGCCGGAAAAAGGGGGCCAAGGGCCTGGGCTTGGACCAGGCCGCGATATGGATCAAAAATGGCCCGGCCCGGCCCGATTTGGCCCGGGTTTGGCCCGGCCCGGGTACGGCCCGGATTCGGCCCTGGTTTGGCCCGGGTTTGGCCCGGCGGCTGGCCCGGTTTGGCCCGTTTTTGGCCCCACTTGTTTTTTAAAAATCTACTTTTCCCCCTTTCTTCCACCCCTTTTCCAAAATTCCACTTTTACCCCCCCAACAGCTATATAACGGCTAGTTTGGGGGGTATTTTAGTCTAACCAATTTCTTTCACTCCTTTACACTTTTACCCTCCCCAACAACTATAAACGGATAGTTTGTAGGGGTATTTTGGTTTTTTGTGAAGTTTCTCAAATCTATACATTCACACCATTTCTCTCTAATTTTTCACACCAATCTTCTTTCTCTCTTCTTACTCTCACAACAAGCTTTGCTACTATTTTCCTCTCCAATTACTACTCTTGCTAATTACTACTAATTAGTATTCTTGTTATTTACTAATTGCAAATTTCTTTCTACTCTTGCTAATTACTACACTAGTCTTGCTAAATTTTTTTTTTAATTACTAACACTCTAATATTTGTTACTCGTTCATTCTTTTAATTGTTATTTCTTATTACTACTCTTATACTTGTGTATTTAGTTATTCTTACAAAGTTTAGCGTGAAATATGGCTGGATTATTGAAGAAAATGAGGCGTGCATCGTCATCACGAAAAACGTCATCATCGTCGCAAGCACCACCACCAGCACAAGCGCCAGCGCCACGGCCAGCACAAACACCAGTCCAAGCACCAACACAACCATTCGTTCCTGGACGAATGAGTACAGGCTGTATGATAGATACCCAAGCCAATTGGGAGTTCAATCAAAACATTCCAGATTTTACATACACGCCTGATGAAGACCCCCCGCATTATAGTCAAGGACGCAGCTCGGTTGGCGAAGCTACTACTCCGTGGCCTAATCTCAACCCTACCTCCAGTCATGATGAAGAAGGGCCGAGCAATGCCTCCGGTAACGTTCCAGACGTCCAAAGGGGGAAAAAAAAAAGCCGAGTGTTGGAATCATTTCGACGAAGTTACGGTGGACGGCATCCGAAAAGCTCGATGTAAGTACTGTCTTAAATTATTTTCGGCTGGTAGTGGTAATGGACATCTTAACAGGCATTACCCTCAGTGTGCACCTCGACAAGGCCACATCGAACCTACCCAAACCCAGTTATCGTTTGACAGTAGATTATTTGTATATAATCAGCGAGAGCAAAAAAAAAAGGCCTGGGCCCGGCCCAAGCCCGACCCTAAATATTGGGCTTAGTGCCTGGGCCTGGCCCAAGCCTAGGATTCACTGCGCCCGGCCCGGCCCGGCCCGTTTTCCCCTCCCTCGGCCCGGCCCGTTTGCAGGCCCGATGGGCTTGGGCTGGGCCGGCCCAAGCCCGGCCCTTTGACATCACTAGTCATAATGATAAACTTTATGTCATTTTTTTCATAAGGACAGTTCTACCCACTGATTTTCTAACGACATCCGTTGCCCGAGGTACTGATTTGGTACGTTATTTTAAAGTTGAGTACTTCTTTAGTACACTTTCAAACTTGAGGATATAGTTTTGGGATAGCCCCAAAATCACTCCCAAACACAATGCCAAGTGCAATAAGCCAGGGGATAGATTGCTGTCATTACACTTCACCCCATCAACCATATTCAACTGTCCTTAAATTTTTCCCTCACATTTCATAATATTTTGATTTCACCATCAAAATCTAGTACATTTCAAACTATGCCCTTACTCATAGGCAGTGCAAGGTGGGGTTTTCTTTGAAATTTTTTGGTTCTCATTTCTTTTCTTTGGCTTCTGCCTGGCTTCACCTATGCATCAAGCCTTATAGCAGAGTCAGGCCTTTTTAGCCTGTTTGGCGTAGTCCACTAGCCTATTAGCAGCAAACAATGTGATGTTGATGTCTATGGAAACTTGACATTTTTTTTAAACAGGACGTTGATCATCTAATATGAGAGAGGATCAAGTCTCCATTTTTGTGTCCAATATATGCTGAGGACTTTCTCAGATACGGCAAGCGGTGATCATCAAGGACAATGACCAGGATCATGTGAGCAGCAGTAATGCCCTCATTGCCCTGTGAAGAGATATATACATTAACGCCTTATCGGTCATTTCCACGTCTTCAACCAATCGACATCCATGCTAGCAACACTGCCTTCAAAGGTGGAATTCTGCTGCAGGTAGGAGCGGACTTCAGGTTGTCACAGAAGCACGATAAGCATCTTCTTTTCAAAAAAAAAAAATAGTCAAAAAAGAGAGGACTAAACAAACCAAAAAAGGGGAAAACTCCACTAATAACACTGGAGAAGTTACTTTAAGCAATAGCCAATAGAATATGAAAGAGGAAATCCTCCAAAATTTTATGAAACAGAAAGGCAATACCTTTTCAGCAGCACTAGTCAAGAAGTAGAGTTTCCAAGTTGGAAAAATATGTCCAATTGGGGTAGAATCTATAACCTACGAGATGTTGGCAAAGTTGACGATATTCCTTGACCAGGATATTTAGTAATCGAAGTTATTGGGTCCTGACTGTACATTCTCTGCGAAATTTCAGGCATGTATGACCTCTCTGATGTTGTTGGCATACTGTCAATCCTCTGAGTTGTCGAAGGGATATACGTATTCTCGGAGCTTGGAGGCATAGCATCGGTTCTTTGGGACGAAGCCATGTCATGGCTGTAAGATGTGATATACATTCTCTCAGTTGCTGGATGCATAGAAGGGTCCGTACTTAGAGACATTAGACCAACACCATCATTCCTGTGAGACGTCAGCATGTATAACCCCTCAGAATTGGAATGCATGGCTGTGTCCGTCCTTTGAGATATTGGACCCGCATTTTCTTCCCTCTCAGATATCATAGGCATGTATACACCCTCAGAAGCTGGAGGTGCATTGACGTCTGTCCTATGAGACAGACCCATACTGTCGATGCTGAGAGACACAGAATTCACTATGTGGTTCCTATAAGACATGGGAGTCGATAATCTCTCAGCAAGCGTAGCTGACGTAGTATCCATTCCCTGAGATGCTGGAGCCATGCTTTCAATCCTCTGGGAACTCTCAGGTAAATATGTCCTCTCAGATGTCGGCAGAAGAGTTTCAGTCCTTTGTGATGCCAATGACAGAGCTTCATCCCACTTGGATGTTTGAGGCATATGAACCCTCTCAGATGTTTGAGGGAAGGACAACGACACTTCTTGGGTACGTAAATCATTTGCAGAGACAGATGTAGGTAACGGCATTCTCTGATTCGTTGAAGCCCTCTCAGAAATTGTAGGGGTGACCAGTAACCCTCCCTGGCTTGCTAATTCCTCATCTATTATTGGAGGTGTAGATGCCAAATCTTCCTGATCTGGCGAATCTCCCTCACTTGTTGCATGAAAGGGGTAGGACAAATTATGGCTGGGGATGGCTGGGGACACTTCTCGGCTAGGTAAATCACTTTCAGATGTTTGAGGCTGCAGTAAGGACAGTCCTCGACTACTTATCTCTGTCTCGGATGTTGGAGGGAGAACTAACGACACTCTTCGGGTTGGTAAGTCCTTCCAATGTTGAGCGACGGTTTTTATCTGAGTGTAAAATTGAACACCTGCCTTACCTACACTTCGAGAAAAAGAAAGAAGCTTAGGTCTTTGTGGCTTCTTTTTCTTTCGGCATGTTGTGTGTGTCTCAAGGAGAGGGGGTAGGGGGAAGGGGCGGGAGGATTTCCTAAGGTGTTTGTGTGTGTTTGCAAGTAAGCGTGCTGCACCTGTGTTGTGTTGTGTGTGCCGTGTGCACGCGCGCGCGTGTGTGTGAGAGTGAGAGAGCACTGAATATTTGTACCAGAGAAATTCAGGTCACCAGCAAAAGACGCCTTGGATCCATTGAAGGAAGAAAACGGCAAGGGGATTGGAACAGGAACATTTATTCCAACCTAAGTGAGTCCCAAACGATGTCAGACAACACCTCAATTAGAGTGAGTATAAATACGTTCAAGCACTTCTCAAACATGTCAGATGTAGCAGTTTGGCTTACCAATCCAGCTTCAACTTCATTCTGGAACTTCCTAGCAGCAATACCAGATGTAGTGAATATGGAAGCTCCGTTCCCATACCTGTAATTGCAAGAAATTAGACAAGGAAACCAAGAAAATCCTGATTTATGGACAGACTTGTTCTCAGATAAGCATGTGCATTTTAGAACGAAAAAATGTTAACCATGATTTAAAGACGGTGGTCCCGCCTGTGCGGTGACACGAATGTGGCATCATGATATCTCAACACAAATGGTGGCACAATTGTTAAGGGAGACCGGGGCCATGGTCCCGATTATAGATATATGCCTATAAGATGACATTCACAGAAGCTTGGTCACCCCAATAAAAATTCCGCTACATAACCACTTCTATCAAATTTCATTACAAATTGCAGAGCGAAACCTTCAAGCAAAGAATGTTGGAACCAGGGACCAAATGCAAGCGGAAAGAATTGAATCCAAGACCTTAGCTGCATGATTCAATAGAAACTAGGTCCACTGTATTGTCAACTCAAATTCTGTAATTTTCTAAGCGAGAGAGTATCATCTCCTTTGATTGCAACAATTCCACGTAAGGGTTACTTTCCCAGCCTTCCCATTTAGCATCTTCCGCTGGGCCCCAGGCCCGGTTATAGACTTCCAGCAAACCAGGGGAAAAAAAGTAATATTCTCCTAGTTTCCTCTCCTATGAGCCCCTCTCCCTGGCCATAAAATAGAAGATCCTGGAGAAACTATAAGATCACATCCTCCATTTCGAACCATGGCGGTATAAACAAGCAAGCCAGAAGAACCATCTGAAGTTAATGAAGATGTTGAACATGTTAAGACTGGATAATGGAATTGATGAAGACACTATTGAAGGGTTGAAAATGTTAGCTAAGCCGTTTAATTACATAGGGAATAACGCACATATTGACTTAATCATGGTGCAGATTCCTTGATGTAGTGATGGGACGAGAAGCACTTTTCCTTCTATGGGATTTCATTTTTAAGCTGTTTTATTAGTTCACAAGGCTTCAGCGTCTTTGTACTCAAATTCATACCTTTCTCTCTTCTTTCCTCTTCTCTCTCACTATCACTATATCAAGTTCCCCATCTGGCCTCCTCATCCCAGTCCATCCACTCATGTAGTGGCGGAGCCAGAAACTTAGTTCAAGGTGGGCACCTAATAGCCAACATTTTTTTGCCTAAAATACAGTCGTCAATGAGTTAGACCTAGCAAACTAATGACCATGGTCCAAAGGGGAAAGAAACAAGAACTCCAATTCGAAAATTCGAACTCCAATTCGTTCAAGCGGAGCAATATATTCAACTTGTTCATAAAAGCTCCAATTCTCAAACCTCAATTGCCAAATTCAGTGCTAAATTCTTCCAAATGCCAAAGTCCCACTTCCTAATTGCAACCACAAGCAGCAAATGCCTACCTCTCAATCCAAAATTAAAAATCCCAACAAACCTCAATCTGAAACCTATACACGCACCACCCACAAGTAACAATTGCAATTTGAAAATAAAAATTCAAAATCTCAATCTAAAATTAAGAATCCCACTAGCGGCCCCAATTCCCAATTGGGAATAATAAGTTCCAAAACCCAATTTTCAATTCTAATTTGAAAAAGAAAAAAAAAAAGAAAGGGTTCAAAGTTCAACGGATTACAAATTTTAAGAATGAACACTGGAATTCTAGATCTTACTTCGCTTTCAAAGTGGAGGATTAGGGTTTGCAACCTTGCCTGGAGACGATGGAGCAATACAAGTAATCATGGGAGGATGGTGGCTACATATTTGTTATGGGGGGGGGGGGAAGCTAGGGTTCTTTGTGATTTTCAGGCTAAAGGAAATGTGGTAGAGAAAATTAGGTGAGATACTGATATTTTAGGAAAGAAAATATGAGAAGAACATCATTGCATAAAAGCAAATGCATCATGACGAATCGACGACGCCGGAGGAATCAATAAATCGATGAATCGAGCAATACACCACGACTTCAACCATCCTACCGTGATTGAATCTATTATCTACAGGACTATGTCGGGCGCCGGAGGTGGACCTGCCAAGTGGAGGGAGTGGGCCGTGGTGTTGAGGGCGTAGAGCCGGTGAGGGGACTGAGGAGACGGTATGCTATGTGGCTCTCTCCATTATGTGGCTTTCAGGTTTTGGAGGCAGGGAGACTTTGAAAACAATAGAGAATAAAGATGACTTTTTGTGTTGACCTTATATGTGTGGACTTTTTTTATTATTATTATTATTTATGCAAGTTTAGCATTTTAAATGACTAAAGATAAATTTTTTAACTATCTTTAGAATTTTTGGATAGCCTAATATACAAAATGACTAAAAATATATCTCCTTTAAGCATTTTTAAAATTTTTAGGTGGACACTTTTCTCATTTATAGATAAATCGATCGTTATGCAGATTAAGGATTTAGGTCATCTATTCTATCCTTTAGTGAGCCATGAGTTAGTGGAGTGTTAAATGTGGAGCGAGAAATATAATGAAGAAGTGTAAGAAAGTGGGCCAGGAGAGAGAAAATGAGTTAGTGGAGAGCTAAATGTGGAGAGATAAATAGAATAAAAAAAGTGTAAAAATGATAAATACGTAAAAATATCTACATAATCTTTCTTAATTTGGAAAGTGAGCAATTTTTGTGGGACGGCTCAAAAAGGAAATATGATCAATTTATGTGGGATGGAGGGAGTACTACATAAAAAAAGAAAAATCACAGAGAAGCAGGTGGGCAAAGGCCCACCTGTGCCCCCCATTCCCTCCGCCACTGCAGTGATGCATGCAACCCATGATTCAATCTTTTTTACCTCTTTTTAAGGAATGGCCTTGGCTTTTTGCCCATGATTCAACAAGAAGAAAGAATCATGAAATTCTCCATGAACATGGCTGTCAAGACTCAAGAGAAAAGGTTTTGAAAAGAGGAAAGTAGATGGAATAGTGAAACATTTTCAGCCATTGCCAGCCATCTTGACCCCTCAACACCTCTGGTTCAATCAAACAAGAGTGCTAAGAGTTGTCGAACAACAAAACCAGCATGTGGTTTTCAATGTTTATCAACCTTTTAAGTTTTTTATTCTCTGTAGGTATGCAAACACACAGACATACACATATATATATCTTGATGACAATTGTATAATTTTTTAAGACTTCTAATTTCATAAATAAAGAGGCCTATTAAGGTCAAATATTCCAAAAGCTAGGTTTTATTGACACATGTGAGATCTATGGATTGCACTTTGTTTTTTTAGCTCTGTGTAATAAGAACAGATTGCCCTTTGTGTAGTAAATCCAGATTTGATTTCATCCCTAGATTGAGCACCAAATTGTCCATCTTTTAGATGCCCACTACCTGACAAAGACAATCTAGTCCACCATCCCAATCTGAGAGGGCGCCATCTAACTTCTCTCATCTCTGCCGTTCACTACTACTAGAGGCAAATTTTCTCTATCTTTTCGATGCCCACTACCTGACAAAGACAATCTAGCCCACCATCCCAATGTGAATAGCAGAGAGCCAATCTGATTTCTCATCTCTGCTATTCACTACTACTAAAGGAAAATTGTGGGCATTTGTTGTTAATGACAAAGCATCTGTGAAGAAATTTTTTTTTTAACTCTTTAAAGGAGCAAACAATGTAACAATAGGAAGCGTTGGCAGCTAACTCCCGCGCACAGCATGAATCAGCTCCCAATATGAACGTGCGTGCGACTATACATGCATGTATATATATGTGAACCTTAAAAAGATATTTATACTTGTACGATTTTAAGGCGCTCCAGCTATGAGCCAATTCTGCTAGACCTTGCCAAAAAATAGCTCGGATACCACGTTGATTAACTCTAACAGCTTGCTTTTAAAAATGGACTCAATAAATCTTCTAAACAAAAAAGAAGAACGAAAGAAAGAAAGAAAAAGGGCCCAAGCGTATCACGCCTACACAGTTCATCAGCAAAAATTGCGTCTATATAGGCAATATGCTAATTAGAACTTCCAAATATTTACTTTTCAGAATGTAATACTTTTTGCATCAAATCATGGTTCCACAACTGAACTCACACAAATACACACAGAGAATAGGGGTGGGGCAGAGAAAGCAAATATAGTACACAGAACACCAACAAAAAGTTTCTCCACTTAAGCAATTTTAAAGAAACAGTTGAAGAGAGCTATCCACAGGCCACATTAAATAGTAGTAGTAAGGGTAAATGCAGTACTTATTCCTGTTGACAATGGAGATGGCCTCTTCTAGACTGTTAGCCTGTTAGTAGTTTAAACAACAGATGTGTCAGTCTCTTAACCAAAAAGTACAATCAAGATACAAGCTAAAAAAGTTACCAACCTAGCAATACCTGAATACATAGTAGAACTGGTCCAAACATTTCTTCCTGCCCAACACAATATATAGTGTGGTCAATAATATGTAAGTGCCTTTCGCTCAACTGTCCATCCAAGTAGAAATGTATTCTATTCAAGTACATCTGTAGATAAGATGAAGCATGAAAACTGATACCTTATAGCATTCCATGCTTGTTGTCACATCACATAAGATAGTAGGGGCGACAAAGTTTCCGTTCAAATATCTTGGAACCTACAGAAAAGAAAGCAGCTCGTGAATGGTTTATAAGGTTTCTGGTTATTTCTTCTGCCAATTCTTGATAAAGCACTGCCCACGAGGTGGTGGGGTGCAGCGGGGTGGGGTGGGGTTGGGGAGGGCTTGTGGAGAGAAAAGGGGAAGAAGCAGTATCATACCAAATTGCTCCCCATGGAGAGACTAAGACCTTCAGGAAAGGTCACTTATGAAACGAGTACCCTTAGCCTAAAAGTCGCCTCGACCAAGAAAAAGTTTTGACTTAAAAATAAGAGAATAAGAAGTATCTTGAAAGGCCAAAGGTCTTCAGTAGATACAGTCATACAGTTTCCAAACGGCCACTGAACAGTCAACCATTGTTGACCAAGCATCACTTAGAACAAGTACGCAAAGGTCAGAATAACTTGCTATATCTGCGCGTACTACATGAGACGATAAAGCTAATCATGCCCCGAGGCAGTCTCCACTGCAGCTCCAAACATATAGAAAAGAAGGCAAGAGCTGTCTGTCAAGGCAATGATGTGTGGTATCTGTGTGCATATCTATATATCTGTTGGCCTAAACTTCTATGAGTACACTTCTGAGCAAATGAACCTTAACACAAATGTAACCACCACATGGAATGAGCCACGTGCACTTGACCCTCTTCTTTTTTTATTATCTAAGGTTCTCTCTCTCTCCCTCCATCTGTATAACTTCTTTCTAATTTTTCCACTCGAATTTTCATCTCCTTGTCGCTCTCGTAATTTGTTAAGCATGATATACATTGTTGGGCCCATCCTCTAACAGCTTAAGCTTTTAGAGTAGATGGTAACTTAACATGGTATCAAGGCTTTCGTTGGTCTTGGATTCGATTATTCCTGCTTGGATTTTGGTCCCCACCTTTTGTAATAGTGCAATTCGCACTCCATTTATTTGTGCACTTGGTGGTGCTACATCTTAGTTCGTTTCTCATTGATCTGTCTCTCCACGTGGAACAGAGGGCTTGCAAGTGAGGGAAATTGTTAATCATGATGTATATTGTTGGGCCCACTCTCTAACAACTCAAGCATTTAATGCAGATGGTAACTTAACATAATTATCACTATTCCGGATCAACAATGAGTTATTTAAATGAAGCTCAGGAAATTTGAGGGATTGTTGAGAAAACCATAAGGCGTGAACTGTTTTCTAGAGACCTAGGCGATAACAAGTTTTTGTTGCTTTCGGCCGGGTTCTATAATACTCCCTCCGTCCCTTTTTAAGTGAACCATTTTTCTTTACACGTATATTAAGGATTTAGGTTATATATTGTGTGTCTTTCCCATTTTACCCTTTAGAGAGGGGGGAATAAAGTGGGCCATGAGAGAGAAAATTGGTTGGTAGAGTGTTAAATGTGGAGAGAGAAATAGTATAAAGTAGTGTAAAGTGGTGGGCCAGGAGAGAGAAAATGAGTTGGTAGAGAATTAATTGTGGTGAGAGAAATAGAATAAAAAAATATATAAAAAGGGTAAATATGTAAAAATACCAACAGAATATTTCCTAATTTGGAAGTGATCACTTTTTGTGGGACGGCCCAAAAAGGAAATTTGATCACTTTTTAAGGGACGGAGGGAGTATATTTTAAGAGATTTAGGTACTGGTTTGAGCTAGTTCTTGAGCCTAAATATGTTTTTGGATAACGTTCGTAACCATTCTACATTTCTTAGATGCTTGACTTGTCCATATTTGTTATAGCTGGTTACTTCGTGGAATTGAGACATGGCAAAAGGACGCGTTACATCCACCGGGGGTGGAATGGCCGTGAGCCACTCCAATTTGCCTTAGAAAGTCGGATGGAATAAAAAAGGTGTGCTCCTTTTATTTATGTGTTATGTGGTCTGATAAGGCTAGAACAACAACAGAGTATATTCTAAAGTAGAAGGCCAGACAGCACGAGCATCAGTACAGATATAAAACTCTTTTGTTATAACTTGGCTTACTTAACTCCATGAAGCCTAATACAAACTGTGGCTCAACTTTACAAATTGCTTTTAAGACTTGAAGTGCATCTTTTCGGACTTACTCTAGCACGTGATGGAAGGAGATAAGTCTCTTTCCTTACATTATGCTGTTCTTAACAAATAATTGAAGGAGTTATCAGGATTCAGGCTGATTGTCTCAAAGATGCTAGCAAGTTCCAAATAAAAAACTAGTCAGCATTGTCCTTAAGTTCTTAATTGCAACTCTCTCCCTTCAGTCTAATGCATATGTCAAAAGTACAAGAGGACATCCTAGTTCTATGGTGTAACAAGTTGTGCAGAAAGATTTAGATTGACTTTTACCCCTCATCATCAGGACAAGTTTGCTTTAGTGATCATATGAACACAAACAAAATTATCTCAGGGGCGTTTATCGGAGCACGAGGCATGCATGGGAAATTTAAGAAGTTGCATCCTCCTGCTTGTGATCGTTGAAGTATATAGGGGTGCCCATAGCCATTTGTCTGAAGCGTTTGAGAACAGTAATTACTCCCCAGCACTTTACTTAAAGCCCTTGTCCCAATATTAGCTACAATCTCTTAAGCATCTGATCTTCCGGCTCAACTCATCCTCTACATCTTACTGCCTCCACCACTGGCTTTTCCAGCCCTTGGGTTCTGAACTCAAGAGGCACAGATCATATTATAGCTTTTCCTAGCTCCTTTTTCCAGTATTCCGCACGTCCGAGTGGAGACAATGTCACCCAAGTTTCCAACTAATTTCTTGTCTACTAGTTGTAGCCCTCATGCATTAAACTGTAAAATCACTCTCTATCCTTCTCCTTTGTTATTTTATGGACTGGAAACAGGATATGAAATCAGGTCACACAGAGGGCATTATGGTTCAAAAAAAGAATTTTGCTCAAGGAAATGCAGTACTCCTACTATCTTGGCTTCTTCCCCAGCCACTAAAATGACATCAGAAATTAGGTTATCCTTAATTGGTGTTTAAGAACTTCTCTATGCAATCTAAGAAGCAGATGAACTGAAAAGAATTATTGAATTGTTAGAATTTTCCAAGCGCAGTTCTAGTAATGATTCAGTTAGATGGGTCCAAATGTTCTGCTATTCGTAAATGGTCTTAAAATGGTGTGCTACTTAAACAAACTATCGTACTTGTACCTTGCATCACAAGAATGAGGTGCCTCAATGTTTTCCGTTAATCCATTAAGCGATTTATACTGCAACAGGCTTTTCATCTTATCTAGGGCAAGAGGGATTTGTTAAGGTCATGCTGTGCAGATAGGGTCATGCTGTGTCACAAACAAAGCATGATGGAGGAGTACATACACTTGGCTGCAATTGGCTTTGCTTAGAAAAAGCTTGTGCTATTACTAACAGAATTTAGGAGAGTGTACAATAAGCACTGAAAGCATATTTAACACCAAGTAAAACAATGTCTAACATGAGGATACCACTTCAGCTATGTACAGCGAGAACAAGAAACGATAAACTTACAACCTGTAGTATAACAAAGTAGACTGAAAATTTTGTATGAGCTGTTGACTAATAACATATTCTCATAGAAAATACTTGCAACATGCAACAACAATTATCGGCAGACATATGAGATGGGTCAATCATTTCCCTTTTGCTTCCTTCGCATTTTCACTTACTAGAGACCCGTATGAAATACAGACACGAACTCCTGAAAACTTTGAAAAGATGTAGGCGTTCTCGAGAAAACTGAAGTCCACAGGACAATTGATGCAGAAATAAGCACCACGAGGCTTAGTGCATCGGCTACTTAATTCGTGGCACAGGTCTTATGAATAGTATCATACTTTTACTACAGGCATCAGTGGCAATGACGCAACTTCAAGTACTTGATTGAATCATCTCAAAGTACGCAACAAAGTACTTATCATCATCTTCACCAACAAAATAGTAACCCTGATGACGAAGTGCTACAACTACCACAAGATAATGCTT
The DNA here is from genome assembly GCA_033065855.1 of Escallonia rubra. Lineage (NCBI taxonomy): Eukaryota > Viridiplantae > Streptophyta > Magnoliopsida > Escalloniales > Escalloniaceae > Escallonia > Escallonia rubra. The sequence continues at coordinate 160,726 of JAVXUO010001836.1, read as the reverse complement.
AACGTACATATAGACTAGTTCTGTCTACAGCAACATCTGAAACACCAAACAGACCCCTTGAAATGACTTGTCCGATACAGTTTTATCATATTGCCAAGCTCTTGATCAAAGGCTTATGTCCCAGTAGATTTAAACGGTTGACTCTCTTGTAACTAATAATTAGTGGAAGAGCCAGTGTCAAGATTACTCATAAGCTTTAATTCATCGAAAAGAGTTCTTAACTCTAATTGCCACATTCGGTCAAGCGGGTGATCTACATACTCAAAAAGCTCATAAGTCTTTCTGAACTAGTATAGTTGAGGTGGGTGGACTGTAATCCAATGGGGAGTAGGCACAAGCTCTCAAAGCAAGCCCTTTTACCCTAGGTCACATGTTGTAGTTCTTAATTTTTCTCTTGACTAAAATACTCAGTATGTGAAATCGTTTTAGAGGTATAGCATCTAGGATACTGCATATGATTGGCATATAATGTGTATTTATAGTTAAGAAGGATAAACGGAACTTTCCAGAACAGCAAGGCACTGAGGCACCTCATTATTGTGATGCCAGGTATACCAAAATATGCTACACATCAGGGCCAATCCACAATCATTAGACCAAAAATTTAAGCTCTCTAAGTGGAGGGCAAATGATGAAAGTTGCAACCCTTTTGATAATGGTCATGGTAAACAATTACAGCTTCTTAAATCTAGTTGTGTCCATGGTTTCAGATTATTTACTAAAGTATTGGCATGAAACCAAGCCCGGGCCATTATAGTTCCATATGTATTGTATAGCTTATGAGTAGTTAACAGGTTTTGCATCGTGTGGTAGTATTAATAGGTGACTTTGTGATTAGGAGATTGTAAGAGAGAATAGCAAAAGTGAGAAAGAAAAGCGTGTCGCCAAGGGCCTTGGATGTGCGGCAGAATTGTTCTGGCTGTGAGATGATATGTGTGCGTGCATGAAGGCAACCAAGCCATGAGTGCACCACTAGTGCTTCTGTGATAGCGGAAACCTATTTTGGAATTTCTTTTATGTGGTGAGTTCAACAAAGTGAGACATGTGTATGTGATGGACTGTTTGAAACACTTGATATCATATAAAATTGTCCGTCTGACCTCTACTAGTTTGATTCAATATATTATACTGCCCTGTGGGTATGGTAAAATATACTCCGGTGTGGAGATTCATTGGTCCTACATTAGGTATTGAGAGGCTACAGAGGGAGAACCTGGAGTGCTTGATAATTGGATTGTTGAGGAATTATAACAAGATTGTAATCGTGAGATATTGACACGTTGGACAAAAAGTCAACAGGGTTATATCAGGATCTAAAAGTGAGTTGGTTGCCAGCGTGGCTGTAATGGTAATTCAGTATGTCAAGAATATTGTTGTTAGAACTAGATTGTTTCCAGGGAGGCCAGAAGAATCAGAAGAGGAGGACAAATCGAGCCAGATTTTCAGAAACTACAATGCATAGTTTTAGGAAAAGAAAAGGCTATTGCAGTTAATCGAAGATTGATGTAGATGTAATAAAATTTTAGAACCTTATGTTACTTAGTTAAATTTTCAAAAGCATGAAAAGTTAAAATGCTTGAGGATGATTTTGAGGTTGGAGGAGTAAACTGCTTACTTATGTTAAGGCTTGCAACTTGTTGGATGTTTAGGAAGAATTTGCAGAAGATAATTATGCCTGAAGAAGTATATTTGGAAAAAGGATAAATATTTTTCAAGGTGACGCATTAAACCCTCTATCCATGGCAAGGGGGTCATATGCATCTAAAGGAACCATATAAATTCTTCAATTTAACGATATATACTTACACAGTGGTTATTTGAACATCATATGTACCAGTTTTGGGAGGTCGATTAGATGCTGATAGTTAAGTAGGAGCAACAGTTTTTCATGATCGCAATTTAAATTTGATTTTTTTGTGAACTCAAGTCTATTTCAAATTCTAAACGGAAGAGAGTAAGAGAAGGACGTAGCTTGAGAAAGGAAGATTCAAAATTATCTTATTATGATGGAAGACAAAATCTGTTGAAGATTGCTTTTGGAAAAAATGGAAGCAGGGAAAATGTTCTAAGAGAACATAACATTAAGATTGATTCAGATATCTTTGAGCATGATCCTGATTTTTGGCTTTTACATTTATTTGATATGACGGAGTGGGTTAAGCCACAAAGAGATGGTTTAGACATTCCTGAATTGTTTGTTGATAGCAATGAAATTATGGTTCTGAATCAGATTGACACTGGTGAGAAGTACATGATATTAATGCAGGAGCCTTGAAGAATATAATCGAGCAGTACATGGGTATGGCAAATATATAAGTGGAGCAGGAGAGACAAGTGTACCATAATGTGCCTCCCATCGAGAACAAGTCTAGCACCACTTTCAATGCCACTTTGAACTAATCTGCATATCCGATTCTTGGCCTGCAGCATCAAAGAAACACATAAAAAGCCAAACCAAGAAGTATCAACTGATATGACACGTGCCGACGTGCTACAAATGGAGACCCCTATAAAATACAGACTATGAAGCAAACAGATCATGTACCAATGACTACATCCGTAAATAATTTTTATAGTTACTATCTCAGAGAAAAACCAATGTGATAATACATTAGACAGAAATATAAGGATATCTTTGCACCTCTTTACTTATTACTGGTCCAAGGTCAGCTCCAGCCTCTGTTCCTGCATTTACTTTAAGTACTTTGGCACGTTCCACAAGTTCATTTTCCCTGAATACAAATTTCAAAAAGTGAGAGCTTATAAAGACAATATAAACTCAAGCTAAAGTCAATCAAAACTAGCTATTAGGTACGCTTTATTTCCAGTCCACCAGTATTTTGAATCCAGAGATGTCATCAACAGAGAAACTGAAAACAGAATTGCCAGGCATAGACCTAATGGAAGTTGACAGAAAGAACTCATGGGGCCGCATGCAACCAAATCGAGTCAGAAACTAAACAACGGTTGACCAAAAATATCATATCAAGCTCCTTTATGGCTTACAAGCATATGCAAATAATTCAACGTCGAGCTAAAGTTTGCCCATATAGTAAACGTTCAGATAGGCAACCATTGTACATAAATTGGCAATAAGAAGGTACAGACAAAAATGTCAGAGTACGTTGAACCCCGCACCAGCCCATCCCCAAAGGGCAGGAGAAAAAATAAATTGGCAATAGAAAAGAATAATGATCGACTGATCCCTAAACCATATTACACAGACAGGCTTATAGGCTTCAAGCCTCAACAGAGCAGGATATTGTGATCCACCAGATATGCGAAGGCAAAAAAGGTTTCGTGTATCAAACATAGCTAAGCCTCTGTCCTGAAATTAGTTAGGCCTACCTTGAAAATGTCCAAACATCTGATTATCTCCTTCCCTAGCATATGCATCTTATGACCATTTGCTTCTTACTGGTCAAAAAAATTCTGAACCTATAGCATAGGTGTCCTCATCGCCATCCTAAATTACCCTTCAACTTGTTGGAACGTTGAGCTTCAAACTATATCTCCAAAGGACGACTCCACTTAATCTAAGCTATTTTTGTATGAGAAGCACACTTTATAAACTCTCGTGATCCAATACAGTACCACTTTTCAATCCTGATTTACCTCAGCCCTCTCTCTCCACTCATGTAGTAATTATAATCCATATAGTGTTTTAGTTCACTTACCCCAAGCCCTTGAATTTTGAACTACTTCTCCATAATAGAATGTAGCATCAACTTCTATCTAGTCCCATCAACTAACACTTGAGCAACCACAATATACGTACACGATGGTCTTACCATCTGTGGTTCTTACTAATTACTGCTCGATCATAAATGTCATTAACTGCATCATCTCACTATTATGATTAAAGGAGTATCATACCATGGTGATGAGCCTCCAACAAATACAGCTGTACTAATAGTCATGCACCTCTGTCCAGCAGCACCAAAACTGGCAGCAACCAAAGCATCCAAAGTGGCATCGGCACTTGCATCAGGCATTATAACCACATGGTTTTTAGCTCCCATATTGGACTGAAAGTATCACCGTACAAGTTATCGGGGCAGTTAATACAAAAAGTCAAGTTCGCAATCAAGTCAACATAGAAGGGCAGCCGGATCAAACCAAAACGAATAAGTATTCACCTGAACGCGCTTTCCACTAGCTGCTGCCCTAGCATATATATGCATTCCAGCCTTGGAAAAAGGTAGGGAAGCATGGCAGAATAACAAAAACTATATGAGACTTTTCATCAAATTTAAAGAGTAAGATCTTATTAAAGTTCAATAAAGATATATGTCAAGTAGAATCAGAACTTAAGGATGACGAATGCACAAAGCAGACTTATATTTATTGGCATCATTACAAGCTTAATCCATTAAGCTATTTAGTTCGATGAGATCAGTTCAAGTCTCAAGCTATAACAGGCATGGGAGAAGAAGTTGATGCCCTACATTTAAAAGAGATGCACCTAAGTCACTTGAAAGATAAGATCAAGTTTGTCATTCAAATGTGCATAGTTAGTGCACAACACGTGCAACCCATACAACAAATATCTTACCACTAGTTGTACTTACAGTGTTTGAGCCAACTAATGATATGGCCTTTATATCGTCATCGTCACAAATATGATTGACGATATCCTGCTCAAAGAAACAAATATGTTAAACCAAAAAAGACTAACCAATATAAAGACAAACTAAGCTTTCAATCTTGATAAATCAAACTGTAACAGGGGATTGAACAAACTTTGGATAGAATGAAATTCTTTCTCTTAAGGGGAAAAAAGAAAGCAACAATAAAAGGTTCCGACAGAAAACAATTGTTCATATACAGACTTAGAAAACCAAAAGAAGAAAGACTTGGGCCAAGTTGATTGGTAGAACTAAGAAACCCTTAGTGTTACATTATAGCCCCTTTCCTCCTCAACGGAAAACATGACTTTATATAGGCGAGAGTAGAGGAAAGGGGCCCAAGATAGTTTTGTACGTAAGGCTTTGGTTGAGTTGATTTAAGCAAGGTTCTAAAGCACAATGGTAAATTAAGAGAAGGCCCTATAGTATCTTTTACCTTGTAGAAGTAACTAGTAAATATCATAACATGAAAAAAAAAACAAAAGGTAATATGTAAACAGTTGAACTCATAAAAACGGAAAATAAATCTCACTACAAGCTTCCAAACGATCAAACAAGGGAATGATGCAAAAACTTACATTGGTTCCATGAACTATATTTAAGACGCCATCAGGTAGTCCAGCCTCTACTGCCAATGTGGCTAGTATTATAGAAGCACCTGAAACAAGATGGTTTACCTAATGAAAATTCTGATAATGAAGCATCACAACGACAATTCGACAGGAAACCAACCCTGAAAATGCATGTAAGAGAAGAAACATAATGTAAAGGGGCAAGCGAACCAACCAAAAAGTAAAAAACAAAAATAGAACTCTTGAATTAACATCTAAGCCTATAGTGGATGGCGAAAATATAGCTAGTATGGACTTAAGAACTCCGGAAAAATATCTTTTGAAGGTCGTTTAGCATAAGATTCACCATCCCACCGTAAACTCTCAGAGAACCGCAGATTGGATAACGTGAAATTGATTTCAACTCTTTTTGTAATAAAAACAATGGATCACGAGTTTACCTTTTCAATGCTCAATAACTAACAAAAGCTTACAGTATGCACAATGCTCCCAACCTGATTAAAACTGATCCTTTTCAATTTAGACTAAAAGTAATCACTTACGACGTAAGTGTTCCAGGGTGGAATGGAGGACGAAAAGGGCAGAGGAAAAATTGTGAAGTATTCGTGGGCTGCGGAGTTCCCTCTGTCCAGTACAAGAAAAGAGGTAGAGAATCAAGATACAAGGCCTGAACTAATCTTCAAACCTCAAGCGGAGGAAAAGAATGCACCAAACTGAGAGGTGTTGTTATTGTAAACAGGAATACCGAGTTACCCTAGCATTTTAAAGAAGTGGAAGATATTAGGAACATAACACCACATTGCGCTACTTTTCATAAGCTCACAAAAGTTCTTTCACTATTATTACTTGTCATGTATTGGGAGAGATGAGAGGTGCCCCAAACATTTTGAGAGAGAGAGAGAGAGAACATTTGTGATTGCACCCTAAGGATGCTGCTTCACGTTTACTAAAAGCAATGTGGTTCAGTCCTTTCACTGATTAATTAGACCCCATCAAGATTATCATGTCAGCCAACAGCAATTAGAATAATACATATTTAGAGAGACGTTATATCCTGTCATGTTTATTAAGGTCCAGAAGTAGACCATATGAAACATCATAAAGACGAGACAAGCACCTGGATTTGTTTCAGATGGTTTCAAAATAAATGTATTTCCACAAGTAATTGCTATAGGAAACATCTGCAGAATCCAAAAAAAAATTAATTAGAAAAAGATATCGCCTATCTTCCTAGTTTACTAGAATGCCGATAATAACGTAAGAGGTAAGTTTAGCAGCGGCATCTCCAAGAAAAATACTACCAAACTCCATTCTAACTCCAAAATTTCATACTGTGTACGATGCAATTGTGCAGCTGACACTATTGAGTATTGAACAACTCAATGTCTGATGCCAAGCCACATTTTGGCTACATCAACTATGGAACGTATACATAGAGATAATAGGGATGTCTGAAAACATACCCACAAGGATATCATTGCAGGAAAGTTAAAGAGACATATCCCAGCACAGACACCAAGCGGTTCTCTAATGCAGTATGTGTCAATTCCACTGGAAGCATTGGGGACGAACTCACCCATTTGCAGTGTTGCCATCCCGCAAGCATGTTCAACCACCTCTACAGGCAACCCATAAACAAGAATTCATGTGCCTTTTACCTTCTTTTCTTGTAGAGAAGTGGAGAAAATTTTAATAAAAGTGAAAATACATACCCAAACCTCGAAGCACGTCACCTTTAGCACCATTCAACGTCTTGCCCTGCTCTATGGCAATGTTCATGGCAAGCTTGTCCTAAAAATGCAATTCAACTGATTCTTATCCATGACTTTTTTTGCCATCAAGAAAAATATAGCCAGAAATCAACTTAGTACATACAATATCCCTACGGATTAGCTCTTGAAGCTTGAACATGATGCGTTGACGAGTAGTGACAGGCGTGTTTCTCCATAAAGGAAAAGCTTGTTTGGCCGTGCCAACTGCAGCTTTGAACTCTTCGTAGGTAGTTAAAGGGACTTGAGAAACAACCTCTTGTGTTGCCTAGTCAAATTAATGAAATTGTAAACTAAGATTCAACAAGCAGCTTCCAGGTGGAACAAAAAAGAAGAAAAGATAAACTAGATAGAAAATTTAGAATCTAATATATGCTTACAGGATTGACAACGTCAATCATTTCACTGGCTTGTGACTCCACAAACTTCCCGCCAATAAGATTAGGAACCTTCGGCTAAATTTTAATTGAAGACCAAAGGAAGAGAGAAGAAAGATCAAATCCACCATTTAGTTATGCAGGGAAAAGAGAAGGAGAAGTATGTATATGTACAAAGGAGAGGAAAACAATCTTGTCTGTAATGTTTGTTTCATGCAAATTAAAGCTTACTGGACAGCTGTCTCTTGTTGATGCCTCGGCAGATAAGTTTATAATAGCAGATCGATTAGGTCTCCATGATTTAAAACTCTTCTCTGCAAAAGAGAGACATTTAAATTATGACTACCGTTGTTTGAGATGAGAGGTAGATGTCCATCTAACAGCTAGTCAGAATCCAATTATCACATGTTGCTAATCTAACATAACAGTATTGTATGACACTTTCAATAAACTCCCATAAAACTAGCCGTGGATAAACTAAAAAGTCACAACTAATAAGAATGTAAAGCCTGGTGACCAAATAATTAGTTTAGCCTGCTGGTTTTATGGCGAACATATATAATCTGACTTTGCTCTTTAAGTATCAGTAGATTATCATTGATGGCTTAGAAACACCATATGAGGCTTGGGCTTATAAACAATGATGAGGATGAATGAGATACACCATGAGCAAGAAGCAAGCGGAATAGTGGATGATCAAGACCCTAGCAAGCAAGCACTAACTTCCAAATAGCAAAAGAAGTAAAAAACTGACGTCATCTATTGTCTGAAATTATAATTGCCATTATGAAAAAGATTACTTCAATCGTGGCCAACACTGACACATGTCATCTAAAGTAGTTCAAAAGTTTCTGAAACTTAAGACGAAAGGAAAAAACAGTTGCTCAGTTCCCCAGGCTGACCTGATACATTTCCCTGACGGATTTTAGCCTTGAGGTTGTACAGATGCCTTGGAGTTGACTGAAGCTCCGGATTGGTTTGCTTCAGAGCCTTAAGTACTTGACGCGGTTTTACACCAGCTTCAGTCATTACCTTAATTTGTCTCACCTCTTCCTCAGTAAAGCGGCGACTATAAGGATGCTCAGACATGTCCCTTAAAGCTTCATGGTTGTGCTCACCGTTTTTTACGGTAAGTACCCAAACGTCATCGTCCTTTTTACCTGTAGCTTCAAAAGGGCAATTAATAAGGCGTGACGACGCCTTTCTTTTGCGCTTACATTCTTCAATTTTCCGCCTATTGCGATAAACACCTCCTCTATCACAACCAAGTATAACTCTTCTATCCCTCCTAGATTTTTTAATAGTCACCACATATCCTTGGCTAGCACCAAAATCTCGGACATATTTAATAAGTTCTTCACGATCTTCAAAATTTCCGGGTGTCGGTGGAAGCATCAGTAGCTGGCCAGTCTCCTCCATATGACTTTGAATTTCCATCAGAGAAAGCAAAAACCTACACAAAAAGGTTTAGTAAAAGTAAACCTTTTCTGAAAAATCAAAACTTTTGCCTGATGAATCTCTTTTTCAGGTAAAGAATATTGCATATGAACATATTTGACCAAAGAATAGACAAAAGTGAGGGGAAGGAGCATCAGCAGTCAGTGTTGTGGATCATGCACGAAATCCATGCTCGTGCACTGCAGATCTAACATTAATTTTAATTGTATATGCAGTATACATGTCCTAGCATGCAAAAAAAAGGTAGCCAACTATTACGTGAACCATAAAATACACCAGAATTTCAGAACAAAAAAATATATGTAATTGACAACATTGCTTAGCCAAGTAAATTTTGACTCCAGCTTCTTAGAAAATGCAGCAAAATCAAGTCAAGTAGACTTTCCTAAAAGCCACAGAGAAGTACCTGAATCATGGGTTTTACACAAAAGGGACAATTACTGTACATATGCCGGAAAAATGAGATTTGATGACAATTACTTGACAAAAATTTTGCAAATAGTGCAGAAGTCGTACGGAACCCGGCATGCACAAGAGCATTCGCAAAAATAAACAACCTCCCTCTTGCTCTTCCTCCTCTTTGATGTAACATAATCTCGAATGTTGCCAACACCAACTATAAATGTAATCATGAAAGCATAAGACCAATTCCATGTTTCGAATTCTCCACGAGTGCTATCCAATACAATTTAGTTGCTCAACCATTGAAACAAATTCACTTTGAGATGGTAAGACCAATTGGCCATGCTAAATCCACAACCAAGGGTGAGGCTAAGCCCACACTCTGCTTTACTAAATCCACCCTCCTATTGTCACCGAAGGGGGTTGCCAAGTGCGACCAATGCAACTCATAGGTGGACTTAACAAACAAAGAAATGAACGCAGATTTATCCCCACCCTATCTCCAATCACCAAATCCCCAAACCAGGCTGCCAAATAAGAAATTAGCTTAAAGTTCTAATTTTGTTTTCTCTTCTATTATACTAACCAGTGAAGTACATAGAGAGCAAAAATATAATCATATTCATTTATCTACTTCATACACCCAGAAATGTGGGTTTTACCTGATCAGAGATACCACTGGTCAATTGCCACTTCCACAATCAATTTCAATCCAGAAACACAGGAACCTAACTGATGCGCATTTACATATCAAACAAGGAAAACAAAAAAAGTAGTCAAGTTCCAATCATGAAGAATCTAATCTTAATTCGACACACCATAGATACATAAGCTGATCACAACCTTCCGATTTCCAAATTGGCATAATCCATCAAACCAAATTCGCAGAAACCCAAAGCTACACACACACAGAGAGAGAGAGAGGGAGAAGTTTTAAGGAATCAAAATCGTGCCTTTTCGTCAAGAATTAATGATTGGCAATCGGAGCTTAGCCGCCATTTCCATTAGCTGCTCATCACAGACAGTTGGAAAACAAAATACGCCCACACGTATATATAGAGGCGCAAAAAGTGTGGGAAAATTTGAAGGCTTCGATGAGGAAAAAAGGATCGGGACGCCCACCCGCCTCTGTTTTTTGATTAACAGGGACGCCCCTTTTCCTCTGATTCGGAGACTTTCAGGAAAGCCGGTTTCCACGCGCCCCGGTAGCGCGTCGTTATTATAAACGCGAAAACCGGCTACATCTGGAGCGCTTGACAAGTGCTGCGGCCCGTCTCGACGTAATTCACGTCCAGAGAGAGTCGCCTCACGCGCCGTGGCGGTCGGGTGCGGTTCGGTCGGATGCCCGAGCAAGTGGATAAAATGATTCACCGCGTAGTGCACGTATCGCCTGGGTGGCTCGCAAGGGAGATTGGAGTTTTGGTCCCATTTTCGCAAGTGTGCGCCCTTGCTTTTTAGTCAAAAGTTAGTGGCAATGGATCCGGATGTTACTTTGTATGTTATTCATTTAGGTACTGGTCTGGCATTGTCATTTTGTGTCGCTGTCAAGTCAAAGTTTCCTATTTGAAGGGTTCGAAATTGAAATGGGGGTAGCGACTCTTGCGTAGGATGTTGATATATATATATATATATATATATATATATATATATATATATGGGAGTCGATCCACACTCATCGGTGGAGAAATAACAATTTCTCCACCACATATCTGGCCGTCCACGTGTACCCGTGGATGGCCCAGATTTCTCTTTTTTTTCTTCAAAAAGTTGCAACCGCCACTCTTTATAGCGGTTGTAAAAATGCCAAAAATGTCCCTGAAAGAAAGAAAAATCACAACCTCCGGTCTTTGTAGCGGTCGGGGGCCCATTAATATCCTCTCAACCGCTACAAAGTGTAGCAGTTGAGGGCACACTCAACCTCTACACTTAGTAGCGGTTGGCATCGTTGCATTTTTTTTTCCTGCTTCATTGCCTTCGTGTAGCCACACAGAGAGAAAATGCCCCACCAAAAGCACTCCCCAACTGCCACAACCGCCACTAAGTGTGGCAGTTGGCATCATAGCCCCTTTTTTTTCCCCCAGCTTCTTTCGTCCTTTTTAAGCACTCCCCAACCGCCACTAAGTGTGTCGGTTGGCATCATGGCCCTCCTTTTTTTTTTTTTTTTTGCCTTATCATGTCATGTCCTTTTTCCAGAATGCATTGTCATGTCATGTCTTTTTTCCAGAAATGTCATGTCATGTTATTCTGCTTATTTCGTGAGGCATCCCACAACCTCTAAGTGCGTTAAAGAACCCTTAAAAAACCCCAGCTACCCCACTAGCCCATTAAAAAATCCTAAATAAACCCTCAGCTACGCCACAAATGCATTTAAAAACCCTAATAAAACCCCCAGCTACCCTCACTTTCGCTAGTAAAAAAAATTAATGCCCCAACCGCTACAAAGAATAGCGGTTGGGGGATTTCCCCTCTACTTATCGAGCCTCTCTTTCTCTATCTCTCTCTTCACACGCATTCAGACTTTCTCATTCTGGCTATATCTCTCTCTCTTTCTTTTTCCTCCCCACTTACTCACTATCAAAATTTTAGTGTTTACTTGCACTATCTTGAAATTAGTTTATCCAACTTTGGTGATATTATCTCGAAACTAATATTGAAGCAATTATCTTCAAGTAGGGGGCAATTGAAAGCAATAATACTACATTGTAAGTTTTGCCTTTCATTTCATTTTATTCGATTTCATTTCATTCCATTTTATTTATGTTTCTTTACAAAGAATTTCATTTAATTCTATGACTCATTGAGAATTTATATAATTTTTTTTTTAGATTTCAATATAAATATGGATGCAACTGGAGGAAATAATTTTTGTGAAAATTCTGATCCACCTTACAAAGGTCAAGTTTTTCAAATACTGGACGAAGTTGAAGCATACTATAAAGCATATTCGAAAACACTAGGTTTCGGTGTTAGAATTAAGACGACTAGAAAACAGGCGAATACAGACCAAATTTGTTCCCGACTATTTGAGTGTCATAGAGAAGTACTGCATTTACCCCCGGTTGTTCGGATAAGTGATGAAGGGCCAACGAGACAAAGAAAAAGGGACACATTTTCGGGTACCGGCTGTAAGGGTCATGTGTATACAGTACACTGAAAAAATGAAAACCATTGGGTTGTGACGGGAGTGGAGTTAAGCCATAATCATCAGTTGATGACCCCTAGTAAGATTGGTCAAATTCATCAGCATCGACAAATAAGTGTGGCACACAGACAATTGATATTTATAAGGGGCGAGGCTAAAATTCCACATTCTAGAATGATGGGGGTTTTCTCAAGCTAGGCTTGGGGGATTGACAAGTTGAGCTTCAACGAAGTAGACCTTCGAAATGAACTTTGTGCTCAGAGGAGAGAGTATTTCAGTAAGAGTGATTCTCAAGCTACACTTGATATCTTCAGGCGCCTTCAGAGTGAAAATTCTAGCTTTTTCTATAGTCTCCAACTGGATGATGAGAACCGCATTAATACTATATTTTGGGCGGATGCCCGTTCTAGAGCTGCTTACCAAAATTTTGGTGATGTTGTGACGTTTGACACCACATACCGCACAAATAAGTACTCTATGCCTTTTGCTTCGTTCACCGGGGTGAACCATCACTATCAATCAATCTTGTTTGGCTTTGCCCTGCTTAGGGATGAGACGGAGGAGTCATTTACGTGGTTATTTGAAACGTGGCTTGAAGCAATGTATCATATTCCTCCAAAGAACATCATCACCGACCAAGATCTGGCAATGAAAAATGCAATCGCTAAGGTCTTTCCAGATACTCACCATGGCATGTGCACATGGCACATAAGCAACAAATATCCCGAACGGCTTCACAATGTATATGCAAACTATCTGACATTTAAGAGTGACTTTAAGACATGTGTGAAGAAATCGTTGACGGTAGACGTGTTCGAGGAGAGGTGGGCCAAGTTAATGGATGACTACTATTTGCACAGTCATGAATGGTTTCAAGCGTTGTATGAGATCAAGACACAGTGGGTCGGTGCCTACACCAAAAAAGTTTTTTGCAGCCGGAATGACTACGACCTCGAGAAGCGAAGGTATGAATGCATTCTTTGATGGGTACGTAGGTCATTCTTCAAGTATAAAAGAATTCGTACTAGAGATGCATAAAGCCTTTGACAATAAATTTTTCCTTGAGAGAGAAGCCGACACGGCTACAGTTTACAGAGAAAGAGCCATAATAGTTTTTTCACCTTTGGAGGCTCATGCGGCTCAAGTCTATACCAAGGAAATATTTAGACAGTTTCAAGAGGAACTGCTAAAGTCGAATCAATATAGCATGACAAAGTTGCACGAGCTATGCACCAGAGATCTCAAGGTTTATGCTTTGACAAATGTGACGAATTTTGCCAATACGTGCTCTTCGTCGGCTCCGAAGAACAGAAGACATTTTACCGTAGCAGTTTGTATGGACACCGGGTTTGTTAATTGCAACTGTTAACTGTTTGAACATAAAGGTATACTCTATCGACACGCGTTGAGGTTTTTTAGTGCCAAGAATGCTCGTGAAATTTTGAAAGAGTATATCTTGGATCGGTGGACGAAGCAAGCCAATAGAGTACACGGTCACATTCCTTACGTGCCCAATGTTTCAGTTGATTTCGAGCAATCTGAGATGCTACGATATAATCACCTTTGTAACATCATGCACGGTTTATCATTGGATGCAGCGTCAACCTTTGATGGGTACAAGTATCAAGTTGAAGCAGCCGCACGGGATAAGGCTAACCTTGCACAGTTTAGGATGGCATTACCAGAAAGACAGGACACTCCGACTACTCGGACGACTCCAGGCGGTAGATTCAATCGAGCTTCACAGCCAGTCATTGACAGAACTAGCCTACAAGGTGAGGATGACGATATTTTTGATCCAATTCTTTCTCAAACAAAAGGGCGAAAACGAGCAATACGTATGAAGAGTCTGATTGAAGAAGCAACAGGTCAAAAAAAATTGTGAAAGTGTGCGTTGTGTAATAAGATGACTGATCATGACAAAAAAAATCATTATAAAGTGCTAGGTATCGAACCTGGCAGTATGGTCGAGGAGGACGATGATAAGGAAGAGTGTTAGGGTTAATGTTTCAGTTGTTTAAATTGAACTTTTATAATGTTTAAATTTGTGATTTGGTTTGTGGAATCTTGATATTTTTGAAAGGGCCTATTCGCGCACACTTTAGCGCCCAATTCATAACTTTCGAAAATTCTTGTAATTTTTGTTTTCACTTTTTTTTTTTTGCCCATTGCACCTTAGGCACGCTAGTTAGCCCATTTCTATGAATTTCGGTGAAAATCGAGACAAATTAATTTTTTGATTTTCCTATGAAGGACCTATTCGCGCACATTTTAGCGCCCAATTCATAGCTTCCAAAAATTCTTGTAATTTATTTTTCACTTTTTTTTGCTCATTGCACCTTAGGCACGCTAGTTAGCCCATTTCTATGAATTTTGGCAAAAATCGAGGCAAATTAATGTTTTGGTTTTCCTATGAAAGGCCTATTCACCCACACTTTAGCGCCCAATTCATAGATTTCGAAAATTCTTGTAATTTTTTTTCACTTTTTTTTTGTTCATTGCACCTTAGACACGCTAGTTAGCCCATTTCTATTTATTTCGGTGAAAATCGAGACAAATTAACTTTTTTGGTTTTCCTATGAAGGGCCTATTCGCGCACACTTTAGCGCCCAATTCATAGCTTCCGAAAAATTTTGTAATTTGTTTTTGCTCATTGCACCTTAGGCACGCTAGTTAGCCCATTTTTATGAATTTCGGCTAAAATTCATACAAATTATTTTTTTGGTTTTCCTATGACACGCCTATTTGTGCACACTTTAGCACCCAATTTTTAGCTTCCGAAAAATTTTGTAATTTTTTTTCACTTTTCTTTTACTCATTGCACCTTAGGCACGCTAGTTAGCCAATTTCTATGAATTTCGGCGAAAATCGAGACAAAATATTGTTTTGGTTTTCTTATGACGCGCCTATTCGCGCACACTTTAACTCCCAATTATTAGCTTCCGAAAAAGTTTGTAGTTTTTTTTTCACTTTTTTTTGCTCATTGCACCTTAGGCATGCTAGTTAGCCAATTTCTATGAATTTATGCAAAAATCGAGAGAAATTATTTTTTTGGTTTTCCTATGAAGCGTCTATTCGCGCACACTTTAGTGCCCAATTCATAATTTCGAAAAAATTTGTAATTTTTTTCACTTTTTGTTTTGCTCATTGCACCTTAAGCACGCTAGTTAGCCCATTTCTATGAATTTCGGTGAAAATCGAGACAAATTAATTTTTTGATTTTCCTATGAAGGGTCTATTCGCGCACACTTTAGCGCCTAATTAATTTCTTCCGAAAAATTTTGTAATTTTTTTCCACCTGTTTTTTTGCTCATTGCACCTTAGACACGTTAGTTAGCCAATTTCTATGAATTTCGGCAAAAATCGAGACAAATTATTTTTTTTATTTTCCTATGATGCGCCTATTCGCGCACATTTTAGCGCTTAATTCTTAGCTTCCGAAAAAGTGTCAGATTCTGGCGAAGTACAATTTTCGGTAAGTTTTGATTTTTTTTTTCTTCTTATCACTAATTTTTAGTGTGTGTCGTGAAGGAGTCGAAGAGTGACTGAAAATTAGCCATGGGTGTGTGTTTGAAATAGTTGTGAAGTGTGAGTTTATGTAGCTATAGTGAGATGAAGGGCTGTGGTGCAGCAATGGTGCAAAGGAGGGGCAGCTTACAGTATGTGGTGCACATTGAGATTTGTGCGCAAAAGCTGTGTGAAATGTATGTGGATGCATGGGTTTGTGTACATAGATGAAGGGCGAGTGCAGTGTCTGAGGGAATGTGTATATGAGTGTATGTCGGTATATAGTGTGTATGTATGTGCGGGGTGTGTTTTGAGGAGAAGGAGGGGCTGCCAAAACAGCCCCATATACAATTGTGTGTGTGTGCGTGACTCCCCGAAAATCCAAAACATTAGTGTAACACCCCGAACCTTAATATTGTCTAGCCGATTAGTTTATTATTTAGGCGACGACTTTTATACGCGAGATTTAGCGTCGATTTTCATTAGTGAAATTTTATTAGCAACCTTTAGCGACAAAACTTGTGAAAATCGTAAGTTATAATCTAAAGGTGGCAATTATAAGTGATTTTGATTGAGTTGCTTAGTGACAATTAGCGTAAACAATATTTTTTGTGAAAATTAATAGCGACAATTTTTTTATTTTATTTATTGGTTAGTATCGATGTATTATCAGCAACCTTTAGCTACGACTAAGGAAACGGGACTATGTAACAACTCGCAAAATTTTTCCTAGTAGTTAAATTATTGTAAATAGTTATTTTAAGTCTTTTCGTAATAATAGAAAGTTTTGGGTATACTTTGCAAATTTCCTAAACTTTAGGGGGTTAGTGGTAATTTTGCCAGTCTAGGGTTTTATATATAATATGGCTTTTGAAGAGTAGCCGACCCTAATTCTTTTTCCTATATTCTTCTAAAAATCGGCAAAGAGAAGATAGGGTGTCGAGAGAGAGTAGAGAGAGAAATTGGAAGAAAGGGAGAGAAGAGAGAGATTTGATCAAAGTAAGAGTTCTGGAATCGAAGATCGTGGTTCAGAGGAGTATTTCATAAGGTAATCACCCCTAAAATCATTTCATTTCGGTATATATATGTATATATATACACGTTTTTCTTTACATAAAACTCTACGAATTCGATTGTGGATCATGTAATATTGTTATAGAATGTATTAGGGTGTTAGAGGAACGAATTAGAGTAAGAAAATTGAGAAAAAAGCGAAGCAAAAATTGAGGAAAACAAAACTAGGATTTGCTGTTTGAAGGCTGTTGTGGAAGACGATGAACAGTACCCGTGCGACGCTCGTGGGGTAGTCTCCGGCCACTTTTTTTTAGGGTCTCAAAGTTATTTCAATTTTAGAATTTGTGAGAAATTTTCAGAATTTTCTGTTATCGTTTGATATTTTGTGAAAGTTTGAAATTTCTAAAATCTGTTTGAACTATTTAAAGTGGTTATTAATTCTGAAAATTTTTATGTATTATTTTTATGATTCTAAGATGTTCTAGATCAAATTTCGGAATTTTCAGAGGTGATTTGATATGATTTCAATATCGCATCTGCTTGGGCAAAATGAATTGTTTAAAAATAGTTTCAACAATTTTCTTGACATGATTTCAGTTTCCATATTTTTATTACATATTTATAAGTTTTTGTAAAAATTATGGGATTTTATTTTGACCTAGAAATATTAATGGCTATTTTTGGGCTTTTCTAGTATTTAAGGAAATTATTTTTTTGAGAAAATATTCGAAAATTCAGATATTTCGTATTTTGGTCTTATATAATGTTTTAAGCTATAAAAGCATTTTGTTGTGATTTATTATAATTTGGTGTATCATTTACACATTAAAGAGTGTACGAGGTTTTCTATTAGGTTGGCTGTGTGAGGGACCCGCTTTGGGTTGCGTCGTTCCGGGTTAGGAGTGAGTACGTTTTGGGTAGTTGATATTAAGATTATAGTGTAACAGTGTAGATTGTTTTCTGATACATGAATTGCCAATTTAGGTTAATTCAAGGATTTTCGATCGAGGGTTGATTACTTTCGCGTAGCTTGGATAGAGGTAAAGATTTTATCTCCGAACCCTACTCATCATTTTGAATTTTTGTGTTTTAATCTTAACTGTTTCACAAATTTCGGCGAAACTATGGTTTTATAAAATTTCCATGAAAATATATGGATATTGCCCATAAAACCCTAATTTGAGCCTTATAGCGATCATTTGGAATTCATGTTTCATTCTCATATGTTTATTGATTTGATCATCGTAAATTTTTTTGAGTTGTACTTATCTCTTCTCATTCTCATATGTTTATTGATTTGATTATCGTAAAGCATTTTCAATTTATATTTATTTTTTTCTAAATGTTGACATGAGTTAGTAATCCTAGGAGTTTATAAGGATGGTGCGCGTATAGTTGGTTTTATAAGGATGATCTGTTGGTTGGGTTAAACTAGTACCTAAATGGACTAGTGAGCATACATATGCATATGTAAAGTGTGTCGAGCACTGCCGGGGTGGCTTTGCTATAGTATACTGCTCATGTTCGATATTATCTATCTCTTTTATTTATACCTGAAGTATTTTGAATGACTACTGATTTAAGGGATTGAGATGATACTCGTCCCTATGTTTATATCGAATTGCTGTGATTTCATCAAAAAACTAAATCCTTTGAAAATATATTATTTGACTTGAATGTAAAATCGTTCGTATTGTTCATCTATATTGAAACGCTGTGTTTTATTTGAAAATCTTTTTAAAAACTATCATTTGATTCTATATGAAAACTTGTCTGAATCGTTGTTGTTTATAATCTTTGATCAACCTTACTGGGCTCTCAAAAGGTCACTCTCATTTGACTTCCTTTCCGCATGTGATAACTAGCATTAGGTTGAGGTTGCTTGTGTGGATTAGAGCCAAGCAAGGAAAATTGATTTAATATATTATTGGAAGTTAGAACCCCTGTGTGGGTGAACTTTTCTAGCTCATCGTTTAGATTTAAATTTAGTTTATCAATTATGACTATACACTGAGAGAAATACATTAATGGATGTTTTAGTTGCTCTGATAGTTGTGGTATTATTTTGATGAGTTTGAGGATATTCTGTTTTAGTGTAAATGATCGAGTGAGTGTTAACGTTCCGAAAATTCTGGGATGTTACAATTAGACACTTACTCGATCAGTTACACTAGGACAATAATATTCACATAACCCGATAAACAACTATTATCAGAGCAACTAAACCATTAATCATACTCTTAGTAAACCATCATAGAAGAAACATCAATTTAAGTCTGAAAGATTTTTAAATAATAACATTCACCCATGCAAGGGGTTCTAATGAGCAATACTAACATAAATCAATATCCCTCACTTGGTTCTAGTCCATACTTAGACAACCTAATGCTGGTTATCACATGCGGAAAGGAAGTCAAATGAGAGTGAGCTTTTGAGAGCCCAATAAGGTCAATCAAGGATTTAAAAGCAAAATGATTCGAACGATTTTTCATCTAGAGTTAAATGATAAATTTTAACAGGATTTTTAAGTAAAACCACAACATTTCGATAGAGACATAGGGAATAATATCAACTCAATCCATTAAATCAATAGTTATTTCAAAACATTTCAGATGCAAAAAAAATAGAAAGATGTAACATTGAACATGAGCAGTACACTATAGCAGAACCACCCAGCAGTGCTCAATACATTTTACATATGCATATGTATACTAACTAGTTCATATAGGTACTAGTTCAACTCAACCAACAGACCATCCTTATAAGCCAACAATATTGTCTTTATAACTCCTCAGATTTAGTAACTCATGTCAATATTGAGACGAAATAAACATAATTCAAAACATTTTATGATGATCGAATTAATAAAACAGATGAGAATGAAGAAAGAATTTAAAAAACAATCGCTTTAAGGTTCAAGTTAGGGTTTCATGACCAATCCAAAATAATTTTATGGAAATTTATAAAACCAGAGTTCAACAAAATTCATGAAACAATTAAGATTAAAACATATGAATTCAGAATGATGAGTAGGGTTCGGATAGAAAATCTTTACATCGATCCAAGCTAAGCGATGCTAGACGACCTCGATCAAAGTTCTCTGAATCAAACTAGATTGACAATTTATTTATTAGAAAGCAATCCATACTATTACACTATAAACCTAATATCAACTACCCATAACGTGTTCACTCTTCAACCCGGAACGACGCAACTCGAAGCGGGTCTCACATACGACTAACCCTAACCGGAAAACCCGACACACTCCTCGAGACTCAACAATAACCCATAATCAACGATAATTTCTAATAAAACACTTTTACAGCTTAATGCATTATAAAAAAGTCAATGAATTTTCTGAATTTTTGAATATTTTTGAATTAAAATAATTTCTTTAAATACCAGAAAAGTCCATAAATAGCCATAATTATTTATAACTGAAAATAAAGTCCCATAATTTTTGTAATAGCTTTAAAATATATACATACATTACAGAAATCAAAACCAGAATTTAAAAGGCATTAAAATTAATTTTAAATTATTCATTTTGCTAAAACCAATACGATAAAGTACTGATACAAAATCAACTCTAGAAATCATCAAATTAATCTGGGACTTATTTATACCATAAAATCTTTACTATGATTTTTCCCAAAATTTATCATGAGTTTATAGGCTCTAAAAGAATTTAAAATATCTGAACTTACAGAAAATATTAAAAAATACATGCGATTTCAGAAAATTATAAAAATTTTCCACATATTCTAGTATGGCCTAACTTACCCTACTATAAAATTTTACACGATAATGATCACTGTGGGCTATCCAATGCACAGGCGGAACGTAACCCTAAAAGTCGTGTTACGTCTGTGCAAGCACAGGGTACCACCAACTGCACAACTCACAAAAAACCATTTTCACTCATTCCCCTTCTCTGCACCTTCCTAGCCAATGCACTCACAGACCCATATTAAACCCAATACAGACACACCATTTACATGCACTTCATAACGCACACATGCACTACACACCATACACAGTCACAAGCCTACACACTCACATGCCCACACACTCACGCACAGTGCACCCATACACACATTTCACCCACGCACAAAGCACACGCCCGCGCGCGCGCACACTGTCTTCCTGGCAGCTTCATGCACACACACATATACTCATAAACACACACTATTGCACTGAATGAACCACACACCCACACACACACGTGCAAGCACACATTCTCTACACACCCAAGCCCACAATATATAAACTCAGATTCACAATATAAACCCCCATAACACACACAAAACTCACCACAATACACATAAAAATACTGCCTTATGGCAGTATTGTCTTTCTTAAACCAAAAAGATAACCCTAGAGGGGGGGGGGGGGTGAATAGGATTTTAAGACTACTTTAAAAATTAACAAACAACAAACCTTAATATCAATAACTTAAATAAGCAAACAACCAATCTCAACACAAATGAAAAATGATAATGTAAAGAAAAAAAGGTTTAAAGATACTTGACAAGGAGAATTAAATGGTTTGGCTTGATATACCCTCAAGCCTACGTCCACCCCTTCAAGGAAGTCCCTTGAAAGGCCATAGAATCCACCAGTATGACCTTCCTTACGGGTTAAGATCGAACCTCTTACAATCCCTTGAAGCTATGCCCACATCAAGAACAAGCTTTGACAAACCCAAAGCTTCAAAGCTTGACAACCCCAAGCTTTGATACAAGAACCTTTAGATGAAGAATTGTGTACAAGATTTCACTCTCAATAAGTAGATGAGTACAAGTTTAAGCGCTAGAACAAGAGAGATGAGTGTATGATGACTTATGAAAGTGTATATCTCTCAAATGTCAGCTCACAATAAATGCTTTCTTGAAATGAATGAGAAATCAATGAAAACCAAGAGAGATTGAACAATTGCTTTGATCTTTGAGAATATGAAAGATAAGAGAGCTTTGAATGCAATTGATGAATCAAAACTAAGCCCAAGATGAGTATTTATAGAGGTGAGAATAAATATGACCGTTTGGGTTAGGTGGAGCATTAAATGCGCCAAACGGTAAATGCAATCGACTGCAATGTCCCATTGCAGTCGACTGTATTCCCAAAGTAGCCGTTGGAAATTCAAATTTCCAACTTGTAGTCGACTGTAATCCAATGCAGTCGACTGTAATAGGCTACTGGAAGTATTGCAGTCGAGTGCATTCCAATGCAGTCGACTGTAATACCTCACTGCCTAACTTGCAGTCGACTGCAATCCAATGCAGTCGACTGCAATCCAATGCAGTCGACTGCATTCCAGAAAATGCAGTTTCCTAGTTTTTAAAGAATGAAAAAATTTTATGCATGCAAGGGAAACCTATGGGCAAGTTCTAGGTATACAGTCATCGTAACGATCATCTCTCTACGTCTAGTTTACAAAGAAGGAAATAAAGCGTTGTAAAATTCAATCGACGAATTCCTTCTTTGATGCGTTCCGTTGAGAGTCTTTGACCGTGTTGCTCGTCTAATAGTCCGTTTGCATAAGTATGAGATTGTTCCTATTGCTTCATCAACTCAATGCATGTTAGACAACATAAACATAAATGTTGGTTATCATCAAACCAAATACAATCATAGATTAAATAACTGTAGGGTTAACAATCTCCCCCTTTTTTATGATGGCAAACATTGATTCAGATAATATGAGATATATAAGATAATAAACGTAAAGAAGCATGACAATCTCAATTATAAACCATAAGGGGTTAAAAGAAGAATCATGACGATAAGCTCCCCCTATCTTAAGCAATATAGGGCTCCCCCTAACTCAAGTAATATATGCTCATATCAAGTCCACACACAAATATGAATCAACAATATTTTCTCCCCCTTTTGACATCATTGAAAAAGATCGAGGGTGTGTGTGAAAGTGATCAACTTATTTATCCATCCATGGATAATCAATATAGCCAACAAGGGCTTTCAAAAACAAGAAAACATAAGTACTTAAATACTCATCAAAAGGTGTACCAAGCACATTGTACAAAAAAGCACAAAAAGAAAGTGTAAAGGATTTAGAAATATGAGTGTGTGCAAATCAAATGAGATTAAATGAATATCAAAAAAATTAATAATTTTGAAAAGAGAAACATTAACCAAAGCATGTTATAAGCATACTAAATAATGTTCAAGCATGTGGAGTGCAACTTGCATGTTTGAACCACAAGATGTATAACAATAAAGTTACATAGGTAAAGACATGCCAATTTCTCTTCTAAGAGCAGTAAACCTATTTGTTTCTAACGGTTTAGTGAAGATATCTGCTATTTGGTGAGTTGTATCCATGAAATCGAGAACGATATCACCTTTTTGCACATGATCACGGATAAAATGGTGTTTGATTTTTATGTGCTTTGTGCGTGAATGTTGGATGAGATTTTTTCTCAAGTCAATGGCACTAGTGTTATCGCATAAGATAGGTATGTGATCATACTTGAGTCCAAAGTCCAAAATGGTTTGTTTCATCCAAAGAATTTATGCACAACAAGCACCAACCGCCATATATTCGGCTTCGGTGGTAGAGAGTGCAACTGAGTTTTGCTTTTTGGAACTCCAAAAAACAAGAGAGTGACCTAGGAATTGGCAACCTTCACTAGTACTTTTCCGCTCGATTTTACAGCCAGCATAGTCGGCGTCGGAATAACCAATTAGGTAAAAAAAGGAAGTGTTTCTAGGAAACCATAACCCTAAATCGTGAGTGCCCTTAAGATATCTAAGGATTCTCTTGACGGCAACCAAATGAGATTCATTAGAACAAGCTTGAAATCTAGCACATAAACAAACACTAAACATTATATCGGGTCTGCTTGCGGTAAGGTAAAGGAGTGATCCGATCATACCTCGATAGCGCTTAATATCAACATCCTTACCCTTTTCATCTTTATCAAGCTTTAATGAAGAGCTCATTGGAGTGTCAAAAGCATTTGATGCTTCCATGTCAAATCTCTTGAGTAGCTCTTTGGTGTATTTGGCTTGGTTGATAAAGATTCCATCCTTGCTTTGTTTGATTTGCAATCCAAGGAAGAAGGTGAGTTCTCCCATCATGCTCATTTCAAACTCCTTACTCATACAAGAAGCAAACTCTTTGTACAAGGATCCATTAGTAGCACCAAATATAATATCATTAACATCAATTTGCACCAACAATAAGTCATTGCCCTTAGATTTTATAAAAAGAGCGGTGTCAAGTTTTCCTCTTGAAAAACCATTTTCTAAAAGAAAACTACTTAGCCTTTCATACCAAGCTCTAGGAGCTTGTTTTAAACCATAAAGAGCTTTGCTAAGCTTGAAAACATGGTTTGGAAATTTTTCATGTTCAAAGCCGGGAGGTTGAGCCACATAGACCTCCTCCGAAATAAAACCATTTAGAAAGGCACTCTTAACATCCATTTGAAAGAGTTTAAAATCTCTATAGCAAGCAAAAGCTAATAGCATTCTAATAGATTCAAGTCTAGCTACCGGTGCATAAGTCTTATCAAAATCAATTCCTTCCTCTTGGTTATAACCTTAGGCCACTAATCTAGCCTTGTTTCTAACCACGACTCCGGATTTATCAAGTTTGTTTCTAAAAATTCATTTTGCGCCTATAATCCTAAAGTTTTGAGGTTTAGGCACAAGGGTCCAAACTTGATTTCATTCAAATTGAACTAGCTCTTCTTGCATAGTAAGCATCCAAGATTCATGATGTAGAGCTTCGAAAAAGTTCTTCGGTTCAATTTGGGAAAGAAACGCTATATTAACATGTTGTTGAAGAGAGCGTCGAGTTCTTACCCCACTCGAAGGATTACCTAAGATTTGATCGCTTGGATTATCCTTTTTGTAAGTCCAATCTTTTGGTAATTCTTGAGAGTTGTCCAAGTTTGAAGCATCATTGATTGCTTCCTCGTTTCCCCCTTGAGAACTTGATTGTTGCTCCCCTAGATCAATTTATTTGGGGTTACCTTGTAGTGTTTCACTTATGTCCAAAGTTCTCAAGTCATTGTCCATGTCATCTACATTAACAATGTTAGTCCTCCGAAGAAAAGGATTAGTCTCATCAAAAGTAACATTAATGGATTCTTCAACAACCAAAGTACTTTTATTATAAACTCTATATGCCATACTATTGTTAGAGTAACCAAGAAAAATACCCTCAAAGGTTTTGGAATCAAATTTGCTAAGGTGATCATTAGTATTTAAAACAAAGCATTTGCAACCAAAGACTCTAAAAAAGCTCACCTTAGGTTTTTTATCATTAAAAAGCTCATAAGGGGTTTTTAACCAAATTTTTCGCAAGATAACTCTATTAAGAACAAAACAAGCACAATTGACCGCCTCCGCCCAAAAGTATTTAGGTAAACCATATTCGTTAAGCATTGTTCTTGCCGCTTCTTGCAAAGACATATTCTTTCTTTCGGCAACACCATTTTGTTGAGGAGTTCTAGGAGCTGAAAAATTATGTGATATCCCAAAGTCATCACACAAGGCTCCTATTTTTGAATTTTCAAATTCTCTACCATGATCACTTCGAATGTTAGTAATCAAATAACTTTTTTGATTTTGAACACGTTTTGCAAATAAAGTGAACACATTTAGAGATTCATCTTTGGTAGCTAAAAAGAAAGTCCAAGTATAGCGAGAATAGTCATCAACAATAACAAAACAATATGATTTACCACCAAGGATAATAGTAGGGATTGGTCCAAACAAATCCATGTGAAGTAGTTGCAAGGGTCTAGAAGTAGATACCATTTTCTTCGGTTTGTGAGAGACTTTCTTTTGCTTACCCATTTGACAAGCATCACATACTTTATCTTTCTCAAACTTGATCTTTGGGAGACCCCTCACAAGTTCTTTGCTTGAAATATCCTTCAAATGCTCCATGTGCATGTGACCAAGTCTTCGATGCCAAAGCCAAGATGTTTCACTAATAGCACTAAGACACTTGACATCTTGGTTAGCTAAATCATTTAATTGAATGGAGTAAATATTGTTATCTCTACTACCAACCAAAATAGTTTCATTGTTCTTCAAGGATTGTATAGTGCAATGAGAAGCCTCAAAGATAACTTTAAAACCTTTATCACTAAATTGACTAATACTTAGCAAGTCATGCTTCAATCCTTCAACATATAACACATTCTCAATTGAATGTGGTTCCTTACCAATAGTTCATTTACCTTTGATTTTTCCTTGAGAATTGTCACCAAAGGTCATATTTCCTCCTTCCTTAAGATCAATCGATGTGAAAAGAGATATGTTGTCGGTCATATGTCTTGAGCATCCACTATCAAGAATTCACTTCTTACTACTAGATTTTGCTTTGAGACATACCTATAAACACAAATCAAGTAGTGACTTTTGGTACCCAAATTTTCTTGGGTCCTTGGATGTTAGTCTTGCATTTGTATTCTTGACCTTTCATAATCCATATTTTCTTTCTATCTCTAACAAAAACAATTCTACAAGGACAATGATTAGTCGTATGCCCTTTCTTGTCGCACCAACCGCAATGTGTAAAAGGTGTGCAATAGTTCTTTGATCGTTTTGTATGAATATTCAACCTAGCTTGTTGTTGCAAAACTTTAGGAGGCATGGCCATGGGATCTAATCCAAGACCACCTTTGTTTAGGCCAATTCTTTGGCATCCAAGCATGACATCCAAATTGTTTTGACCATTAACAAAATTTTCAAGACATTTTCTCAAATCACAAATCTCAACTTTTAAATCTTCATTTTATTTTCTAAAGTCAAAGTTTTGGAAGAGATTTGTTTTGAGCTAGGAGTGTTAACAAGTAATTCAACCAAATCGTTATTCACATATTTCACATATAAATGGTTGGAAATGCATTCATTCTTGGCATGCAACTTATCATTTTCCATTATCAACTTCTCAATTTGCTTATTAGCTTCAAAGAATTTCTTAGACAAAATAATATTTTTCTTGAAAATTTTCTTGGATTCATCATATAAGCTATCATAAGCATCTTCAAAGCTTTCAATATCAGTATCACTACCGGAAGAAGAGCTTACCTCATAATTTTCCATGAAGCATACATTTGCTTGATCATTCTTCTCATAGTCTTCATCATTTGAATCAAAGTCACTCCATGATGGAGTATGTTCGGCATTCATTACTCTTTCCTTCTCATTGTTTTCTTTCTTAGAGAATTGTATTCTTTTAGCTCTTTCCCATACATCTCTTCTTTCCTTCTTCTCCCTTTTGTATATAGGACAATCCATCTTCATGTGTCCCGGCTTGTGGCATTTGTAGCAAAGCTTCTCTTCGTTGCTAGTATTTTGTTGTCTTCTCCCATCATTCCTTCTGAATCTTAAGAACTTCTTGAAGTTCTTTGCAACCATTGCAATATCCTCTTCATCAAATTCTTCATCATCATCACTTGATTCAAGGTTTGAAGATGAAGCTTTAAGAACAATTGATGTAGGCTTCTTCTTGACGTCATCTTGATCAAAGGTCTTGAGTTACATTTCGTACGTCATAAGTGAGCACATCAATTCATTAAGAGGAAAGATATTGAGATTCTTCGATTCTTGGATGGCGGTGATCTTTGCATCCCAAGCTCTTGGTAAGGACCTAATCACCTTTCTTACAAGATCACCATTAGTGAATTCCTTGCCCAATTGCTTTAAAGGGTTTACAATGTTAGTAAAACGAGTATTCATATCCGTAACGGATTCATTTGGAAGCATATGGAATAACTCATAGTCTCTAAACAATAAGTTCATCTTGGAGTCTCTAAGAAGAGAAGTCCCTTCATGAGTGACTTGAAGAGTATCCCAAATACTCTTAGCTAAATTACACATAATGACTCTATTGAGTTCATTAGTGTCTAAAGCACACACAAGACAATTTTTCGCTCTAGCATTCATACAAATCATCTTCTTGTCATGATCACTATACTCCGATTTGGATTTAGACTCTTCAACCTTGTCAACCACCTTTATCGGAACGAATGGGCCGTTTTCAACAATGTCCCACATCTCATAGTCTTGAGACTCTAAGTAGATTTTCATCTTAACTTTCCACACACTATAATTGGTCCCATTAAACAATGGAGGCGCAGGGGTAGAACTACCCTCCATACCCCCAACGTAAGCCATGATTGATTAACTCTCTTGGCGTTACCCAATATAACAAGAGCCGAGGCTCTGATACCACTTGAAACCAAAAAGATAACTCTAGAGGGGGTGAATAGGGTTTTAAAACTACTTTAAAAATTAACAAACAACAAACCTTAATCTCAATAACTTAAATAAGCAAACAACCAATCTCAACACAAATGAAAAACGACAATGTAAAGAGAGAAAGGTTTAGAGATACTTGACAAGGAGAATTAAATGGTTCGGCTTGATATACCCTCAAGCCTACGTCCACCCTTTCAAGGAAGTCCCTTGAAAGGCCCTAGAATCCACTAGTATGACCTTCCTTACGGGTCAAGATCGAACCTCTTACAATCCCTTGATGCTATGCCCACATCAAGAACAAGCTTTGACAAACCCAAAGCTCCAAAGCTTGACAACCCCAAGCTTTGATACAAGAACCTTTAGATGAAGAATTGTGTACAAGATTTCACTCTCAATAAGTAGATGAGTACAAGTTTAAGCACTAGAACAAGAGAGATGAGTGTATGATGATTTATGAAAATGTATATCTCTCAAATGTAAGCTCACAATAAATGCTTTCTTGAAATGAATGAGAAATCAATGAAAACCACGAGAGATTGAACAATTGCTTTGATCTTTGAGAATATGAAAGATAAGAGAGCTTTGAATGCAATTGATGAATCAAAACTAAGCCCAAGATGAGTATTTATAGAGGTGGGAATAAATATGACCGTTTGGGGTTAGGTGGAGCATTAAATGCGCCAAACGGTAAATGCAGTCGACTGCAATGGGACATTGCAGTCGACTGTATTCCCAAAGTAGCTGTTGGAAATTCAAATTTCCAACTTGCAGTCGACTGTAATCCAATGCAGTCGACTGTAATAGGCTACAAGAAGTATTGCAGTCGATTGCATTCCAATGCAGTCGACTGTAATACCTCACTGCCCAACTTGCAGTCGACTGCAATCCAATGCAGTCAACTGCATTCCAGAAAATACAGTTTCCTAGTTTTTAAAGAATGAAAAACTTTTATGCATGCAAGGGAAACCTATGGGCAAGTTCTAGGTATACAGTCATCGTAACGATCATCTCTCTACGTCTAGTTTACAAAGAAGGAAATAAAGCGTTGTAAAATTCAATCGACGAATTCCTTCTTTGATGTGTTCCGTTGAGAGTCTTTGACCGTGTTGCTCGTCTAATAGTCTGTTTGCATGAGCATGAGATTGTTCCTATTGCTTCATCAACTCAATGCATGTTAGACACACATAAACATCAATGTTGGTTATCATCAAAACGAAATATAATCTTAGGTTAAATAACCGTAGGGTTAACATTTACCCATAACACACACATACATACACACACAACACACAAACACACACACAAATGCACAAGCTGCCTCCCTCCCCTAGACACACACACACATACACACACACACACACACACACACACACACACACACACACACACATACACAGAGCATGCAATGCACACCCACATACTGCCCACGATAGTTTTCTCTCTTCTTGTCCCTTAAACACACTCACACATTCACATAAACACACACACCCTATATAGACACACACATGAACACAACATTTATATACATTCATGCACTAGCTGCCTTGCCAGCCTTCACTCCTTTACAAACACACACACCCTATATAGACACACACATGAACACAACATTTATATACATTCATGCACTAGCTGCCTTGCCAGCCTTCACTCCTTTACAAACACACACAAATGCACACACACACACACACACATACACACACACACACACATGTTACATACACACACACACACACACATACACACACACACACACATGTTACATACACACATACACACACACACACACACACACACACACACACACACACACACATACACACTGATATACACACACCCACACATATATAAACACACGCACTGACTACCTTCACGATAGTTCACCCATTGCACCACTGCCTCACGACAGTGGTGTTTTCCTGTTCTCCCGCACATATATTCACGCAGTTACGCACAAAACACACCCACCCTCACGCACAAGACACACACCCATATCCTGTAACCCATATCCTGTAAATCACGGCAGCCATGGCTGTCCCCCCCCTCTCTAACCCCCTAAACACACAGGTCTATATATGAGCACATAATGCTGCTTGAATTACAACCCCTTCACAGCCCCCCCTTAATCCCATAAATCCGTGAATACATTAAAGAGAAAAGGGCTAGAAAACTTACCGAAAACCAACCTGATCGCCAAAAAATCTATCTATTTCCATCTCTCTAATGTGTATCAAAAAAAGAAGAGAAACCTTGGGGACGACTAGTCTCAAAACACACACACACACACACACACACACACACACACACACACAGATATATATATATATATCAACCCTAAACTGAAAAATAACCAAAACCCCATACACTTTAGGAAATTTTTTAAAGTTCACCCAAAACTTTCTATTATTACGAAAAGGCCCAAACTAACTATTTATGATAAATTAATGTACGAGAAAAATTTAACAGGTTGTTCCATAACCCCTCTTCACTACTCGTTACTAAAAGTTGCTAAATAAAATATCGATGCTAAGTAAAAAAAAATATCGTTGCTAAAAGTTTTAAAAAATTATTATTTACGCTAATTATCACTAAGTACTTCAATCAATACACTTATAATTACCATCATTAAATTATAACTTATGGTTTCCAAAAATTTTGTTGATAAAGGACATCCGATACAATTTCACTCATGAAAATTGTTGCTAAATCTTGCGTATGAAAGTCGTCCCTAAAAAATTAATTAACTGACAAGGCAATATCAAGGTTTAGGGTGTTACAATGTGTGTTTAAGGGTACTCTTATGTGTGTGTATATTGTGAGTTTTTGTGTGTGCTGTGAGGGATGTTAGTGTGTGTTTGGGGTGCTTGCGAGATGGAAATGGTGACTGTTGTGGGCTGCCATGAGAGGACTGTTGGAGAGTGTTTATGTATGATGTGTTGTGTATTTGAAAGGGGTGAAGGGGAAGGAGGAAGAGCAGAAGCACTGTTGTTGTGTGTGCATGTATTAGTGTGTGTAATTGTAGTGTGTATTTGAGAGACTTTAGTGGGTATACATGTGTGTGATATTATTGTGTGTAGTGTGTTATTGGTAAGCTAGTTCGAGTGATGCATTTTGTGTGATCAAGCAGTGAACAGTGAAGTGTAAGGAGGAAGAAGAAGATGAGTTAAAAAGAAATGGGTTTGTGCAGTACAAGTGGTACACTGTGCTTGCACAATTGTACCACGTGGCTGTGGGTATCGAACAATTGTCAAAAATTTCTCAAACTTTACAAAAAGTTCTTAGGACAATATTAGAATTATTGTTAAAATTTCTTATTTTTCTGTTATTTTTGGTTATTTTTTATATTTTTGGCAAGTTCAGCTTTTCTAAAATTCATTTAGAGTCTTTAAAATTCTTATTAAATTCTGAGAAAATTACAAAAATGTTTTTATGATATAAATAAGTTTCACTTTGGGTTTCATGATTTTTGGTGTTAATTTAGTACTATTATTTATATTGCATTTGATTTTCCAAAACATATGTTTTAAAAATATTTTTGATGTTTTTTAATTTTTGATTTCAATTTTTGTATTATACTTAGGTATTGTAAAGCTAGAAGTATTAATTGCTATAAGTTATAAAATCATTTTATTATAATTTATTATGAATTTGGGGTATCGTTATGTATTAAGGAGTGTGCGAGATTTTCGGTTAGGTTGACCTTATATGAGATCCGCTTTAGGCTGCGTGATTCTTGAGTTAGAAGTGAGCATTGTTTAGGTAGTTGATATTATGTTTATACTACAATAGTATAGATTGTGTTCTAACAAATAATTTTCCTAATTTAGTTTAATTCAAGGATTGTTGATTAAGATTGATTAGCTTTGCGTAGTATGGATCAAGGTAAGGAATTTCATCCGAACCCTATTTCATCGCTTTGATTTCAAATGCTTTATTTCAACAGTTTTATGAACTACATTGAAGTTTGATTTCCTAAATGATATAAAAATACTTTTAAACTGCCCATGAAACCCTTATTTGAACCTTAAAGCGATCGTTTGGAATTCTTTATTCATTCCCATCTGTTTATTAATTCGATCATCGTAAAACGTTTTGAATTTTATTTGTTTCTTCTCAATATTGGCATGAGTTTGTAAATATGGGGAGTCATAATGATGGTGTGTATTGTTAGCGTTATAAGGATGGTCTGTTGGTTAGGTTGAACTAGTACCTAAATGGACTAGTTAGTGTACATATGCATATGTAAAGTGTATCGAGTACTGCCGAGGTGACTTTGCTATAATATACTGCTCATGTTTAGTGTTATATGTTTCTATTTTATTGTACCTGAAATGTTTTGAAATGACTATTGATTTAAGGAGCTGAGTTGATACTCGTCCCTATGTCTATATTTAGACCTGGCAATTTTATATCCGTACCCGCGGGTCTACCCGCACCTGGTCAAAAACCTCGGGTACGGGTACATATATGTACTACCCGTTGAAAATAGACCCGTACCCGAACCGAACCATATTTTTCGGGTTGGTCCGGGTCGGTTGGTGGGTTACCCGTTTTCCCAAGTATATATAAAGGACCATTGGTGCCCTAACCTTCATTTTCATTTTTCTCCTTACTTCTCTCTTCTCACTTCTCTGCCGCCGCCCCTCTCACTCTAGATCTACGCCACCCTTCACTCCTCTTCCCCCACACTCCCACGTCACGGATCTACATCAACTCCACCATTGTCGATCCTTCACCGCTGCCACCGTTGCCATCCGTCACCGCTGCCACTGTTGTCATCCGTCACTGCTGCCACCGTTGTCATCCGTCACCGCAGCCAACGCCGTTCGAGTAGGTGAGCGATCGCAGAGCCTCCAGATCGTCGCTCCGTCCTCTGTCTTGGTTTGCCACTCCGTCGTCGCTGTGTTCAATCAGATCTATCATTTACCGTCGCTGACTAGATCTACCGTTGACCGTCGCTGACCAATCTTGAACTTTTCTTTTTGTTTTATTTTGTTTATTCCGGATGCCTAATCTTGATTTTCAGTCGTGTTGGGTAGACTTTTGATTCTTGTGTAATGGATCTCTTACTGTTGAACGCAGATCTGATGATCTTGAACTTTTTTTTGTTTAGTAAAAAAGATTAGTCTTGATTTTCAGTCTTGTTGTGTAGATCTTGTGCAATTGTTGTGTAATGGAGAATATTGAAGTGTGTTAGTGTAATAAAAGAAAGTAGAAAGGAGAAGAAAAAGAAAGGAATATTTATTAAAAAAAATAAAAAATTAATTTTTTACCCGCGGGTAATACCCTACCCGCATGGATAAGGTACGGATCCAAGAAAAGTCTACCCGGGAAAAAATGGGTAAAATATACTCGATCCGTTTTTATTCGGACCCGATTGGGTTTTACCCGTACCCGACGGGTCTACCCGTTTGCCAGGACTATCTATATCACAATGTTGTGGTTTCATTTAAAAATCCTTTTAAAAACTTGTTGTTTGACTGTTTGAATCGTTTTACTTTTAATCTTTGATCGACCTTACTGGGCTCTCAAAATCTCACTCTCGTTAACTTCATTTCCGCACGTGATAACCAGCATTAGGTTGCCTGAGTATGGACTAGAACCGAGCAAGGAAAATTGATTTAAGTTAGTATTGCTCAATAGAACCCCTGCATGGATGAACTTCTCTAGCTCGTTATTTAGATTTAAAATTTAGTTTATCAATTATGACTGTACACTAAGATTGATTGATAGTTTAGTTGCTATGACAATTTGTTGTATTATTTGGATGAGATTGAGGGTATTATTGTCGTCGTGTAAATGATCGAGTGAGTGTTAACGTTCTGGATATTCTGGGATGTTACAAGACGTCCTTACCCAATCTTAGTAACGATCTATGGTAGAGAAGGTGGGACTGTTTGTTAGTACATTTGGCAAAATAACAATAAAATTGGAAGACGTATATGAGCATCTTGACTAGAGCTTTTTGGAAAATTCTTTTCTCGAGTCTAATCTTGAGGCTGAGAAGATTGACGCCATGCTTGGTCAGTGGTTAATGGCATAAGCTCACTACCGTACTGACTATCAAACTACGCGTTTAGTAAAGTTGTCTATGATTTACGGGTAAATACTGTTCTATAGTTCTAGTCTCAGAATTAAATGAACGTAACGAGCGTAAGCCAGTATCAGGTCCAAGATTACATGAAGAGACTTATCTCACACCCTGAATTTTGTGACTCTCTAAAGACACCTATTTCTTAGGTTTTCTACAGATTGTTCCAACAAGGCGTATGTTTGGCTAGCATTGCTTCTTGCTGTTGGTAAGAAGATTTCACTTGACCTTTCATCTTAGGGAACTTACTTCATGTTACAGATCCCGTTTTCTACTCCAGCCAAGGTAGAGATGATATAAGGAGTTACGTCAATTCAACCCTCCTCCAAATGTAGGCTTGCAAGCACTTTACTCCTCATACTAAGACTCGTGTCCCTTTTCCTCTTCTAGTCCAACATGCTCTATATGTCCTCATGTTGCAATGTTGTTAATTTCATACAGTGAGACCCACCCATTCTTAAGATTATTTGATAGACACCAAGTCCAATTTTGAGGCATAGCCATACAGACGAATCATACGAGGAATTGAGCAAAAAGTGGCTTTTCTGTTGGCTCAACATGAGTTTAAGTATCGAGAGAGCATTTTCCTATAGGGTAATGTTTTTTCTATTACTTTTTGTACACCTCGGTATCTCCATATGGTGATCGAGAAAGGGGTTTAAGATAACTTCTTATAAACCATACTAGGTACCTCTTCAACTGAGATACGACTCGTATACCCCAACCTCGGTTCCCCCTCGCGAGGACTTGGCATATGCTTGGATTTTATTTGTTCATAAGATGATGGGAATGGTGCTGATTGCCCTAGATGTGAGAGAGGTTCATTCAAGGTACCAAGATAGAACTCGACTGGATACCAATCAAATTTTATGGTCCAAGTTTCTAAAATTATGCAAGGCCTTCATGTTGTCTACTCTTGATGAGGATGAGCAGGAATTAAGTTGGTGGATTAATGCTGTGAATATAGCCTTATTACTCTTGAATGGATCCACAGAGGTCTTCAATGAAATACTACAAGCTCAAAATAACCCTCAGGGTTGAAGAAGAAAATACCTCATGGTTAACCTCGAAGGAAAAAATCCTTAGGGTTAATCATAAATAAAATGGCCCTCGCGATTGATAGGCAATTTATATCGGATCTCAATCATAAGGCATTGCAAAATTTTTTGACATCTTTAGCATAAGTTGGGTTTGAACGATTTTGCTATTGAAAATGCACATGACTACATTTTGAGGTTTATGTCTTGTTGTCCGTCAGAATAAGGCAAAATCGTCAGTCATAGGTAGGCATAGAAGCTACTAATCCCTCTTGCATGTGTTAAATCATTACAAGTTTGCCAGCATAAATATGTAAAAGCTACACTTTGAGAAAAGTGACTAATGCTTGTTCATAAAGAGTCTAGAACATGTAAATATTTTTGAAGTAATTCAAAAGCTTATGAAAAATAAATTAACAACAAATTATCAACATTTCCATGACAAAATACTTTTTGAAAAGTATACGGAGGTGTGACACACTCACATATATTTTCGCATCAACGTGTCATTGAAATATGAGAATTTTATCTAAACTAATCAAAAAAGAGAGAAAAAAAGGTTAATGACATGGAGTATAAATCAGAATTAAAGCAACTTAATTGGTTCCTTAGTTCTCCGATGTTTTTAAGCATGAACAAGAACATATCACCTTGTTTGAGAGTCAAAATGTACATAAATTAGTATTAGGGGTTTTATGATAAAACTGAAGTTTAAGTGCTGAAAAATTTAAGTTCTGAATTCGTAAAACTGAAAACTTTAAGCGACTGAATTGTTACTGAAAAATAAGTTAACCTGTTTGGTAAACCAAAAGCAAATGTCTGAAAATTGTTTATTTATAAATTTATCCATTTTACCAAAATTATACATTTATTTATGTACTTTATAACTTTTTTGGGGGGGGCTAAAATCGTGTTGGTGGTGGTGGTGGTGTTGGCGGCGGTGGTGGCAAAAAGGAGTCAATAGTGGCGGTAATGGTGCGTAAAGACGTGGTGTTGGTAATTGTGATTATAGTGTGGTGGATCTTAAGATGATTGGCAGAAATGGGCGTGGTGACAACAACGACGGTATGGTGGAAGTGGAGGTGGAGGTGGCGGTGTCCTTGTGGTGCTATTTATAGTGGTGGTGACAGTGGTTAGGTTGTAGTAATTGTGGTGGTGGTAACAAAATGAAATAATGGTTGTACTGTGTTGGAGGCGGTGTTACTAGCAAATTACTTGAGGCGGCATTGTGGTGGTAATTATTTTTTTTTCATGTAAAAATATGTTAAATAATTTTTAACCATCTCACTTAGAATTAAATGATCAGTAGTAAGTAAGTCCATTAATTTTTAAGTGATATAAGGTTTAGCGTTATCAAACGCACTTAATTGAAAATCATTGAAAATTTTAAGTTTTAAGTGCTTAATTGCGTTTTCAAACACCCTTACTCTTTCAATAAGAGTAATTTTCAATAAGAGAAATGTTATGCTTTTCAAATTTTGTATTTAAAACTTTGATATGCTTTTCAAATTTTGTATTTAAAACTTTGAAAAACAATTAAGTTTTAAGTGCTTAATTACGTTATCAAACACACCTTTACTCTTTCAATAAGAGTAATTTTCAATTAGAGAAATGTTATGCTTTTCAAAATTTGTATTTAAAACTTTGATATGCTTTTCAAATTTTGTATATAAAACTTTGACTCCAATGTGACATGCTATATATGAGCCAACTATTCTACAACATAGGCTCCACAGTTATGAAACGCGTGAGCGAGAAACTACCACCAGATTTAGGAGTCGAAGAGGAGTGTAAAACCTAAGTTTTGACTCTCAAAAGATGCGACAAAGACGGACAAACTGTCAACCAAATAATTTAAGATAATAGGCTCAACTGTTTGCATATACATGAACCATAATCCATCACCTCATTAAAGTCCTTTGGGATAAAATCTTGTGAAGAGTAGCATTACTATTCGAAAAATGACACTTAAAGGGGAAAGACTCTCTTAAGTAATACTTCGTATAAAACTTTTGAAACCACAACATATTAAATCTTTTCATTTTTGGATTGATCTCTCACAACTGGTAATAAAGAACATCAAAATATTAAACCTCCCATTTCAAGTTAGTTCATATATAAAGCAAAATCAAGGGGAATGATGCTCTTTAAGTTAGACTACAAAATACAAAATAATTTCATCATTAATCCACTCTAGGCTTGAGAATTCGGTTCACTGTCAATCAGTTACATTGAAATCTAGTGAATGCAAAGTGCATGAGCACATCACAGGCCCTAGAAAGAAAATCCATAAGCTAAATGATTGAACATATCAAGAAAAGGTTTCACCTAAAGCATGTGCAGTTCTCTATACATTCTTCTGCTGTGTCCCAGCAGCGCTCATTATTATCACAGCAGCACCACCTCACAATTCCTCTGCCAAAACTTGTTTCTCTGCAATACTTGAGGTGTTCTCCATCCATAGTCCTATCACCGCTCTTATTTGAAAAGCCAACATCATGTTTTATCTCCTTGGTCTCCACCTTGCCTAAGATCATATATAAGCAACGAGAGTAGTAAATTCAACAAGAAAATTCTACACTTAATCTTAGTCATAAGACCTAGAACATGTACGTATGATAAAGCTTTGTTAGGGGAAAACTTACTTTCATGAAAAGCTAACAGAATCAGAACGAAAACACAAAGGAGAGAGGGTGCTGAGTTTGGTTTTATGTTCTTAATTGCCATAGATTTGGTGAAAGGAAATGAAGGAAAAGTCTTGAAATAACACGCACTACAACTAATTTTTATAGTCACTGAACAAATTCCAACTTTGCTAAGTATTTTCGTATTCAAATCCATAATTTATTTCTGATAGCACTTATTGCGTGTGTAACAGTAACACTTGATCTTTGATTTACATATCTTTTTTTTTGTTTCTGGTCAACATTGAAGGGGCACACACTACAACATATATTTAGAGTCGGTCAATATATCTGTATTCTTCTTTTTCATAACTTTTATACCTTTATTGCAAGGATAGTTACAGTATTTACCTTTGACTTTCATTGTCTATTTTTGTCAAATGTTGAAATAGCATGCACTAGAACTCAGTCGTGTTAACCTCCCCAATTTTAGCTGTTCATATTTTCACATTCGCAATCCTCATAAAATTTATTACATGAAAAGCCATTATTCTGATCTTTTACCAAAATTGTTTTTTTTTTATTGTTTTACTAAATGTTGAAATGGCATACACCACACTGATTTTTATAGTCATTAAATTTTCCCAATTTGGCTAAGTATTTCCATTATTCTTACCCCTTATCTTCTGCTTCTTAAAATTAACTACACGATTAGATAAACTAATAATTTATTGATTTTCATATTATTAAAACGGTGCACGGATCAACTTCTTCTTATAGCCAGTCAACCTCCCAAGTTTTGGTAAGTATCTTATGTATTCAATATTATTCTGCATAACAATTTATTGCATAGATAGCCATAATCTAGATCTTTGATTTCTATGCTTTGATAGTTGCGGAAAGATGATAATACAGTAGGCGTTGATTGTGCATGACAATATACTTGCAATAATGATCCCTTTAATTAGTTGACGCGAAAAATTTCCTATTTGTCAAACCATGACTCCTAGAACCGGGAAGCTAAGACGCCCCTGATAGTTTTGGCCTAAACCCTTTTCGGGGAGCTAATGTACTCTTCCCACTGTGGTGTTAATGTGAGGTGTGAAATTGAGAAAGTTTTCAATGAGACAAACCTCCTCAAACTCCAAACATTGAACTGTGCAGTCGATCTTAAACCCACGAAGAAGCAGATTTAGTGAGTCACGCGGGATTACAACATTGTCCTTGTCATTCTCCACCTGTCCAATCTGGGGTAGCTGAGAGTCTCCCGTAATCATAAAATTTTTTGTCAAGTTAGTGTAAAAGGGGATCGCTCAGACCAAATGTATCCATGGTCTCCCCAACAAGAGATTGAACGCGAATGTATGTCTAACACATGTAACTCCAATTCAAAGTTAGTGGTCCCGACAGTCATAGGGAGTTTGATTGTGCTAATGACTTGTCTCCTGGTGTTATCGTTGGCTCAGACTACTTGACTGAA
This sequence comes from Escallonia rubra, assembly GCA_033065855.1. Taxonomy (NCBI): domain Eukaryota; kingdom Viridiplantae; phylum Streptophyta; class Magnoliopsida; order Escalloniales; family Escalloniaceae; genus Escallonia; species Escallonia rubra. Next base: position 121,384 of record JAVXUO010001836.1, on the reverse strand, counting down.
AGGGGTAAATTCTAAAGGATAAATATCAAGGGCTTGAACAGTGTGTGGGGGACAGACATTAAGGGCATAACCATTGTCTATTATGATTAGAGGAACCCTCTTATCAAGAGCCCGCATGGTGATGTGGAGCAGGTCTTGGTGGCTCAGTCCCGACTTAAGAAAATCAAATTCGGAGAATCTAAGAACACTTCCATAATGAATAGTCCCTAGTACTTAGCATAGCTCATCTAGTTAAGTCTGTATGGGAACTTGGACCTTGCTAAGCAACTTGATCAAGGCATGTCTGAGGGAGTAAGAAGCAGATAACAATCCCCAAATGAAGATGTTGGCTTGGGTCTTTTTCATTTGTCCCAACACTTCATCATTTGGTGGGTCTTGAGAGAATAGTGGGTTTGACATAGCTGGCTGGCCTGGGGGATGGTCTGGTAGACTCGACCATACCTCATCAAATGGGACACAACGGTATTAGGTCTGAACACGAAGCTTGTGTTTTCATTGTAATCCTCTTCTTTTATCGAGAAGGCTTTACCTTCCATTAACTCTTCCCACGAGATAACATTACAAAACTCTGGTAAGGAGTCAAAAATAGAAAAAGATGGAATACAATGACTGACTAGAGTTAGAAGTATAGAAGGATCTATCACTAGCAGAACATCATCTATAGCATTAACCCTGTGAGTTGGTAAGGGTTGTTTTCTGACGTTGGGCTTGGGAGGAGGCAATACTTCACCCTTGTTAATCAGATCTTGAATGGCATGTCGGAGGCTGATACATCTTCTTATAAGGTGACCCTTTACCTGATGATATGCACAGAAAGGTTGGATATCATACCCTCCAAGTATCACTTTTGGTGTGGGGTAGGGGGCAATTTGAAGATCATGGCCCTTCTCAAAAAAAAAATTCGAAAACCTTGGGTCGTGGGGCATTCAATAGGGTAAACTTTCTTCTAGGCTCAGTACTTGCTTCCTAGGATACTACTTGTTGTGCTTGTACTTTCGTTGCCGTTATTGGTACCGGCCGGATTAGGTTAGACATTAGAGTTCTTAGCACTGGCTCGATGGACTCCGGGCTTTGTTTCTCGAGATATGGTTGCCTTGTTGATGGTGTATTTGATCTGACTAGGGATTCTAACTGAGACTTGAACGACACATGGTAGTGTCCAAAAATTTACTTGTTCTTTCTCTGTGGGGCCGCTTACCATCTGAGTAGCCTTATTTCTCCATCTCATAAGAAAAGCAGATACTGACTCCCTTATATCTTGCTTGGTGGTCTCTAAGTCCTTACGAGTGATGTCCAAATTAGCGTCGTACCGGTACTGATCCATAAACTCTCTTACTACATCCTCCCATGTTTCGATCGGGCTTTTTCTAGGGTAAGGAATCACCAGGGTGCAGTGAAAAAGCTGAATTAACATATTCTAGTTGACTCCATAGGGGCCAACGCGTGCATGTACATCTTGACATGGATTTTGGGGTCCATCAAAATTGTCAATATTGGGCATCTTGAACTTAGGTGACAATTTGTCTTCTAGATTCAGGGTGAATACACTGAGGTCTAGTGGTTCATATGCTCTTCTCATTCTGGCAATCTGAGACTCAAGTCCAGCCAATTTATCCTTCCATTTCGGGGCGGTGGATTTTCCTTCCTCATCTTCTGACTCATATTGCCATTGAAACTCGGCTTTCTTTTTTTTGTCTTTCTGCTCAACCTTAGACTCGTCTTCTTGTTCCTTCTTAAGCTTTTCAATATCCTCGAATGTCCGTGTCTGCTGATCTACCAAAGCTGTGAAACCAACCTAAAAATCCTTCTGTAGTTCGTCGATGATGCGGACCAAATCTACCAACTGTGGGTATTCTTCGGCCATTTGGGTTCATGTGAGTTTCTCGGATGAATCTCGATATCGACCTCTTTTAACTTTAAGTATATCGAGAATTTTGAAAGTTCAAGCATATAGACCACACAAATAGAATCATTAGGTTTATACGCCATATGGGATATGGAGATGATTAACTATGGGGCTCTGACTAACCATCCGTTAACTGAGTGCATTAATCGACTAGTTGGTCAGTGAGTTATTTTTGGATTTTTAAAAAATTATGGAGAGGAAAGGGCGCTTACTAACCTTCCGGTCACCAAATGGGTTAACCATACGGTTGATAAGAGGGTTTAGGGTTTAGAATCCTGGAAAGCTCTGGACAGTCTCTGGACAATCAAAGTTCTGATTAACCGTTTATGGTAATCTGGTGGGTTAACTAGCCGGTTGGTTAATGGGTTTAGAGTTTTGGACTGGAAGGATTCTGGGGAGGTTAGGTTCCTGGCTAACCATCCGATTACCCGATCGTTTAATCGGCCAGTTGGTCAATGGGTTTAGGGCATAAGCCAGCTGTTCAAACTTGCAAATATAACACTTACCATTCGGTTAGTCTCAGTCTCTCATTGGATGCGAGTTTACCAGCTAGCTTACATAATATTGGCTGATTTTCCTGCCAGTATGCCATAGGCAAAAATAGGTATTCTCCAAAAAAAAGGGTAGAAAACTAAAATGGTCTCCCGGTGTAAAGTCACTCCCTCGGCTCGAGTTGTATTATATGTCTCCCACTCATAACTCAGGCAGTTAACGATGGATGATCACCAATATGTGTACAAGTCATTTGATATACTTGGAAACCAGGAGGTCCCTTTAGTACGAGGCATTTAGTACGAGGTGTTGGAGCTGGGAGTATAGTCGAATTTGCCCCGATAGCTAGGAAGTCGGGGGGTTTCAACTATTGCCCTTGATGGGTGGGTTTAGGTTAATCGTGCGCGTGTGGGAGACACAAAATAAGAACACAATTACCACATTTATAGCACATTGTATATTTATACAACACAAAGAAAACACACAAGGCCAAAACGCAATAATTTTTTTTTAAGTCTTGTCCTCTTAGTTTTTTAGTCCCCAGCGGAGTTGCCACGTTAGCAGATTGCCTAAGAAAAATCCTTGAGACCCCAGAAAATGGGTCTAAATATTTTATGAATCGCCATCTTATTTAATTAAACACAGAAAAATAAGAAAACCTGAAAATGACTCTTAAAATGTCCAAAGGACTGACTAGTGATTAGTGTATTAAAAACAAAGAAATGGGTCCAGGGACATAGTTATACAACGGGAATGTGTTAGGAACACGCCATACTCTTTCGTTTTCTACTTTATTTCTATTAGTTTTTGGCCTTTTAACACATATAAACATGCAATAAACATCTAATTTAATCCTAAGATTTGGTTTGAATTTGACAGCAAGGGTCTAGTAGCCTATGTATCTGCTCGGAACAATCAGAATAAAAAAATCGTAGTTCGAGTCGGACCTTACGGGAGACGTCCTACACTTTGGTCTTAGACTCAAACTAAGAAACGAAAAGACTCTTTTTTAGTAGTTTTTGTACTGAAATGAAAATGTGATCGCCGAAAAGAGAAATTATCCTGGACCATTATACTAAACTAGCCATAAAGAAATAAAATGTACTTTGCGAGTTCACTTGCATAGAAGACCCGGGTATGCTTTGTGAAGGATCCACGATGCAAGTGATTCGAGAATATAAGTAAATGAATTTTGAAGCGCTAGTTTTTCTTACCACTTTTGAGAGAAGTCGTATAAAAGCTTTAGGAAGAAAAAGTTGATCCTTAGAAATGTAGCCCAAAGACTCTATTTTTAGAGGTTTGGGGCACCATAAATGAGAAAGATGACCATCTTAATCTGTGATCTTGAGATAAAGTAGAATATTTGACAAAAATAGCAAACTGAAAAAAGTCAACTAACCGGCCAGTTTGTCAAAAAGCGGCCGATTCATCCCATAAGTTAATTTTTTTTTTTTCGAATTTTGAGACATTATCTGCCCCTGATTTAGTAATTATTATCTCTGATTTTATAAGTAGTGATGTACCAGATTCGAGAATTATCGCTATATTCCACATAAATCAAGGATTAAATCACTTGCGTCAAGAATAAATCACAAATAATTCAGAATTTTTTTTCTAAGTAATCACTCTTGACACATTGACTGAACTCACCTAGATGGACTGGACAGAGCCCAATTACTGACCGGACCGGACTGGACTGGACATTTGTAATAGACAACAAAACTGGACAAGTGGATTAGACGAGATAGCTGGACTAGACTAATTAGTGGACCTGATTAAATTAAGTTTGAAGTATTACTGAGCCTACACCCACAATAAAAAAACTTTAATTAAAGCTCAATAATTATTTAATTAAAATGACAACAAAAATTGGAATATCTACAATTTTGTTTTCTTTGTGAAACATTTATTTTAGTGTTTGATTTTGGTTAGACATAAAGTATGTGCATGGCCTGCCCTTTTTTTCTCAAAAAAATCAATAAAGGAAAGTACATCATCTTCTTCAAGTTTTAGCCCTTGCGTCAAATTGGTCCGATATATATACTATAATGATGGGCCAGTTTTGGAAGCAAATTTTTTTTGACCTTTAACTTGAAAAAAATTATTAATTATGTTTTTTAGATCTCAGAGATTGATTTAGTTAAGGAGATACCACGAATATCATCTTCCAGTGTTGCACTTGCAAACTATCATAGTACATGCCTCTAGGGCATGTTGGACCGTTCCACGAAAGTGCCTCTAAGGAGTAGAATTATTTTTCCAACCACCGTTGTAGAGTGAGCGTACATTTAATGTTATTAAATGGCATTGAGCCTAAACATATTCTTCGCAGGTGTTAACAACATATACGTCGAATCCTTTATCAAAACATTCAATAGGAACTTCACTTCAGTTGGTCATTGAGAATCCGCCGAAACAAAGAACCTAAAGAAAACTGAATGTTTATTCCATCGAAGTTAACTGTAGACCTAAGATAGGACTAGTTTTGTGGAATCAACTCTACAGTACTAGCCAAAATGCTAATGAAGGTTGATTTACCTGATGGTGCCAAAGGTAATTGCTTTACAAATAAAACTTAAATGTACGCGCGTCAGTTGTTATTATAATCGACTCCCTATCTAACTAGGAAATGATTACGTGATTAACTTGAGAATTTCCTTCCCTTCTTTGAGGGAGTGAATGATAAATAGTGACGCTGTATCATTCTTCTTTCACTGTAAAGAGAAAAAATAACGTCAATTTTGCTTAAAATACTACAAAACTAATTCATTCTTTGAAGATCGAATGAACAACTCATAATCCTCAAAAGTTTCACAAATCCCATTAGGAGAACTGTGTTCGGTTACAAATAAGTTGGGTAAATGAAAGATCCATCAGAGCACATCAATTGACAATGCAGTAGCATTGGAAAAGGAAACAAACAGCTAAATAAGTTAAAAAGAAAAAGAAAAAAGAAAAGAAAACCAGCAAAAGGGTGGGTTCACTAGTAGCATGGGCATTGTGCATAACATTCTTCTTCGGTGTCAAAGCAGTATTCCTGGCAGCAGCACCATTGTACTAACCCTCCACTGAAACTTTTTTCTTTGCAATCCTTAAGTATGACTCGTCCGTTATCCATGGTCGTATCATGGCTCTTCTTTGAAATTCCAGCATCATTTTCAATCCCATTATTTACAACCCTGCCTGAGATCAAAAGTAAAGGGAATTAGATGTACATCAAGGCCAAGACAGATGTTAACTTGATCTTACTCATAAGGACAAGAAAGATATACACATGACAAAACTTTGTTTAAGCAGAACTAACATTCATGGCAAGCCAACATGATGAGGACGAGAACACAAAACAGAGAGTGAGTCGCGTGTAGCCTTATATTCTTACTCGCCATGGATTTGTGAGATGTGAAACAACAATTATAAAAAGTGTAGAAATGACACACACTACAACTGATTTTTATAGCCACTCAGTGTCCCGAATTTTGCTAAGTTGTTCGAGTAATTATATCCATAATCTCTTCTCCATAACATTTATTGCACGGATAGCCACAGAATACAACTGACTACACAAGTCACTCACATATTTAATATTGTTAACCATTTCTAGTATCCATATTTGCCATTTTCTTATTCATAAAATTTATTACACAAATAGCTATAATCTGACCTTTTATCCTTCCATAATCTGTTTTTTTGGCTAATTGTTGAAATGGGACAACGCTAAAACTAAATTTTTTTAGTCACTCAACCTCCCAAATCTTGCTATGTATATCATGTATTATATCTGTAATCTTCTATTTTGGAATATCTATTGCGCGGATAGTTATATTGGATCTTTAAGTCCCACCATTATGTTGATATTGTAACATGCTACAACTGATAGCTATAGTCACTTATCCTTCCCAATTTTGCTAACTATTCCTGCATTCATATCCGTAATCTTTTTTGGCATGAAAATTTATTCATGGATAGCCATAATCTTACAAAAGGATCCTATTACAGTAAGTATGATGTGCATGATAATGTTACATTTAATAATGCGAGCACATTGCTTTTAATTCTTGCAATAACATTCTTATCCGTAAAATCATGACAGTTGTGTCTGAAAGGACGTGAAGAGAATCATAAACATCATTACTATCTCTCTAAAAGTTTCGACTCTCTTTGAGCATTATAACATTAATTAATAATTATTAGAGTTCAATTAACTAGGCATCTCAAGGTGTTAGATAGAATGTTTTTACATACTAGAAAGTATATAGTCATCCCTTGTCAAGGAGACAAGGTAGATTATATTAAGAATCTCACTACCAAAAATATAATTTTTTTGTGCTTGGCTCACTTACGCGAGGGGATTGCCACTCCCTCAAAACATAAAAAGGTACTAAATTATCAATTTAAATTATTTTAAAAATATTACCTACAGTACATATTATTATTAACCCTAATGTATCTACTGCACAAATTTTCCAACTAGACAATGGTTTACCTACTATTTCTTAACCTGCCTCCGGTTGCATTTCTAGCCTCCAAAAAATTTTGAAAAGTGGTGGGTGCCTCTAGCTTTTCTCCCTTCCTTTGCAAGGAACCATTCTCATTGTTTTTTGTGCTATTTAGGTCTAAAGACTGTTTGATCAAGATTTGATTGACATTTACAGCATGATGGATTTCTTGTTGACATTGGCTGCAGAGAGTGGAAGATGGTTGCGTGGTAGCAGCGAGAAGAGATGATACCCACCGTTACATACTCTCTCCGTCCCTAAAAGAGTGATCCATTTCACTTTATATGTATATTAATGATTTATGTTATATATTGTGTATATTTTTCATTTTACCCTTTAGAGAGAGGGGGGAAGAGAGTGGGCCATGAGAGAGAAAATTAGTTGGTAGAGTGTTAAATGTGGAGATAGAAATATAATAAAAAAGTGTAAAGTGGTGGGCCAGGAGAGAAAAAATGAGTTGATAGAGAATTAAATGTGGTGAGAAAAATAGAATAAAAAAAGTATAAAAATGGTAAGTATGTAAAAATACCTATAGAATATTTCATAATTTGGAAGTGATCACTTTTTGTGGGACGGCCCAAAAAGAAAATATGATCAGTTTTTTAGGGACGGATGAAATAATTTTTTAGGAGTCAGAGGTTTTTCTTGTGGAAGGTGGTTTATATTAACTCGTTTTAACTCAAGTCGCTACTTGTTGCCTTTGTTGTAACTCGGTTGTGACTTAGGGTCTATTTGAAAATCATTTGGTATTCAGTTTTTTTTCCAATTTTGTAAAATGGAGAAAAAAAAAACGTATTTGACACATAATTTTCGTTTTTTTTTTCTTCAGTTTTTAAAACAGGACTATTTTTGAAAACTCCTATTTTAGAGTTTTGGGTTTCCAATTTTGATTTTTATTTTGAGACCACCTCTCTCCTCCCCCCCCCCGATGACACAGTCACCGCTCGACGCCACCGGCCACCACCACCTGTCGCCCACTGCCAGCCACCCCACCGGCACTGCCACGTCCCACCACCGCCGCCGCCGCAACACCATCAAAGAAAAAACTCAAAATAAAAACTGGGTAATCAAACACCAATTTGTTTTTGTAAAAAATAAAAACTAAATTGATTTTTATTTTTATTTTTTTGGAAATAGAAAATCAAAATTGTAGGTGATTTTGAAACAATGGGTTGGGTGTAGTTGCACCAAAATGGATTTGTTGGTGTAGCTTGGAGGCGTTATGCCTGCAGTTCTTGCTATATATTATGGGTTGGGTTGCCTTAAAATCTATTTTGATTTAATAGGAATTTTATTTACTATGCTTGGGTTGTTGAGATCTTCGGGTGAAGGTGGTTTCCAAAAATAGCTATAAAACAAAAATGCATTGCAGCTCAACTATTTTATTCTTTGCGGTATTGTTTATCTTCACACCCTATTTTCTCTATTGCCTTTCGTAATAACAAAGCAAAGTTTGAGACCTTATGCTTCTTTTGAAATGTTTATGTACAGAATCGCCTCGAAAAAAATCGTAAAAGGATTTTAGGGAGTTGCCATCTTATTTAGTTTAAAGCAAGGAAAAATAAGAAAAAAACTAAGAAATGACTCTAATAAGTCCAAAGGACAACTAGTTTACTGAAAAACAGGAAAATGAGTTCAGAGACTAAGTCATGTAGCGGGAATGTGGTAGGCACCCACCACACCCTTTCGGTCTCTATTTCATTTTTACTGGTTTCTGGCCTTTAAAACACATAACGTTTGAATATGAAATGAACTGACCCTAAGTTTATTTTTATATTTTTGGCCTGAACTCGATATAGGGGGTTGAATGACCTACGTATCTGGTCAGATAAACCGACATCATAACCATTATAGTTCGACTCTGGTCCTACGGGATACGACCTACACTTCGGTCTTAGACTTAGACTAAGAAATAAAAAGACTATTTTTATGATTTTTGTAACAGAAACGTGATTGCGAAAAATGGGAGACAATTCTAGACTAGTGAACTAGACCAGAAAGTTACTAAAAGTTCCCTTGGGAACTTGCTTGTTTAGATGATTCGGGAATGCTCTCCGAAGGATCTACACGATGCAAGAGGAAACAACTTTTAAGTGAGTTTGAGGGCCTAAATTCTTGGGAGAGATGATACAACTTCACAAAGAAATTTCTCTATAGCACGTTAAAGAGAGATTGGGATGGTGATGGGGGTGAAGGGGCAGGTTGTGGCAGAGGGGGAAGAGGTGGAGGCAAGAGAAGGCAATGCTGGTGGTAGGGATGTAAGTGGTGGTGGATATGGATGAAGAAGGGTTTAGCAAAAAAGAATTGGAAAAGAAAAAGTATCCTCAACAACTGACGGATTCATTGACCGTCGTTAGTGAAATACTAAGATTGCAACAAACAGGAAACCTTGGGATCTTGGTGTCATGTTGTAAAAGTCGAGATTTTGGTTGCAATTTTTAGCCAAACACAAGGTTTGCAGTGTAACTGAGCCTTCAAAAATTTTTCTAAATCTTATCAAACCGAAAAGTGATAGATTGATATATTTGAAAAGGGTTTTACATAACATTGTGATGAGCATGGGATTAAACATGATTTATCGTCTCTATAGACTTCTCAACAAACAAACTGAAGTTGTAAAGAGCAAGAGCCAAAGTCTCCAAGAGATGGCTAGAACTATGCCTCAAGAAAGCAACTTGCAAAGTATTTTTGGGTCGAGGATGTAAACTTTGCATGCTATATGTGTTTAATTGTGCATCTGTTATGCCGATCTCAAAGAAAACTCCGCATGAACTTTGGCATATAGTTAAACTCCTACAGTAAAATAGTTTTGAACATATGGTTGTTGTCCCAATGTGGAAAAGTTTGATGCTAAATGGAGGAATTCTCCTTAATTATTCCTCTCGATCAAAAGCTTATCTTGTTTTTAATATGTCTACTCTTGTTTTAAGATAATCTTTTTATGCTGCTCTGATGAGTTGAGCGCGGTCCTACCGTGAGTTGTTTAGATGTTGATGTTGATGTAACTGGTGTACAAGATTTCATAAATAAGTTCACAGTCCTCAGGGAGCATACTGATGATCACAAAGAGGAAGAAGAGCTAAATATAAATGAGCCTAAAATGGATCAATATGGTGATGTTAGTATTCACATGATCTTCCATAACATTGGAAGTTCCTTCTTCACCATCCGATAGAGTAATCGTAGGTCATGTTGAAATGGCGTAGTTACTCAGTCTTATACTAACTTTTGTGCTTATGCATCATTCCTGTCTCAAATTGGACCTAAAAAGGGTTGATGAAGCCTTACCTCACGATTGGGTTATAGGTTAAAAGTAGAGCCTAACGTATTCAAAAGGATTAAGGCTTGGACATATAGTTAACCATCCTAATGTGCCCCAATTATAGTTACCACATGGGTGTGTCAGAATACGTTAGATGAACATGTTATCATTACAAGCACCGGTCACAGTGACACACGTGATACACGTGATGCGTGTACAAAAATAAAATTAATAATATGAATTATATTAAATATAATCAAACATCAAGTATAAGTGTTTATTGTCACATTCGGCAACATTAATCTAAATTTATGAAAACTAAATATGTCCTTATAAGTAGTTATCTACTATTTAAGTTTTTGTATTTTGTGTTATGTTTTAACAATTTTCTTATCACACTAAGTGTCAACATTCTAGATAGGTAGTTATGAAACACAAAAAAGAGTGTTATACCAAAAGGTCCATTCTCTTTCTTTGTGGCACACACGTTGCGCGTGCAAAAATAAAATTATTAAATTAAAATTTGTTAAAAGATCAAGCATGATATATAAGTGTCACTATTATAGATAAATACTAATTCAACACAAAAAAAGGATATTACACAAAAGAGATCATTCTCTTTATATATAGCATATATATATAGATATAGATAACAAAGCTAGATTGTTGGCCCAACGTTTTAGTAAATTTGGGGGCATTGGTTTGGACGATATTTATGCTTTTATAGCTAAAAAGTGGAGGCCATTAGAATGTTGCTAACACATGCATCTTATATGAATTTTAAACTAGAGATTGCCTTTGACCTGTACCCAGCCGATTACTGGCCCACTCCGCTACTATAGTAGCAGATTTTTTTTTATAGTTTGACCAGGTTATGGGGCAGATTTGGTACTTAATTTCATAAACTACAACAGATGCGGGGCGACGTCGATTTTAAGTGTATCTGCCTTGCTATTCGATCTGACCCACTCTATTTTTATACCCTAGTTCAGATTAAATCCCAAGCATGAGCTAGAATGCATCTCAACCATCCTCGTCTTTGTATATACAGCTCTGAACCCTAGCCTCGTTCATCTTTCTCCTCTTTTCCCATATTCTCAACTTCGCCTTAAGCCGTCGCCATAGCTACCACATCCACCAACATCGGTCCATTCGACGGCTAGCGACAATCAATAACCTCACTGATCGTCGATGACTACACCAGCGATAAAGCCCATTCCGATCATTTCTGCCTCAAGCGGCACATTAGCCACCAATGCCATTTCATCCACCAGAGACAGACTACTAATTGACTAGTTGCAGGTCATTCCTCAAGCGACGGAGCCCACTCCGGTCGTTGATTCACTTTCTTATCCTCCTAATCTCATATGTAACAAAATCTATAGTTGAAGGAGGGACCGCTCGGGTCTGGAACAGATTACCAAAAGGTCCATCTCCAGACCTGATGACAGCGCGGACGGGGCAGAGTCACAGGTTTGGGGTGGCATGGCGGGTACGGGTATTACGTAACCTGCATCTCGTCCGCCCTATTGCTATCCCTAATTTTAAGCTTTATGAAATGGATGTCAAAAGTGTGTTTTCAATGGTTTCACTACATGAAGAGGTGTTATGCCTAACAATCATCGGGTTTTGACTCATGTTTTCACACTACCAAAAGCCTTCAATTGCTTGAAACAAGTCCTAGAACTTGGTACGAGCGTATTACTACTTTGTTGTGGAAAGTTGTATTCAAAGGGGATCAAATGATATTAGAATCTTCAATAATGCAAGATCGAGGGAAAATCACTTGTTAGTAATGCAAACCTACTAGCGCTACCACTAAGTCGCTACGTAAGCAAATTTTGAAGTGTGGGAGTATGTAGTAAGAGATTAGCATAATTTCTTCCTCGGATTGGAATCAAGCAAATCGAGGAAGAGACATGCATCGTCAAGCTAAATACATAATGATGGTCCGCCCATGTACCCCGGGGTCGATTTTAGGGCTTGAGCCCAACTTTATCCGATGATTATCAATAAAACCTCCTTTTCTTCGAGAGAAAAAAAAAAAAGAAAAAAAAACAGAGCTAAGTACATAAGAGAGCTGCTCAAATGTTTAGAAATTGAAATCTCAAAACATAAAACCATCACCATGCCACCAATTTTGAAGCTCAACTTGGATGAACGAGATGAGCATGTTGATATTTAGTTTGTAAAGCACAGCTTTAGAGCAAAACATTTTTCTTTTTAGTTTTTGGGTAAAGCAAATAAAACGAGAAATGGTGGACCGGGGCACAATCGCGCACCAACACAAAAGATTAGTAACGGTCATCTTTCTAAACGGTCATCAACATTGAAATTCAAACATCTGCATACCAAACTCAAAAGAAACCATACTCCCCCCCTTTCTCTTACCCCCTGTTCCTCCCTTGAAATCCATACGTACTACTGCAAGAAAAGCCCCTTCTTTAGTTCCAATCTCCATGGAAGACATAGCATTGAACACATATGTCGTGCAAACCCCAGAAACCCTGGTTCCAGGCCCATCCCCTCTCGCTTTGGCTCAAGAAACGGGAAAAGATTCAGCCATGGAAGTAGACGAACAAGATTCCGCCATGGATTATATGGTCTGTGATTCGGGATCAAGACTCGTGCCAAATGGGTTCACAAGCCCCGCTTGCACAGGTTCGTGAATTTACGTCAGATCTTCCACTCTAATGTCTGGAACATAACATTTAGGGGTTTAATTTTGTTGATTGATTTGGTTTCTTATATTCTGTAGAAAGAATTGCTTTTTTCTCGGACTTAGCCAATTAGGGTTTACATTTCTTACCAGCAAATTTTGGTTTGATTGCCCATATAAGGGAAATGCAGAGAACACAAGCTATTTGATGCCGAGAAGATGCGCTGTTTTTTAGGCGCCTTAGAATGTAAAAGAATTTCGTAAACATGTTTGTAGTGGATTCACTTGGATATGTGAACGAAGCCAAAATAATGTGAATAACGAAGTGCAACCAGAAATGGGACATGTTATGTGGTTGTCAGTAGGGATGAATGAATGACCTGAGCCTGCGAACCTGTTCAGAAAGTGTTTCACTGTCTGCTGTTTAGTGTGCGTGTAGGCCATCTCAGTGTGAATATGGCACCAATCCTGCGAGCTCACACTTTGCAATATGAAGACTTAGAAAGCTAAAGTAAAAAATTCAACCATAACGAAAACCTTGATTTACCACAGAGAAGATAAATGAGAATTCCATGCTCAATGGGATTCTTTTGTCTCAAATGACGCGCATGTGTGTGATGGGGAAAACTATGTTCTTGTCCAACCCTAAGTCATGTATGTTTTAAAGTAAAGAGGCAAACTAGATGTATGGTACTGGGGTGGGGGGTGGGGGGTGGGGGGGGGGGGGGGGGGGGTGTGGGAGGAGATGTTTGTTCTTTTCATAATCATCTTGCAAGATAATTCTAGTGCCTAACATGCTGGTCTCTAGAAGGTGTGGTTTTTACTCCTTGTATGAGGACGACAGAATGGAAAAGCTTTAATAGAGATATTATGGTTCTTGTAAATGTAAATAATGACCAAACACTCTCAAGGTTTACGAAATTCAATATTTTTTTTTGTTTTGCGATGAAGTAACGCTCACGAGACCGCTTTAAATATATGCCGTTGGTCCCGCTTATGTACTCAGAGAAAGGTTTAGGACAAGGTTTGACCTCATTTTGATCTTTTGTCTATTCTTTTAAGAATCACATGAAGGGTTGGAGTGTAATACATCAGTATAAGTGAGCAGCTGAGGAAAGTGTTTGAGAATGACTTAAGACATACATCTTCTTACTTCTTTAAAACCCATTCAGGAAGCAAATGAAGGCTTTAGATGCATTCCTTTTCGGATAAACTGGAAATGTTTTGATTGAATTTGTTCTGTTGGGGCAGATGAAGTATTGATGTTTGTAAACGCTGGAGGTGAGGCTTCAGTGGAAGCTGTTTCTGATTTGAGCTTTCTGGCCGATCAATTTTTTCAAGGCGGAGATATATTTCTGACTGATGACCTTATAAATGAGGCCGGCGACTATCCATTCATTTATCAGTCAGCACGATTAGGAAACTTCTGTTATCGGTTTGAAAATCTTCCTCCTGGAGATTATTATATTGATCTTCATTTTGTGGAAATCATAAACATATATGGGCCTAAAGGAATGAGGGTATTCAATGTATTCATACAGGATGAGAAGGTAAACCGCTATGCGAGAACCTCTACTGGTTTGTTTTCTTGTACAAGTTGAGCTCAAATGTTCTCGTGTCTCGCAGGTTCTGTCTGATTTTGATATCTTCTCGATTGTTGGAGCCAATAAGCCATTGCAGCTGGTTGACTCAAGAGTCTCTGTCAAGGATGACGGGCTGGCAGTAATTAGGTTTGAAGGGGTCAATGGAAGCCCGTTGATTAGTGGCTTATGCATAAGGAAAACACCTAAAGTGTTAGGTATCCAATTCTTTTTATGCCAAATGCAGTTTTATGGGGGTTGATTATCCAATGTAACTTCTGACTATGCCGTACTGCATACTTTGATCAGCTTCTGAGGTGAAAAAGGAATATCTTGTCTGCAGAAATTGTGCCACCGAAATAGAAGTTCCCTCAGCTCAGGTACGTTACATCTCGGGACTAAGGTTTGATTTGAAGCTACTTGTTCATGATCTATGAAATCATCCTTGTATTATTCGGCGTATTCAGAAGAAAGTCATGCGGATGCCATCAACAGCCAAGTATGAGAAGAAGATACAAGATCTGAGCACTAGGTGCCAGCAAAAGACAGATGAATGTTATCAAGCATGGATGTCTTTGACTGCTGCAAACGAGCAGCTAGAGAAAATAAAGATGGAACTGGACAATAAATTGTTCCAGACACTCACTCTTGGTAAGTTGAGACACGGAACATGCTTTTACTGTCCTCTTAAGAGATTGAAAAAAAGTTTGGGTCATGAGTTGTTATTGGTGGGTGGCATGTTAGCATTTCCTTGTAGTGCTGGCCCTTTGTAATGGCTTCCAGTGGTTTTTTAAGGTTGTTACCTTCATTTGGACTAAGATACTTTTACTTCATTTAGATCAAACTGTGGAGAAGCAAGCTGAAAAGCTGAGGAATATATCTAGTAGGTATGAGCGGGACAAAAAGTTCTGGGTTTTGGCTGTTAATGAGTTAGAACAAAAGATGAAGGTAATTAATCTAATTTCCACTTGAAATGGAGACAATGGAGTTTCATCTTTTGTTAAGGTTCATTTCTCTTTCTATATTTAATTGCGGAAATCTGTTAAATGATCTGGTATGCAGACGATGAAACAGGAGCATTCTGAGCTCTCTCGCGAAGCACACGAGTGTGCCGACTCAATTCCTGAGTTGAATAAAATGATTCTTGGAGTTCAGGCATTAGGTATGTTTGGTTTATGCGTATATATGTAATGGCATATTAATAATGCACCAGGCATTCATGCGAGGTCACATTGCAGTTGCACAGTGTGAAGATCTCAAGGTGAAGTACAGTGAAGAGCAAGCTAAACGAAGGAAGCTCCATAATCAAGTTGAGGAGGCCAAAGGTGTGCAAAGTATTCTCTTTATTGCAGATTATTACAGTATATTTCATGAACACAACCTATAGATTCTTGGTCTTTCATTTTATGCTCATCATATTTGTTGACCATTAGGGAATATCAGGGTCTTCTGCCGGTGCCGCCCATTAAGCAAGGCAGAGGCATCAGCTGGGTATTCGACAGTTGTGGATTTTGATGCAGCAAAAGATGGAGAACTTGGGTTTCTCAGTAGTGGCTCAACCAAGAAAACATTCAAATTTGATAGAGTCTACACACCAAAAGATGATCAAGGTGCCTTAGTAATAAGACTAGTTGATGGTAGATATTTAGTTACTTTCTTAAATATGTGGAAGTTGTACTAAGTCAGGGT
The DNA here is from genome assembly GCA_033065855.1 of Escallonia rubra. NCBI lineage: Eukaryota > Viridiplantae > Streptophyta > Magnoliopsida > Escalloniales > Escalloniaceae > Escallonia > Escallonia rubra. Next base: position 105,300 of record JAVXUO010001836.1, on the reverse strand, counting down.
TACCCTCAACAGTTGACGTGTTTGCGGATGCTTCACCAATGGCCACATCAGTGTTAGACGGCTACAATGTCTGTATATTTGCTTATGGACAAACTGGAACAGGCAAGACATTTACAATGGAGGGCACTGAGGAGAACAGAGGAGTCAACTATAGGACTCTTGAGGAACTGTTTAGAATTGCGAAGGAAAGGGCTGAAACTTTCACTTACAACATATCAGTTAGTGTTGTTGAAGTATACAATGAGCAGATAAGAGACTTGTTGGCTACATCACCAAGTTCAAAGAAGTAAAAGTTATTCGTCATTATTCGCACGCATGCACATAGAAATAGCCAGCCGAGCTGGTAGGCCTTTTGAACCTCACTATAATCAATAGTTTGTTAAACTTAGTGTGAATAGGTCAATTAGCTCGGCTGGCAATAACGTTTCGTACACGCATATCATGTATTGAATCTGTTGTTTTGGGAAATTACTAGGCTGGAGATTAAGCAAGCGTCTGAAGGGTCTCATCATATCCCGGGGATAGTGGAAGCCAAAGTAGAGAACACAAAGGAAGTCTGGACTGTGTTGCAGGCAGGAAGCAGTGCCAGGGCTGTTGGATCCAACAATGTGAATGAGCATAGCAGCCGCTCTCACTGGTAAACAACTCCACATGCCATCTAATGTTGCATGGCCATTGCCTATTCTTTGTTCCTGTTTCTTCTGCTTTTCTCATTCATGCTAATCTGCTACTATGTGTCCATTTTCTTATGTATTTCTATTTTCAGCATGCTTTGTATAACGGTAAAAGCTAAGAACTTGATGAATGGTGAATGCACCAAGAGCAAGCTATGGCTTGTTGATTTGGCAGGCAGTGAGAGGCTCGCAAAGACTGACGTGCAAGGTGATAGGCTCAAGGAAGCCCAAAACATCAATAGATCACTTTCAGCTCTTGGAGATGTGATATCTGCCTTAGCAACTAAAAACAGCCACATTCCTTACAGGTCTGTATCTATTTTGGTTTTTGGTGACAACCCCGCTCGCTCATGTATTCTGATTTCTTTTGTTTTGTAATGTTAGGAATTCGAAACTGACGCATTTACTCCAGGACTCATTAGGTATGTCTACTTTTTCCCAGTTTCTTTTGTGTGCTTAATCTGCCTTAGAATCAGATCAGGTCCACAAGTTTATCAATATACCAGAACAGTTCCAATCTCCTTTGGGGTACTGAGATTTAACATCTCTCCATTTTGTCAAATCTGGGGTCTGAAAATTTATTGTTTGTTGCAGGAGGTGACTCCAAGACTTTGATGTTTGTGCAAATTAGTCCATCAGAAAATGACCTGAGCGAGACTCTGAGTTCACTGAATTTTGCAACCCGGGTTCGAGGAGTTGAGTTGGGTCCTGCAAGAAAGCAGGTTGACACAAGTGAGCTTCAGAAAATGAAAATGCTGGTAATGTCCTGCAAACTTAATTGGATTTATCTTCCCTATACATGTTTTTTTTGGTAGTATAATCTCATTTCTACTAAGATGAACAAAACCTACTTCAAATTCATTTGACATTTCTTTGTACAACTTTACCCTGAAGCTGGATAAAGCCAAGCTGGAATCGAGATTTAAAGATGAATGCTTAAGGAAGTTAGAAGAGAGCCTACAAAATGCAGAAAATAAGGTCAGAGGCAAGGATCAGATATATAAGAACCATCAGGAAAAGATCAAGGAATTGGAAGGCCAGCTTGAGTTGAAGGCAGTAATTTACAGTCAGTCAGAAAAGCAACTTTCACATCTTTCCGAGAAACTGAAGGGGAGTGAAGAAGTTACTGCTGGCTTACAGCAGAAGGTAGGTCATACTGCACTTAGGTTGATTGCTCTCTTTTGGTAATCAATGAATGGTTAGCTGATGCATTTGCATTTTCTGAAAGGTGAAAGAGCTAGAGAACAAGCTTAGAACTCGAGAGCAGTCAGAATCTACAACCTATCAACAGAAGGTTGTCAAGACTAACTCGGAAGCAATTCATAGTTTAGTTTGCATAAAAATAAAAGTGCATACATAGATTGGCTGCAATTTTAGACGGTAGATGTTGTGACTTGGAAAAAAAGGCCTTTTAAGGAGCTTTGTTGTAAGTACTTATATTTTAAAACTTTGATAAATGATTGCTGACACCAGTATTTGCTCTATACTTTGAAAAGCAGGTTAGGGAACTTGAAGACAAACTGAAAATGCAGGCACAAGAATCTCGGTCTCATTCAGTCAGTCTCGAGCATAAGGTTGCAGGACCTGCTATCTTACTGTTAGTAGATCCTAGTCTCTGTAAAATCATACTGATCTCTGTTTCTTTAGGTTAAGGATCTTGAAAGAAAGCTGGAAGAGCAGAAACAGAACGACTCCTCCCTACTTCATCAGAAGGTCATGCTCTTTCTTCTCTCACTTGCCATTATGCCTTAAAAAATGCCATATATGGTTTATTCAGAGGAACTAACTTTGAATCTTATCAGAGTATTATGTACTTCAGTTGACTCATATGTCTGCACTGAGAATCTTTTTGATAACATAATACTCATTTGTCAAACTTCTTCAAGAATTTTGAGCATGTGTCTATTTTGCTTCTTGACACAATTCAACTGAGTTAGTACTTCAAATTTCTAAGTTATGGATGGGGGGGATGATGGGGGTGCGGATATTTTCGGACACTAATTGGCTATTTCTGCACCCTTAAAAGAAATTTTATCTCCAAGTTGCCTATACTGTGCCCTTGTCTGGCTTCCCTTTCTCTCTCCTCTCCTTTCCCTCTGTGATTTTAGCTCCTGTTTTTCTATCTCTGCGTGAATGCTACCATGTCACCACCTAAAACATTGTCTACTTAACCACCACCACCAGCTCTTATTGACAAATTCGACCATTGATACCAGCATCATCGCTGTTGATTTGCATAGGCTTCTGTTCATTTAACTTGGATGATACCATGGGGCTTGGGTTAAATCAAAAGAGGTGTGAAGATGACAGGCGCTTGGTGGGTTTGAAATTCGACCATTGACAGTGATGCACTTGTTAGAAGAAACAAAGTGACCCAGAATTACGCTTCTTTTTTCAACACACTAGTTCATCTCTCATCGTAATATTGTTGCAGTGACTTGTACGTGTGTGCGCGCGTGCGTGTCGATGAGTCTCTCACCCACAATCCCCACAAACCCACCTCCCTCGTTTCTCTACTCCAGAATCCCCACTAACTTCTTGATAGGTGCTGCCGACGTAGTGATGCACATTGTTGATGAAAAGATTGAAGGGGGATCTTGGGGAAGCAAGAAAAAAGGTTGGGGAAGGATGAAGAGGGTGAGAGGGGCACTTTAAGCAATAATGGGGCAATATTTAGGAGGGGCACTTTAAGCAATAATGGGGCAATATTTAGGAGGGGTGTGGAAATAGTCAAATGAGCTTTAAGAGAAGGTGCAGGAACAAGACAAAAAATTGGCAGGTACTCTGGTTGTCTCCCATGCGCTCTGTTGAATCAGTAATTGACAATGAAATCCTATATATAGGCTGGCCTCTTACCTTTGAATTTCTGACTGATTCGAGTGATGGGTGACTATGCCTAAGAGAATTCTCATCGAATTTTTGATTGATTGAGAATGATGGTTTTAGTGTCTGCAGAAAAAAAAAATGGAAATGCTAAAATCCATGCTCTGGAAAAGGAGAAAGCTGCTGATATCTTTCCTTGTTGAATGGCAGATCAAAGAGCTTGAAGAGAAGTTTCGAGAGCAAGACGAACATTTGGCATGCAGTCTACTTGTAGGTTCTACTACATCAAGATCCACCCCTCCTGAAGGGAAACGGTTAGCAAGAGATTCATTTGTGAGTGGGGCTGAGCACTTTGTATTAAGGAGCTCAAATTCAACAAATCGCCAAACAAGTCAGGGAGCTACTTTGCTTAAGGGCAATGAAACCCTCCATGACATAAGAAGGAAGCGACTGTCTAGAAATAGTGAAACAGAAAACTTCACACCAAATTCCCTCAACGATAACAAGGGCAGGCAATCTGATCCGCCGAAACCATTTGCCAGGGTTACGAGAACGGTTAGACCAGTCACAACTTCTCAAAGACCTGTCACTACTAGCAGAACAAGTGCAGTCACAGCTCAAGGAAACAAAGAGAGGGAGAACAAGAAACGGATGTGGTCGAGATAGTGAATACGGAGGAAGCCAAAACTTTTGGCTTCCTAATAATAGGCATGTTGTACTAAATTCCTTTGTAAGGTTCGGTGTGTGTAAAAGCTTGTACACCCATAAACGTGTAGAAGTTTGTGTAGTACAGGTAGAGGTGGCAATGATAATCTACACCCAGTTACCTGTCCAAATCTGGCCACTTTTAAATTCACCCAAACCTAGACTGGGTAAACGGGTATTTCCACTGGTAGGGGTAATACTTCGTCGGGTTCTGGTAACGGTCGCGGGTAAATGAATGAATTTCTGATTTTTATAATAAACAAATTTTAACCAACTACTTATGCATATTCTTTTTTCTTTTTGTTTCATTTACTTTTCTCAGCTAGCATGATTCTTATTCTTAATGGTTGTTAGAATTATCCTTAATCTCAATAAAATTAAAAATCTAAAACTAAATTTCATCGACAAAAAAAAAATCCCATTCCTAATCCCCACCAACAATCCAAATTCCAAAATTAAATCCCGCTAGCAATCCAAAATACAACAACTATACCACCAATAATCCAACATCACATGCATAAATATTTCAAAATAAGGTTTTCTACAAGTCGAACGGCGGTGAACAGCGGCGGTGGCGATGTGAGGTTCTCGATCGGCAGCCGATCTGTGAGAGGAGACTAATTGAGTGAGGGTGAGGGAGAGAAAGAGTGGCAGCGGCAAATATGTGAGAGCTCCACACACCGAGGGTGAGGAATAGAGAGAGAGTGGCAGCGGCAGGCAGAGCACGGCGATGGCCTCATGGTGGCCTTGAAGCGTGAGGGATCTGAGTGGCAGTCGTCGTTGGCGATCGGTGATGCCTTGATAGAGTGAGGGGGTCGACAATTGGCGGTCGCACTGAGTGGGTGACGATAAGTGGCGGTCGCCAGTAGCCTTGACAGAGTGAGGGGGAAGAGGGAATGGCGGTCGCCAGTAGCCTTGACAGAGTGAGGGGGAAGAGGGAATGGCGGTCGATCTTGAGTGAGATGGGTGCGGCGGCAGATTGAGAGAGAAGAGAAATGTCTTAGAGAAACAGAAAAATGGAAAATGAAGGGTTAGAACTTAGGGCACAAAAAATGTGTCTTTATATTTACATGAAATCTGGGTATCAGATAACGCGTCGCCCGACCCGGGCCGACCCAAAAATTACAGTTCGATTCGGGATACATGACTATTTTCAACGTGTAGCACATATATGTACCCGTACCAGGGGTTTTTGACCGGTTACGGGCAAGAAAATTGCCCGTCTAACCCACAAGTTTAAATGGGTGCCCATCAACACATAAAAATATATTGTAGTTTGACTTTTTCTTATCAACGCATAATTTTTCTTATAAAGCACTAGCCGTACATTCTCTCTCATTTTTTTTTACCAATCACTTAAAAAATGTAAGATTTCTTGTATTTTTGTTATTTCAGTTACATATATTACAAAATTTCATACACTTAAAATCATTATAACCTGAACGATTAATTATCGAATTATTCCCGATTTACGATACAAATTTTGTTATTCCACCGTATTATTACCGATTCAATGACGAAGTTCTCCGAATAATTCCTGAATTCCGAATTATTGTCACATACCAAATAGTTCCCGAATACCGAATTTGTTACTATGGTTGAGAGTCAGTGGCAGCAACTTTATTAGGGCTTTTAACTTAATGGGTCATGTTGAGGTAATGGGCTAAACTTTACCATTTTATGATTGACCTAGTTAACCCAAAAATAGACGAGTCTAAATGGGTTAGCCACCCATTTTATCTAAATCTATTTGACCCAAATCCAAACCCAATCCAGACATGCATTTACAGGCAAAACGAAATGTGCACTCTCGTAAGGCTAAAATGCTACTTACTATCTGTTTGGAACCAATTTTTGGATTTCAAATTCAAAATTGGAGTTGGAATTCAATTCACCTTTTTTTGTTTGGGATTAAAGGGATCGGAATGCAAATCCCAGAATTCCTATTTTGTGTTTGAAGAACAAAAGAAATGGAAAGGTAATAAACTTTCTTAGAGAATTATATCATTGACTTACGATAAAAACGAACGAAGGTAAGTGATTTCAAGTATTCTAGTGCCACCACATGATAGTGGTGGTGGCGGCACCACATGGGTAGTGGCATCGACGGTGGAAATGGTGGGGTGGTCAAGTGATGGTAATGATGGTGGTGGTGATGGTATTGAGGTGTAACGAGGCGTAACTGATGGTGGTCAAGTGACGCCAATACTGACGCGGTAGCAATAGTGTGGCGGTGGTGGTGACGATGATGGTTGTAGTGGTGGCGGTGGTGGTGGCAGTGGAACTAGTGGTGCTATTGGTGGTAGAAAAAGTGGTGTGGTGGTGGTGGTGGCAATAGTGGTGGCGGCGGCAACAGTGGTGACTGCAGTAGTGGTGGTAGTAGTTGCGATGATGATGGTAGTGGTGGAAGTACTAGTTACGGTGGTGGTGGTAGTAGTGGCGGCGACAGTGGTAGTGGTGGTGACAGTAGTGGCGGCGACGGTGGTAGCAGTGGTGGTAGTGGTGGTGGTAGCAGTGGCAGTGGCTGCGATGGTGGTAGTGGTTGCAATAGTGGTGGACAGTGGTGGCAGCGGCAATAGTGGTGGGTGGTGGGGGCGGCGACTGTGGTGGTGGCAGCAGTGGTGGCACGCTGTAATGGTGGGCGGCGGCGGAGGTGGGGGCAGTATTGGTGGGCTTTCCTTCCTATTTAGAAGTCCTACCTCAAGGAAGATGTTAACCGCTCGTTGGCACTGGTCCCGAGCTCCTTCTTTCAAGTTATCCTTTTTCAATGAAATTTGATGTCGAAAGAAGGGACTTAACTTAAGCGAGGAAAGAAAGACCAATAGACGATAAAGTGGAAGAGGACGTTATCGATATTAAATTAGAACTAGTAACTAATCCCAACAGCGGTGACATTAGTGGCGGTGGTGGCAGTAGTGGTATTAAAAGTGGTGTGGCGAAAGCGACAATGCAGACAGTGTAGTGGGTTCATAGGTGGAGAGATCCAGAAAAACGTAAGATAGGTAAGTAATAACTTCTAATTTAAGTAAATCCAAATCCCTGGAAATACTACTATTTTTTATTGGATTTCACATTATAGAAACAGATCCATTTAAATCCCATGAAATTCAATTCCAATTCTTTCTTTTAATGTTACAAACAATAAAATTTGAATATTTGAAATGAAATTCATCAATTCTATGATTTCAAACACACTCTTATTAGTTTCTTGTTTCCCAGATTCAAAGATCATGTAGGATTCTTGAAAGCCAAACATGCATATCTTAGGAGGAAATATGCATACTCTCTGTTTTATTCCACTACAAGGATTCCTGAACCGCTCTTATGTTTGGACTAAGGAAAAAAAAGTAGAGATTTAATTTGTATTGAAAAAAAAAAAAAAAGAACACGGGACAAATTGGTGATTTTTAGATTAAAACAATTACTAATACACTTCGGCATATAAAGGATGAAATAATAGAGAAACAAACAGTTGTAGGGCGTCTTGCTGGTGTAATTATAAGGGAGCACCCCGATGGCAATTTTTTTTTTTTTTTTGGCAGCATTCACGGCTGTAGCAATTTTGTTACAGCCTTTTACATTTAAAACAAAAAGTCAACACCATGGATATTTGTTAAGAGGTTTAGTTGTAATCAAAATCTTACGATTTTTTATTTTTTTAACTTTGTAGGTTTTGATTTTATCCGAATCTCTTATTCTTAAACTGAAATTGACTTGGTAGACTATTGGTACGTGCAAAAATTTTGTTGTTTTTGGCATATCATTCCATTTCAATTTGCGCTATGTTATACGTTCTTAATGGGTTTTGACGATCTTGAACATCTTGAAAACCTTAACACGTTCATTCAATTTTTGTGTAATGAGTTTTCTCATAATCTAAACACTTCTTTGTTGAAATTGTCCTCTAAACAAGCTAATCTGTGACTATCTGAATGGGGATTTGTTTTTTATTTTCACAGTTTCCCTTTTTCTTTCAAGGCGACTAAGAATTATAAGATAATAAACTCGTGGTGACTAGGAATATAAAACTGAAGTTTACTTTTTGCTAGGCATACCACAGAGAGATGGATTCATGGTATTCCCTTAACTGATCGCCGCCTGTGAGTTTCAACCATGAGATATTCCGCACACCTTAAAATGTACTAAATCAAACACTGAGAGGTAAAATATGCATATGATAAATTTTGTCCAAGTTATTGGTCAAAAATTGTGTGCTAGCGGGGCTCTAGGGGATTTTTGTTTTATAGTTGCTTTTGCTGCAGATATGGCTATGGATGACAAAATTAGGGTTTGAAAGGGTTTGGCTCTGTCGGTCCTGAGAGATGGTGATTCAGGAGAATCGGTCAATGGCTTCTAGGCAACGGTGTGCGAGGACATGAATTTGCAGTCCTATCATCACTTTTTTAAACGGTTGCACGAAATATAAACCTCAAGGGTTTTAAGAGCTAATGTATAAAGTTAGGGTTTTAGCTGCAACTTTTTAAAAACTACAGGATTTGGAGTTCAATTAGGCCTTATAATCATGATTGTTACTAGTCTTACTACAAATGAATGGATCATCAGTTATTATTATCTTATGTTTTCTTTTTCTTGAGTTAACTACTCGGTTGACCACTGAACTATGACGCAAATTTAACTTTGGTCACTGAACTTCGATTTGTGTCAAAGTGACCATTGGACTTGTCAATTTGTCCAATTAAGTCATCCTGTCAACTTCCGTTAATCGCAAGTCCGTTAAGTGGCTTAATCAATGGGTAATTTGGTCATTCTCTTTTCTCTTTGTTTTTTTCTCCTCCATCTTCATTCTCTCATCACCATTACAACCAAGCCGCCGCCCCACCACCCAAGCCTTACCACCCATCACCACCACCACACCTTCATCCCTTGCTCATGCCAAAAATCCATCAAGGTATTATCTGCTCTCGCCATCAATCCCATCTTACCTACATCCAACCACCAATATCCACGGCCAAACACCTTAGTGCTAACAACAAACCACCACCACAATCTAACATCTAATGACCATCGTACTCGCACTAACCAGTCACTGTCCCCACTGTGCCAACAACAAAACCTCCGTCATCCCAACCTATAGCCCCATTAGCCATAACTGCCACCATCGGATATCCAACCATCCATTGTATTCACACCCGACAACCATCGTTGCCACATTCCACTACCACATATCCATCATCGCCCCACTACTCACCCAACCAACGATGCCACCGAAACACCCCGCCACACTCTGCCGCAACACTGTCGCCAATACACCATCATCATCAACACAATAGTGCCACCACCATACATTTAAGTGACAAAAGTAGATCTATAAACACCCTAGTCCATTACTCACCTCCGCCACACCACCACAAGTACCTAAATCTCCGCCGTAGCACCACCCCCATTACCCAGATTGTTAACCACAGAGGCACCATCATTACCACAATTATGGCTTGTGATTTGGATATTTATGGTCGGCAGGGGATGGTGACTGTTGTAAGGGAGGGGTACTGAATATGAAGATTTGTTGTTGGCTAGAGATGGAGGCAGTGTGCAGGGGCGGAACCACGCTTGTACGAGGGGGTGCTGTAGCCCCCCCTTAGATTTTGAAAAAATAATATATATATATATATATATATATATATATATAGTGTTTTTTTTTTCATTTGCAACTTTCCCTTTCTCTCTCTCTCTCTCTTCTCCTCTCTCAGTCGGCTCTCACACTCACAGTCTCACAGTCACCGGACACCGGCTCACCGCGGCACGGCGGCTCCTCCTCTCTCGACTCTCTCAGTCACCGTGGCACCACACAAAGGCCACGGGCCACCGGTCATCGGCTCGGCAGTCGGCAGCCTCGGCTCATCGCCGTAAGGTAACGCACTGCACTTACGCCGGTTGGCGGTTGCCGTGGCGTCAAGTGAAGCTCTCACGTCGTGACGCCGGCATCTCTCCTCCTCTCTCGGCTTTCTCAGCCACTGCGGCTCGCCGTACCACCCGCACGCCGGCACCACCCACCGACCCACGGCCACCAGTCATCGGCTGGGCTCATCAGTTGGTCGCCGTCCCCCAATTCTGAAGCGCGAAGCCGTCGAAGGCCCTCCTCAATCCGGTGGTCCCCACCCCAACTCCGGCCAGTCGCCACCCAACTCCGGCGACCCCGACCAGATCAGATCTGGGTGGTAGATCTAGCTTAGATCTACCGTCTACGAGCCGGCGGACGAACCGAGGAAGTTTCGCCACTGCCGTTCGGCAGTCACGGTGCTTAAAATAGTGAAATTGTAGATCTGACTTTGAGTTTCAGTCACCGACGACATTGCGACAACGACGCCGTTCTAATTTCTAAGGACTGAGGTCAGTGTGCATTTTGAACAATTTCTTTTGCTATTTAGAATTGATTATTTGATTCATAATTTTAAGTTGTTAGTTGTGTATTTGATAATTTAGATTATTAATTGATGCTTTATGGATGTTAATCGTGCATTGAGCACTTAGATTTGAGATTATTGATGGAGGATGGGAGAACCAATTGGATTTTTATCCCATTTGAGCATTGGTTATTTGATTGATAATTTTAGGTTGTGTTAATTGTGCATTTAAAAATTGAGATTATTTTCATGTTGATTATATGTTATTAATTGTGCATTGAGCATTTGAGAATTGAGATGGTTGATGGAGGATGGGACCCAGTTGAATTGAGATGTCGAATATGTGATTTAGTTGAATGGTGGGTTGAAATTAAGTTAATTAGGTTAACGCGATAATAAAACATGACTGGAAAAGTAAAATAATAAAATATTTGTAATTAACTAGGTTATTTGATTGATAATTGATGGACTGATACTTAAAATAAAATATTTTTAGCCTCCCCTGGGATGAAATCCTGGTTCCGCCACTGGCAGTGTGGTCAGCATATATATATATATATGGAGCTGATCCGTTGAGAGCGCTAGCAAAATGTAGTATTTTGCAAGCGTGATATGGCCGTCCATCCTGAAAGATGGACGGCCCAGATCTTGTTTTTTTTTTAAAACTGTCAGTCGTTCGCGACACTATGTCGCGGACAGCCTTTTTTACCATTGTGCCCCTCCTTCCCTCTGCGCTACATTGTGCGGCGGACTACTTTCAACTCCTGACACGTGTCAGGAAAAAGACGTCCGCTACACAGTGTAACGGATGACCTCTCGACTGACACATGTCAGGACCTATCCCGTCGCCCGCCAAGAAAGTTTCCCATCAGGTCTTTATTTCTGCTCGTGTCAGAGTGTCGGCTATAATGTCCGCTATACAGTATCGCGGACATTATTGCCCCTATACCCAAAAGTTCCCTAATTCTCAGCTCTTTCGGCAAAATTTTCTTCTCCTTCAGATTCACTTGCTTCCATTTTTGGCTCCCCTAAAGCTTCGAGTAAAACTTGCTTCAAGCTTCACTCAAGCAAGATAAGTTTGTGATCTCAAAAGTTTTCTGGGTGGATTGACTGATAAAGTATAATTTTTTTTTTGAACAAAAAAGTAAAGATTTTTGGTGATGTTCTAGAAATTTGTCACTCTATTCATCAACTTAGTTTGTTCTAGAAATTAATTTGTTAATTTTAAAAAAATTCATTGTAATTAATTTTGATTTTTTTGAGGCTCGCTAACTTTGACACATGTATCCTATTTAAATTCAAATTTTTTGAGATACGCTTGTTTTATTTTGGCATGATGAATTTGTCTATTTATCTTAGTAATTTTAATATGTTATGTTCAATAAATCTATAATTAGCAAAATAGGAGACACTTTTGAGATGATGTATATGGTATATTTGTCATCCTAAGTTGGTCTATTCGCCAAGATAATTTTTAGGTAATATTTTCAGTTGAAAATGTCATTTGATTGTTAAGCGTAGTCTATTTGTACATAGGTCTTGTTTCACAATGTCTGATTTCGTGTCGAGCTCCAATACACCCGTAGATGCTAGTGATCCGTATCTAAGACCAACGTTTCAAACATTGGAAGAAGCTGAAGAATGTTTTCGAGCGTATTCACTGAGGGTTGGTTTTGGCATTAGAATAAAGACTACAAGAACAAGCAACGTAACGAAAAAGATATGCTCTCGCTTATACGAGTGTCATAGGGGCAGAAACCCAGTGCAAAATGAGACACGCGTAGGCAACGATGACAGTGATGACGAAATAGGATATTCACGCAGAAGACGGGACTGCTTTGCGCACACAAATTGTCAGGTCAAGATGTTTGTAAGCTATAAACCCAAGTAAGATCATTGGCTTATTACCAGCCTGGAACTGGCACACAATCACCCGTTAGTAACCCTTTCTAAGGTGAGTCAGATGCATCAATACAAGAAGATGGGTAAGGTCGCAAGGAGCCTAATTCACACAATAAGTGATGCGCGGATAGGACCTATCGAGATTGTTAATGTTCTTGCTGAACAGGCTGGGGGAATTCAAAATTTAAACTTTAACACGACAGACGTTCGTAACGCGGTCCGAAGTCCGAACCTATAGACGAGCCGCATATGACCTCAATGATGCTCAATCCACAATGAGCTTACTGAAATGGATGCAGATGGAGGACCCGCAGTTTACCTTCGATTATAAACTTGACGACGAGCATCGAGTTAGCACAATTTTTTGGGGCGACGGTCGTTCGAGGCTTGCTTATAAGCATTTTGGGGTGTCGTGACTTTCGACACCACATACCGTACCAACAAGTACTCGATGCCGTTCGCCCCTTTCACGGGGGTTAATCATCATTATCACTCCATCCTGTTCGGATTCACCTTGTTAAGGGACGAGAGTGAGAGTTCTTTTGAATGGTTGTTTAGGGCGTGGCTGGAAGCCATGAACAACAAAGCACCGAAAGTTATTATCACCGATCAAGATTTGGCAATGAAGAAGGCTATTGCTACCGTCTTCCCAGATACTCGACACAACTTGTGCACTTGGCACATAAGCAACAAATATCCTGAACGTTTGCATCACGTGTATGCAAAGTTTTCAGACTTTAAACAAGATTTTGATAAGTGCGTTAACAAGTCGTTAACTATTGAGGAATTTAGTATGCAAAGTCAATGGTGAATAATTTAGTATGCAAAGTCAATGGTGAATAATTTAGTGCCTAGTCAATTATTCAATGCCGCGAAAAATACGGGCCAAGATGCTGACTTGGGGCCAAACAAAAGAATGGGCTCGAACCAAAGTTAAAATTGAAGAACCAGCCCAGATAAAGTTATATAGTCCAGACCATGGTCTTGTTAAAAAAAATTCAAATAGAAGAGATTAAAGGGAAATGAATCAATTTAACTGATTCAGATTGGATTAGAGGGGACAAAAATCCCTTTAATTAAAAAGTCAAAGCCCAAATCATGGGTTTTCTAAATTTAACTCCACCACTTTGCCTATATAAAAAGGGCTTCAGGTCGAGAAGAAGGACACACAGGGTCTCCGCGATCAATGCCAAAGCTCCGCCAAAACTCTATGTCTCCCAGGTTGTGCTTCATTTGATGAACAATACGCACTAAGTTAGTGTTGTTCTTCAATCGAGCACTTTCGACACACAAAGTCCCTACAAACAAGCCAGCGTTTTGCCGAAACTCTGCTACAAGCACACCATATCTTGAGAATTACGCTTCACTTAAAGAACAATAGGCACTAGTTTAGTGCCATTTTTCAATCGAGCATTCTCAACGACGAAGACTAATCTTTCTTTGATCCTAAATATCAAAGAAGATTCGTCTTCAACCTTGGTGATTCTAAAAGTCAAGAATCGCCTCCAAGGTAGTGGTTCAAGAACAAGCTTCTCAGCCCTTGGACCGTGACTTAACAGAGATTAAATCAGAGGACTTAGATTTTTTTTTTATATAAATCACATAGTGGTGTAACCCTTAATTTTTAAATCGTTAAATTTTATTTTTTGCATTATTTCTTGTCTCGCAACTTAGACACGAAATTTGTGTGTACACCTGCTAAAAAACCCGTTAAGCAGAAGAAGCGGACATTCGCATCAGAGAGGCAGGTGAAGATCGAAGAAGAAGTGGACAGCTATTGTGATATCCCACATCGGATGTGGGATGATTTGTGATTGGCCTTATAAGACCCTGCTAATGAACTCATAAGTACCTACTTTGGCTAGCCTTTTTGAGAGAGGCATTGACCTGTGGTGGGGCCCTGGACCGGGTCATTACAGATGGTATCAAAGCTGACTCTTGAAAGCTCGGGCTGGGCTATCCTGTCGGGTTGCCGATTGTTGGGGGAAACGAAGGCAAGCCCTAGTATATCCCACATCAAGAGGATGGTTGGGACAACGAAGGGTGAGTCAGGTATATCCCACATCGGCTAGAGAGGAAGATTCCAAGTTATGTCTAATCGAGCCTTAGTGATGACGCTAAGGTATAAGGTGGGGAAATTGTGATATCTCACATCGGATATGGGATGATTTGTGATTGGCCTTATAAGATCCTACCAATGAACTCATAAGTACCTACCTGGCTCTTAGTATATTTGAGAAAATATATCTCTTAAAATGAATTTATTTTAAGTAATCTTAAAAAGCTTATCGTAATCGACAATATACTAACTGTTTATATTTAATAGGACCGTCATAACCAATAAAAAATTATTATTTTTGTAGTTGATTAAGTTTACATGAACATCAAGACCAATTAGTAGATATTAGACTATTTATAAGCTTTGAAACTTAATTTTGACTATAATAGAGTCGATCATAATTATGAGTGGTTATTGTTGTGTGCTTTCAATAACAATTATATGAACTAATCTCCAGCTTAACATAAGGATATTCGCTAAATTTTACTACCTCATTGTAGTTCACAAGAATAACTTGAAAAAACTCATTGTAATCAATATTATATATCAAAAAAGCTCTTTAATATGAAATAATCACATGTAAAACGAAAATTACTCAAGAGATTTAATAAGAATTAGAGTTAATTACGCGGTTGACCATTGAACTATTAGGCAAATTTCATTTTGACAACTGAACTTCGATTTGTGTCAAAGTGACCATTGAAGTTGTTAATTAGTTCAATCAAGTCACTCTGTTAGGTTCCGTTAGCCCTAAGTCTGTTAAGTGACTTTATCTAGGGGTAAATATGTCATTTCAGATTATTTTTCTTTACTTATCTTCTGGTTTCTCTTCAAACCCAGAAGATAAGTAAAACCCAGAAGATTACAGTGGATAGGATGGAGCACACAACTTCTTCAACACTCACAATCACCTAGCACTGCCGGCCTCATCGTGCGCAGTATCACCGATGGCCAGATCGTCCACCTAAAACCACCATGAGATCGGCATCACCACCGCACCACCAAATCAGCACAGCCCGTCGGCATCACTGCCGCCATCATAGCAGCGCCACCGGCACCCAGATCAGTATCGTTGGTGGCCCAATCGATCAGTACCGTACCCTTGTTGTTGTTGCTGCTGATGAACTGCTGTTGAAATTGGAACTGTTGACACTCGGCCAGAGATCTTTCCCGATCAAAGCCGGCCACCGGTGAACGAGCTGAGTCGACGGGTCTGGGAGGATCCGGGCGAGCAGGGACCTGTACGAACCCTGCGGGTTATTCATGTTCATGATGGATCTTCCCTTGATCCCGCCAGTGGCAAATAAATCTGGACCACCACCGGAGAACCCGAAAGACATTCTTCTACCGGCGAGGAAATCTGGACTAAGAATTCCCATATATTTTCGTTTTATTATCTCAGAGAGTCAGATCACGTGGAAGAGGATTACGAAGGGTTGATAGATGCGATAAATATTCTGCTGCATGTAATGGTCCTGGGTTGGTGGTTGAGTTGCTGCCGGAAGTTGTTAATTTTGACATGGTGGTGCCATGGGTAGGTGTAGATCGTTGAGTATGTTAGGAAGTGTTTTTCATACTAGGGTTGTATTCCCCCTCCTCATCTTCCTTGCAGAAAGGTAGGTTGTTTGAGTTTCGGTCTCGGTGGCTCATTTGCGTTGCTGGTAGTCGGTCGATGAGCGGTTACCTTAGGGGCTCCGGTTGGTGGGGAAGCTCGGCAGGTGGGTTTGGGTAGGGATCTAGAGTTTACGGTGGAGAAGCTTTGGTGTGGGTTTTTGTTCTCTCGATTGATTCCAGCGGCTGCTGAGGTTGATGGCGGTGCTTCTGGTGTTGGTTTCTTACCATAACTACAATAAACTAATCTGACCTCCTTAGTGGCTTGGCCGTGGTGGTGATGGGAGAAAGAGGAAGAAAGAAGAAATAAGAAAGAAGGAGGTTGAAAAAGAGAAGAAAAAAGAGAGTGACGAAATTACCCTTAAATTTAGCCACTTAACGGACTTGGGATGGACGGAAGCTAACAGAGTGACTTAATTGAGATCAATTGAAGGATTCAATGGTCACTTTGACACAAATCGAAGTTCAGTGGTCAAAGTAAAATTTGCCTAATAGTTCGATGGTCAACCGCGTAATTAACTCTAAGAATTAAGATTAAAATAAAAAACCACATCTGGGATTTATAATAGAAGAATAAATTATCAACTATTTTTAAAAAATGCCATGTACTATTAAAACCTTATAACGTTTCAAAATAAACCTAGGAAAGTTTTTCTTATACACCGTATTTTCACATGAAAAGGGCAATAGCATAATTTTGTTTATCTTTTAGCTAAAAAATAAGGTGTAAAGTGTAAACAAGCAAACGGGGTATAGATCGATAGATGCTATCAGAAATCTAGCATTATTGATTTACAAAGGTTCTATATAATATAATAGATAAAACATGAATTGAATTAAATAAACTTTGTTCGGAAGAAAAATTAAATCAATCTTGTTTTATGGTATCCTTATTTTACTATTAATTCTAATTTAAGCATTTTAAAGTTCTAAATCTGTAGTATACCAATATATTAAGACTTTCTTCCAATTATATTCGTTAAAGAAACTTCCTTCCCCCCCCCCCCCCCCACACACACACACACACACATATATATATATATATATATATAGGCACGCGCGCGCGCACACACACACGCAGATATACACATACATATATGCATGAATGAACATTTACAATATACTAATTTGTTAAGACTCAATAGTCATATTAAGTCCTAAATATTATACCCGTGAAATTAATGAAAAATTACCAATAAGGACCTTATCAAATTTAATCAAATGTTAGATCATTATTTTTCTTTAAAATATCAAAAGTTAGTTATATTTTTTGGATTTATGGATACTCTCATCTTAGAGTAAGCTTTTTAGAGACATAATTTTCAAAATTGAGTTTGATATAATAGTATATTTATATTATTCAAATATAATTTTCAAATTATATATGGTTTACTAATATAAACATTATCTAATCTAGAGATAAAGACCCCATCCAAGATAATATTGAACTTTAGCGGCACTTTTTTATATAACTAAAGTGTTTGTAAATTTTGTTTCACATTAAATACATACTGTGATAATAAGTGATGATGTATTACACAAAGAGGCTATCATAGAACTTTATTTTAAAGTTACGTATAAAACAAAAAAAAAGTTAGCATTGTTAATTCAGATTTCAGCTAGATTGTCAACCTTGGTAAATTTAAAGATGAATCTAACATGATAAATATGTTAGCTAAAAATCTTGGTCAGTGATTTCCTTACTTTAAGGTTTTGCACTATATTATTCAGTCGCATTGGTTAAATGTGGAAACATCATACTATGCAAGTTTCACATAAGATTTATTTTAAAAATAGTATAAATTTAAAGCTTTAAGCATGTGAGCATGAGTTAAATTCAACTAATCATATGTTGGAAAAGTTTTTGAACAAATCTTTTTCTATAGTGTTTTTTATTGTAAGTAATTAAAATCTTAAATATTCGAAATTCTTCATTAGCAATATACTAAAATATTATGATTTTACGTTAACCTAAAAATTAATGATATTTTTTGGGTGGCACCACAAGACCAACAAATCTAAAGGTATGCAAATATTATTTTAGATGTGATTCGTATATTACAGTAAAATATTGTAACTATAAGTTGTGATTATTGTGCGAATTCAATAGCAAGTGGTTGATTAACGCCCATCCTATAATATTATACTAATATAATGATATTTGTTGTCATTTCCAAGCTCATTATAGCTATAGTATAAGCTAACATACTTTGGTATATAAATGTGGTATTATGTTGTGATAAAACAAGTATCATTCACGAGAAAGTATCATTAAATGCACTTAGTAGATATAAAAATTATAACTTGACGACAAATAATAGTCATAGAAGATGTGAAAAATTATTTCAGCACTCCGAAATAAGGACACGTCATTTTGATCAATTGAATGTTTTCATTAGTAGTAGCTTACAAGAATTAAAAAAAGCGTGTGCGGGCGTGCGACCACACACACACGCGCGCGCACGCATGCACGCGCACACACGCACACACGCGCGCGCGCACACACACACACACACACACACACACACACACATATATATATATATATATATATATATATATATATATATATATTATGTGATCGTTCTGTTAAATTTATTTTGTAAAAAGCAATAACTGATTTGAAAATGGTAAGGTGATACCCATACGTCCTGTTAAATTCGAAATGTAACTTATTTCTTCTAAATTTTTACTTAATCATTATAATAACCTCGGAAACATGTATATATATATATATATAACACCATAAGAATCCTCTAAAAAAAGTGATAAATAATAGCGTAACCATCTTTAATTACAACTACAATAGTGTTTGCTATTTATCTCAATATGGCACCAGCATGACTATTCTTCTACTTTAAGTGTTAAGTCAATATTCATTTGAAGACTACTTGACAACTTAAAACAAAAGTTTAGAGAAGGCAAGTAAATAAACATGCATATTTAAATATCTCATAATAATGGCATGCAACCTAATTAAATAAAAAATGCTATTTAATAATCGAAACTTAGTAGTCGTAATGCAAGTGAATTCATTTTTTAAGTAAAACATATTGGATATTATGTGATCGTTCTGTTAAATTTATTTTATGAAAAGCAATAACTTATTTGAAAGTGATAAGGTGTATCCATATGTCCTGTTAAATTCGAAATGCAACTTTATTTCTTTTAAATTTTTACTTAATTGTTATAATAACCTCAGGAACACGTATATATATAACACCTTAAGAATCCTCTAAAAAGCGATAAATGATAGTGTAACCATATTTAATTACAACTACAATAATGTTTGCTATTTATTTCTATATGGCACCAGCATGACTAATCTTCTAGTTTAAGTGTTAAGTCAATCTTCATTTGAATACTACTTGACAACTTAAAACAAAAGCTTATAGAAGGCAAGTAAATAAACATGCATATTCAAATATCTTATAATAATGGCATGCAACCTAATTAAATAAAAAATGCTATTTAATAATTGAAACTTAGTAGTAATGCAAGTGAATTCATTTTTTAAGTAAAACATATTGGATATTATGTGGTCGTTCTATTAAATTTATTTTGTAAAAAACAATAACTTATTTGAAAGTGATAAGGTGTATCCATGCGTCCTGTTAAATTCGAAATGTAACTTTATTTCTTTTAATTTTTTCTTAATCGTTATAATAATCTCATGAACATGTATATATATAACACCTTAAGAATCCTCTAAAAAAGGCGATAAATAATAGCGTAACCGTCTTTAATTACAACTAAAATAGTGTTTGATATTTATCTCTATATGGCACCAGCATGACTAATCTTCTAGTTTAAATGTTAAGTGAATATTCATTTGAATACTACTTGACAACTTAAAACAAAGAACAAACTTTGGCTGTTACCCTGATTGTAGGAATTTTACTCGAACCCCGTATATAGTGACAATTAATAGTCGCTAAATGTTTATAGTGACTTTTCTTCTAACACTTTCAACGACAATTCTTAATAGCATATTTCTTAGCGTCACTAATTAAAAGTCACTAAAAACGTATAGCAACCATTAAATGTCGTTATATGAGGGGTTGCAGGAAGATTTCTTCAACCGGGTAGGAGTCAAATTTTTTTCCTAAAACAAAAGCTTAGAGAAGGCAAGTAAATAAACATGCATATTCAAATATATCTGATAATAATGGCATGCAACCTAACTAAATAAAAAATGCTATTTAATAATCAAAACTTAGTAGTCGTAATGCAAGGGAATTCATTTTTCAAGGAAAGCATATTGGTTATTATGTGATCGTTCTGTTAAATTTATTTTGTAAAAAAGAATAACTTATTTGAAAGTGATAAGGAGTATCCATACGTTTTATTAAATTCAAAATGCAACTTTATTTCTTTTAAATTTTACGTAATCGTTATAATAATCTCAGGAACATGTATATATAACACCTTAAAAATCCTCTAAAAAAGCGATAAATAATAGCGTAACCATCTTTAATTACAACTACAGTAGTGTTTGCTATTTATCTCTATATGGCACCAGCATGACTATTCTTCTACTTTAAATATTAAGTCAATATTCATTTGAATACTACTTGACAACTTAAAACAAAAGCTTAGAGAAGACAAGTAAATAAACATGCATATTCAAATATCTCATAATAATGGCATGCAACCTAATTAAATAAAAAATGCTATTTAATAATCGAAACTTAGTAGTCGTAATGCAAGTGAATTCATTTTTTAAGTAAAACATATTGGATATTATGTGGTCGTTCTGTTAAATTTATTTTGTAAAAAACAATAACTTAAGGTGTATCCATACGTTCTGTTAAATTCGAAATGCAACTTTATTTCTTTTAAATTTTTTCTTAATTGTTATAATAACCTCATGACCACACACACACACACACACACACACACACACACACACACACACATATATATATATATATATATATATATATATAACACCTTAAGAATCCTCTAAAAAGTGATAAATGATGGTGTAACCATCTTTATTTTCAACTACAACAGTGTCTGCTATTTATCTCTATATGGCACCAGCATGACTAATCTTCCAGTTTAAGTGTTAAGTCAATATTCATTTGAATACTACTTGACAACTTAAAACAAAAGCTTAGAGAAGGCAAGTAAATAAACATGCATATTCAAATATCTCATAATAAAGGCATGCAACCTAATTAAATAAAAAATGTTATTTAATAATCGAAACTTAGTAGTCGAAACGCAAGTGAATTCTTTTTTTAAGTAAAACATATTAGATATTATGTAGTTGTTTTATTAAATTTATTTTGTAAAAAGCAATAACTTATTTGAAAGTGATAAGGGGTATTAAATTCGAAATGCAACTTTATTTCTTTTAAATTTTTACTTAATCGTTCTAATAACCTCTGGAACATGTATATATAACACCATAAAAATTCTCTAAAAAAGCGATAAATGATAGCGTAACCATCTTTAATTACAACTCTAATAGTGTTTGTTATTTACCTCTTTATGGCACCAGCATGACTATTCTTCTACTTTAAGTGTTAAGTCAATATTCATTTGAATACTACTTGACAACTTAAAACAAAGCTTAGAAAAGGCAAGTAAATAAACATGCATATTCAAATGAACAAACTTTGGCTGTTACCCCGGTTGTAGGAATCTTCATCTAACTTCATATATAGTGACAATTAATAGTCACTAAATGTCTCTAGTGACTTTTCTGTTAACACTTTTAGTGACAAATCTTAACAGCACTTTTTTAGCGTCACTAAATAAAAGTCATTAGAAAGATTTAGCAACCATTAATTGTCGCTACATAAGGGGTAGGAGGAAGATTCCTTCAACCCGGGTAGCAGCCAATTTTTTTCCTATTCGAATATCTCATAATAATGGCATGCAACCTAATTAAATAAAAATGCTATTTAATAATCGAAAGTTAGTAGTCGTAATGCAAGTGAATTCATTTTTTAGTATTTTACTTAAGTTAGTCGTGATTAATTTAGGTACTAAAGTTATTATTTATATTTAAGTAAAATATTTTTGTACTCTCACAATATGTGGAACGTATTTATATACTTTTTTAAAATTTTATGATATTGTTTGCGCTGCTGGGCAAACTCACTATCAATTTGTACACCCGCGACACAATCGATTAAAAGTGTGGGATCTTTTTTGTCCCTAAGACCTGGGGACTTCTCTGAAAATGAAAAATAAAAAGTAGAAAGTAGAACGATTGTGCGCCCATAAATGGCAAATAGAGCTTTCGATCGATTGTGCATGTTTACACAAGAAACTGAAATCCCTATCGATCGGCAGAAAAAGCCTCTAAACAAAAGAAAGAAAAAGACTTGAAAAAGTTTTGATTTATCTGGTTAATGATTGATTATCTTTATTTCTTCTTTGACCCACTATATATACTAAAGGTTTTGTATAAAATAGCTATCATTACAAGACAAACTACTCACTTAGAGATAAACGGGTACACTTAGAAAATAATCACCCACTAATAAATAATCAACAACATTTATCCTTTATCGATAGAGACACATTTTTAGAAGTTGATTTCTTTCATTTCTTGAATATTCTATTATCTCTTCAGAAATAATAATAAAAAATAAATGTAATTTAATTAAAGTGAACTCATAAGTGAAAAAAGATATTTTCTGATACAAACAGATATTTTACAAACCAAGTCGATCTAGTTATATAACTATGGCATGGGTAAACATGGTTCACCCCTTTCTGACAACCGGACGGGCGGAGTAATATCTTTTGTCCTGTGTTCTTACTCTTGGTAAGAGACCATCCTAAGCCTGGTCAAAATTGAGCAGTAAGATACTATACTACTCATAGCTACACAGTGCTGTTGAGAAGAGTCCAACACTTCAAACGGTTATCCGGGACAAGCAGATTACTTGAGGACAAATTTAGTTCTGTTTGTGAAAGTGGATCTTGGATCATATAAACAGAGCCACAAATTATGTGTGAGTATATATAGTAGGTAGGTACACTAAAGGTTAAGGGTGAAATGATGAGGTTAACTTGGTGGAAGGTGTGGGTCTGAAGGGTGTTTTGTTCGCACTCCGAAAGGGCCAAAAAGGGTGACGACCACAAAAGCATTTTTCTCGTTTTGGGGAGGTGTCTCTGTGTCTGCAGCCAGGAAAGGTTTGTTGTGCAATTTGACACTTTATTATTATATATATATATATATATATATATATATGGGAGAGAGATTCCTTGCTTCGATGACTTAGGACTTGCATGAGGCCGCCACCATGAAAAACGTTATTTCAAGAGTCGCGTTTTTATGGACAATTTTGAATATGTCGCTATATGTGTTTGTAACGATATTGCCGCTATAAGTTCCTTTTTAGGAACGTATCCTGATGCATGATATTGTGAAGGGTGGGTATGTAGCATATGTTTATCTTTTGTGTTTCGAGTTGGTGATGAGGTGACTAATTACGTTTAGCGTCTGTTAATTGTCATATATTTAATTAGCAACACTGTTTAGACGCATCTAATTTAATGTCAATATGCGCCTAATATATTTACTGATCATCACTTGTCGTTACATGAGCAATGTTGTAGCTACTTTTTATGATTCGAATTGCAGTTAAAATCTTCCAATTTCAAATCTCATCATTATAGATCCATAGACTAAGTAGAGCCGACTATAAGATACATTAGCAAGAGTATTGGTACTCTTGCTATGTTTTTCTTTTCAGATCTTAACTATCAAGTGAGATGTTACATGTAGGGTATAAACTTGCAGGATAGTGTGGTATTCACTTATCGTTCTTGATGACAAACTCAAATATCACCGTTCTTGAAAATTAGCACTCGGTGTGTCAAATCACTTCGATCGCTATAGTGTCCATCATTGAGGATTTCATCTAGCAAAAAATATTAATGTTAATATACAAGAAAATTATACTAGATCGAATTCTATTTACTTTGGAAGACACTTATATTAATAATTAAGTTAGGTGCATTGCGTTTATAAGTAGAGACCAGTACGTGTTGGTCCAATTTTCCGTCCGACCTGTGTGTGGAGAAAAGGAACTGAGGTGGACCCAAAGACTAGGTAGAAAATGAAGGGTACGTGGATGGAGATAGTAAATAAGAGAAACCTACACATGCACCGGCTCTTTCCATCATGTCCATTCATGAACTTCTTGCAGCTTGTAAAATTGACAGTTGATGAAGACAACGCACAATGATGGATATCCAGTGTGTGTGACGAAAGTTCTCACCGAGTCTATCACGTTAATCACGCGTCTTCATGCTCTTCCTTCTTAATTATGCCACCCTCTCTCTCTCTCTCCTTTTCTCCCACCGTATCTATCCATCTTTCGGTCTATCTTCGCTTGTCGAGCTTATGCTTACCGCATTAAATTAACGAGTCAAAAGTAAATAATTTTGTGCCTGACTTAATCTGATCCAGACAAAACTTGTATGAACAACTAAAACGATAACTTTTCGAATATACATCAGTTAAGCTATCACTTTTTTTCCTTCTGTAAAGAGAAGTTAATTTTCTAAAGTGGTTTAGTCGAACGGGAGCGTTCTATTTTGTAATTATTGGTGATAAAAAAGTTCATACCAACAGAAAGATGACAACCTATCTTTGGCGAGGGGATAAAACAAATTTAAATGATTGTAAAGCTTTTTGACGAGGTTGATCTGCAGATTAACTTTATTGGAGTTGATTCCATTGGAACATAGAGATGCATGGTATGAAAAAGCTATGTTAAAAGGCAATCCCGGAGGATGGTGCTTTATGTTAAGGCCGTGAGAGAACTTTGCACAAGCCATATGGTGAAATTGAAAATAGTTTTCGCGACGATTATATTAAAACCCATGTAATTAATTGTAGGAGAATTCGTTTATCAGTGCTCAGCTGCTTAAGACGCTTTATATGGACTCCGTATGGGACCATTTTAGCTAACTTTTAGATGAAAAGTTTTCACCACATTAAAATCCTTGAGTGTACATAAAACAGCGAAAAACCACAGCATAAGGTTCTACTTGTTACAGAGTTTTTTTTTTTTTTCTTTTTCCCCTCAGTTTTTTCATGTAAAAGACCGGAAAAAAAAATGTTCCATTTAAAAAAAGATAACCCACGAGAAAGACATTCAAACCATCTATCCAAAAATTAATCTATAACGGAATTAAGGTTTTTATTTCGATAATCAAGGTTTTTCTGCTCCTAATTAAGGACAAGGAGTTCAATCAGTGAGAGTGAATGGGACCTTTCCAGATTGAACCAAAAGGTGAAAGGTTAGAATGAAATTGGTAAAAGCATTTAGGTAAAAGCTAGCAAAGAGCTCTCTCTCTCTCTCTCTCTCTCTCTCTCTCTCTCTCTCTCTCTCTCACACACACACACACACACACACACTCATGAACATGAACATTTTTCAGAACAAAGGAACTAACCCTAAAGCCTTAGATACTCTCATTTATTAATGTTATAGTCATTCAAATGTTGGCAGCCCTTAACTCAATACAGTTTCGAACCACCACTTTATCAGACAACGAAATCACATATTCACACCATGCTGCAACTAATTATTACGAGAGAGCCCTAGGCAATGCATATCTCTTTGTATGTATAGCGACAGAAAGCAGGCGAGCTAGGCTCTAGGCTCAGGGTAGGCTAGGTTCGATTCTGCAAGGGATAGGGCACAGAGGAGCTTGGCTGGCAACTGACCACTGTTGTGTTTCATACATATGTGTATAAATTGTTCAGAGTCTGAGACTCAGTTACCTGATAGAGAGAGAGACATATTGAGACAGTGAGAGTTCTGAACACTGTCTCTCAACATAAAACAAATCAAAGATATGCCATTAAATCCCCTCCTTCAACAACCCTCCAAAAGTTGCTTCACGGATCCCAACGAGATTGAAGTAATCAAGAAGATAGTTTTAGATGAAATAACATGCATCGTATCCCAGGACATCAAAATCGTAAGCATCCCATTCAAAATATATCTACAAGGCCTAGCAACAGAGACGAATGATTTTGAGTCAAGGAATTGTGATGGGTATTGACATCTTGTCCTTACGGGTTAGTCTTAAATCGTAACGCTTGGTCATAGATTTGGATGGACTAAAAACAGAAGAAAAATCTTGAGCAGGTGGTGCTGTCAAGAGAAGCATCATCTCCAATTATTTTCATAGTTTTGTGTACTTCAATCCATAGAAACTATGTATGATAAACTGACCTTCTACATGTGGTACAACTAATTAGTGCATTCTATGCATAAATCAAGTGCATACCTAGCATGTATTGATCGATTTCATTAATCAAGTCCTGCGCTTGTACAGGAATACATGCAATTGCAAAACATGTAGTAAAGGCCTTGAGAAAAGTTACAGTAGTATTTTGTAATCAAACTAAATCTTTGTGATCAGCATCTTAACTTAACTGAAACTCAACAAGTAAAAGAACAACTAACAACCCACCTTCAAATTTTTCATCTCAAGCAGCAACCTCGCAAAACATCTTCATAATATATCCATAAGTTTCTCAATATATTTCGGTACTACCTCTTGAATTCCACTCCAGGTGCTACGGCAGTGCACTGTATTGGCTCAAATTACTCCAAGCTTGAACCCCGTTCCAGTTGCTTCCGTTCTCATTCCCAGCTGTGCTGCCACTGTTGGTTGGGGTTTGATTCACTGCAGGCGCAAACGAGTTATCAAAGAACCACTCAGTTGCCAAGTTCCCACTTCCACCCTCTTTTCTCGAATTCATACTACCAATACCTTCACCACGAACAATGTCCGCTTTTGTGATCTCCAGATTCTGAAATAAAATGGGTTGTGGCTTCTGTATCTGGTTCTCCATAGAAACATGGGAAACGCCACCGTTTTGTTTCTCGATATTGTCTCCACCCCCACCAAACAACATAGCCAGTCTTTGTTGCTGTAGCTTCCAGTGAAGGTCTTGGTTGATCGAGCTCAGTGACTCTATAGAGGAAGCAATATTACCATTCAGCCCATTCACTGAGCCGGCTAATGGAAAGTTGAACCCCATTAAGCCGGCAGAAGAACTCCCAGATGGATCCAGACCGAAAGTAGTTGATAAATTTTCACCAAATGAAGTAAACTGGTTGTTATTGTTATAAACACCAGTTCCTCTAGGAGGGTAATTAAGCCCTCCTAGCTGGAAATCAACTGCAGGTGACAGGCCATTGAAGAACTTTAAGCCGGCTAAGTCTGAAGATAAGCCGCCGGAGTCTTTTGAATCGCTGCCGGAGAGTCTTGAGGAGGATGACTTGATTTTCTTGTTCTTCCGGCAGCCGCCGCCGATGGGGACGTTGCGAAGAGCGCCGCCTTTAGTCCAATACCTTCTACATGTCTTGCAGAAATGCCGTGGCTGGGTGAGGCTATAATTGTTGAAGTAGCAGAACTTTGTGTTGGGTGAATCGCATCTTGGACACTTTAGGGCTTGTTGATCTGGTGGCCTCACGGACGACGACGTTCTACGACTGCCCGGGTTTTGTCCTTCATCTTTTCCAGCCGGCTTGGCCGCCATGTTTTCCTGCAACATCATTTGCTATGTGAGAAAACCCTATATTTTCAGAGATATATTTAGGAGTGTAGAGAGGTGGAGGAGGAGGGATGGGGGTGGGGAGAGAAGAAAAAAATGATTATTAGTTGTGGAGTAAGCGGGTATTGCCTGTGTTTGTTGGTCAGTTTCCTTTTGCAGAGGCAAAGATACTTGAATTCAATGGTTTCATGAATGAGGTTGAAAGATGAAGAAGGGGATGTCGATGGGCTCTTGTGATATTCATCAAGGATCGAGATGTGTGGAAATAGAAGCTGGCTTTGTTTGGAGGTTAGATCTGTGATATATATATATATATATATATATATATATATATAGTGGCGGAGCCAGAAACTTAAATCAAGGTAGGCACTTAATAGTAAAAAAAAAAAAATTCTTAAAATTCTTTCGTCAATGAGGTAAACCTAACAAACTGATGAACGTGGGTCAAAGGACAAGAAACAAGAACTTCAATTTAGCAACTCAAACTTCCCAATTCTTTAGATGGACGATATATTCAACTTGTTCATGAAAATTTCAAATTCTCAAACCCCAATTGCCAAATTCAGTGCTAAATTCTCCCAAATGCCAAATTATACTTCCTAATTGCAACCACAAGTAGAAGTCAATCTCTCAATCCAAAATAAAAAATCCCTACAAACCTCAATCTGAAACCTATACACTCACCACCCACAAATAGCAATTACAATCTGAAAATAAAAATCTAAAATCTCAATCTGAAATTAAAAATCGCACTAGCGGCGTCAATTCCCAATTGGGACTTGCAAGTTCCGAAATTCAATTATCAAATTCTAATTTGAAACAAAAAGGAAAGGGTTCAAGTTCAAAGAATTAGAAATTCTAAGAATAAACACCGGAAGTCTGGATCTTACCTTGCTTTCAAAGTGGAAGATTATGGATTGCGACTTTGCATGGAGGCAGTGGAGCAATTCCAGTAATCAGTGAAAGAGTGGTGGCTTTATATTTGGGGACAAAAGAGGGCTCTTCGTGATTTTTAAGCTAAAGGGATTGTCGTGGAGAAAATTAGGCGAGACACTGATAATTTGGGAAAGAAAATATGAGGAGAACGTCACTACAAATCCACCATGATGAATCGACAAAGTTGGAGGAATAGATGAATCAATGATTCGAGTAATACATCACGATTTTAACCATTCTGCTGTGATAGAATCTACTGTCTACGTGACTATGTTAGTCGCCAGAGGTGAACCTGTCGGTGGAAGTAGTGGGCCGTGGCGTTGAGGGCGAAAGGCCAGTGAGGGTACTGAGAAGACGGTGTGTTATGTGCCTCTCTCCATTATGTGACTTTCAGGCTTTGGAAATAGAGAGATTTTGAAAACAATAGAAAATAAAGGATTTTTTTTTGTATTAACTTTAAGCGTAGAACTTTTTTTATTTAGTTAGTTTAGCATTTCTAATAGCTAAAAAGATTTTTGTTTTTAACTATTTTTAGAATTTTCATATAGCTTAACATATAAAGTGACTAAAAATATATCTCTTTTGAATATTTTTAAAAATTTTAGGTGGGCATTTTTTCCATTAAAGATAAAATATACCATATAGAACAAAAAATTCACCGAGAAGCAGGTGGGCACCGGCCCACCTGTGCCCCCTATTCCCTCTACCCCACACACACACACACACACACACACACACACACACACACACACACACACACACACACACACACACACACACACACACACACACACACACACACACACACACACACACACACACACACACACACACACACACACACACACACACACACACACATACAGGGGCGGACCAGATCTAATATTTTTTTAAAAAAAACGCCGTCCGTTACATTATGTAGCAGACTGTAATTTTGACCAAAATGTCTTGAAAGTATTAGTTGAGTCGGAGAGATTCAAAGGCAAATGAGGGGGGGGGGGGGGGGGACAATATTTTAAATTTTACCGTCCGCTACATTTTGTGGCGCAAAACGAAGGGACGAAGTTTACTTAAAAAAAAAAAGAAAAGATCTTGCCCGTCCATCAGCAATGGATGGACGGCTAGATCGTCCTGACAACTTAACTTAAGTTGTCAGTGCGAACAATGGATCAACTATGTGTGTGTGTGTGTGTGTGAGAGAGAGAGAGAGAGAGAGATTTTCACTAGAAAGAAAACTGTATATATACACCAAACAAGATGTTATGTATAATTTTACCTATGTACAAGAGACAAAATTAATAAGTTGATGACTTCATCAGGAAGAATAGAGAGATCCACATGAACCCAAAAAGAGAAAACTTGCAAAAGGAAAATTGAATAAATAAGAAAAGTGTTGCTGCAGAAACAATTCCCTTCACAATTAGTTGAAGAATTAATATACTATGATGCATGGAGCTATTTATTGTGTCAAACATGGGGAAGCTGAAATTAGAAATTTAATATTGTCATCATTTATTTCTTCTACATCCATTGACAGGTTTATAGCCTTTCTACAATTATCAGATAATTAAGTTTATAGCCTTTGTACAGTTATCAGATGACGACATTTGTCGCAAGAACTCTAGTAAAGAGCTTTACTGTTTGTATGAAGTACTACTCCCTACTATTTTTAGATGAATATAACTTTTTCAGATTGAATTGGTCTCAACTCTACGTAGAACTAAGTGAACTATGACATCTACTTAGCTGCTTACACCCAGGGTGCGTTTGATGTCACTATTATTAAGTACTTAAAACTTACACTATTCAATGAGTTAAGTGTGTTTGGTAAAACTGAACTTTGTATCACATAAACAATTAATTTCTACTGATATATGGACCAAATCATTAAGTCAAAAAGTAGATTATTTATCACAGTATAATGCTGTAGCCACCGTGACAAACATCACCTCCACCACTGTTACACCTACACGGCCAGCACACCACCATTACCACAACTAAGCCACACCTTCGTAGCATCATCACCGTCACCACTATTCTGCGTGCAACGCCACTTGCACACTAGTAGGGCCACTACCCTCACCACCACCACCACCTAGATGATGCTGCTATCACCGTTGTCACCACCACCACCACTACCTAGATGATGCTGCTATCACTTCAACCACTGCACGACCACCGTGCTACCCCTTGTCAACATTACCACTATCATCACCTCTCCAACTACCACTACCACCACAATTACGAGCATCTGTTCGTCATCAACACTCAACACCATTACAACTTCATCACCACCAACAACACAACCACCACAGTTTTGTCATAATAATTATAAAAGGTAAACATAAGTTTCCAATTTTAGTAACATAATTATAAATGCAAAATGCAACTATTTTTAGACACATGTTTCTGTTCGTATTAAAATTCCAAAGTTTTTCTTTTATTTTGCTAAACATGTCATACTTATTTTTCAATATTAACAATTTAAACTTGTAAAGTTTTCAGTTTCACACATTCATAACTCGACATTTTAGCACTTTTTTCAATCTTGTCGAAGAGCACTTTGGACATCATGTAAGTTCATCCTCTGCTTTTCAAAATCTGGAGCATTATAATTATGATAATAACAAGTTAAAAGCAGATTACCCAAATTCTAATGAGTTTGCATGCGGCTAGTCATACTCACGTATGGAAAGCTGGATATGGATTGGACAGAATGTAGGTTGTAAGTACAGCAATACACATGTATATATCTAGTCTACTAGGGGAGTAATAAAGTATCACAGGATCAGGATCTCCAGCTGTAACCATGGTTACAGCAGGAGTGCTGTCCTTATGTCTATGAGAGGAAAAAGAGAGATCTCTCTTCCTCCTTTCACAGCAACATGGAACAGCACTTTTACTATAACCATGTTACAGCGGGGCTGATCCAGTATCACAGTACTTGTACGTAGGCGAGGTGTAGCAGTAGCAGTTGCAGCAGTAGTAGGGTGGAGGATTCAGACCAGAGAGGCAACAGAACCACTGCTGAAGCTGCCAGTGCACACAACAGCTTTGTCTCTTCCTTCCCATGTAACGTCACTTTTAACTCAATGTAACCCCACCTCACTTTACCGCTGCCCATCAAGAAAAGTACACGTGTATTCAAGACTGTAATCTGCTGCAGTAATCAAAAAATAACTAAAGGGCTTTAATGGAATGACTCTCTACTTTGCCCCATATCATACTTGGAAAGAGGTACTTTGACAGCCTTTTATAAGTGCATCTTAAAGCCAAACCAGTACCTGGTCTTACTTAACGTACACCTTGTATCATATAAGCAGGCGAAAGTACATCTCTGGCAAACTTGCTCTTCCCACAGCTTTAACTGAGACAGGCGGAGAGTATGTGTAATTTTTACTTTTGAAGTTCTACGAGTAACAGAGAACTAATTTCTACTGTTGTTACCACAACTTTGGCTGTAGTTAAGTGTAGGGGCAGGCCAGAAAGTTTTAGCGTGTGTGGGTGCTTTAGGGACTACCTTTCTTTATTTCCAATCTAGATTTGTTGAAGAATAATTTAATTTATTTAGTGTTGGTAAAATAAAGCATTAGTGGAGTGTTAGTGATGCATCTATTAGAAGTACATTACTAGTGAGTTTATGAAGTTAAGTAGTTGTGTAATTATCGTGTGTACAATAGAGTAAGCTGTGCTGTTATTACATACCTAGGAGTTATATTGAAATGCTAGAGAAGGCTATCAATTATATTTGTAAGTTGGTGTTGGAGTAAGACTACAGAGATAGAGTTATTAGGAAATCAAGTGGAATGAAAGTATTCTATCAATATACTCTCTATTGCCTCCTCATATTTGTGGATGTGAGTTTGAATGACCATATGTCTTCAACAAAATGGTTTTAGAGCCACGATGGTCCTAGAAGATGTCGTGGCATTTATATTGAGTCATTACGATTGTAAAAAAGGTTATCCAAAATGGATATCTGGTGTAAATCATGTTCTCAAATTACGTGAAAATGTGGAGTGTCCTTTCACTGTATCTCAAATCATATGAGTTGTGGCATGTGGTCAATGAATCACTACCTGAAAACAACACTATTGTTACGGCCACAATTCGTAGCAACATAGCCATACTCTGTAGCTAAAGACAAATAGCTACGAATTGCTACGGTTGCAAGGTTTGTTGACAAATGGAAAAAGCAACTTGAAAATATGAAGGAAATTATGAATGGAGCAATTGATGAAATTGCTGAAGAAGGAGAGAACAGTGAGAACACAGATGGTGATGACCAATGCTCAAAATAATTAATAAAGGATAAGAGCATTTACAAAGAGGTGAAAGTTCATGGATCGGAGGTCAAGACATGAACAACTTAGGTATATTGTGTAGTTTTTTTTCCTAACAAAGAAAACGTGTTTGGGTCGTATAGATTATACGGCCTTGCAAATATGTGAAGAAGAAAGTGGTGATTGTTTTTTCATGTCTAAGAATGATGAGGCAATTCAACAAGGATATGCCATTAAGGATGATGCTTTTAAAACTTAATTCGCTAAAAATCATCTTACCAGTTTTTTTCATGCCTATGAAGGAAAATCGTTTTGTGAAAAGTCAAGCACAACGTTATTCTCAACGTAGTGTGGAAAAATTGTTGAGAATAGACGTTGGTGAACATGGAGACGTCTTTAATCCGAAGGAGCTGAAAGAAATGTCCAAAGATAATGTTCAAGTTTCAGTACCCACACAAGTGTTGAAAAATGTTTACAAGTTCAACATGAAGATGATCCACATGCTTTACACTTCAACAAAAATGGCTATGAAGGTTGTTGCGACTGAAGAAATTGGAACTATAATAAGAATTTGGCAACATTATCAAGCCCCTTAATGACAAAGATCAATTAGAGTTACAATCAAGTTTTAAGAGAGGTTTTTTTTTTAAAATAAGCTTGATTTAATTAGTGTTATTGTGCTAGTGGTGCATAGATTACAAGTGTATTACTAGTGAGTTAATGAAGTTGAGTGATGTCGTTTTCCATGCCTAGGAGTTCCATTAGAATGCTATAAAAGGCTATCTATCCTAGTACGTAATTGGTAAGTTGGTGAAAGAGTAAGAGCCCGTTTGGGATTGATTAAAAAAAAGAGATTCTGCTTAAATCTTAATCAGTTTTTAAAATCTGATTTAATCAGAATCAGTTTGCTGTTTGACAAAAGTAGTTGTAAATTAGATTAAATTTATAAAAAGTGTTTGGATAAAAAGTACTTAAATCAGTTTCACTATAACAAAATGACCATAAAGGGCATTCAATAAACAATTTTTATAATATCCAAGTAACGTTAACATAACTTTTATTCGTAAATAATTATAATGTCCAAATATATTATGAAAATAACTATTTTCACGTTCTACAAAAGTTGTTACTTTTTATTTTAAATTAAAAACATAATCAATCTCACGTTATTGCTTATAGTAGGACAACATCCCAAAATTACAAATAAAATTTATCTTGAGCAAAAAAAATATATTTATCTAGTAGAAACCGCATCACAAATAGCATCACGAACATTAGTATGGAAAAGAGGTTAGCAGAGAAGAGATAAACTCCAGCAATTATCTAATTAATTAAGGGGTATGAGAGGGTCTTTTTGTAAAAAATATAGGGATAGGATGGTAAATTACATGGTCAAACCTGATTATGGAAAAAGTGATTATTTCATAATCCTCACTTTTGAGGATTATGGATTAAATCAGTTTTTAGCTTTTGGAGATGGATTAAATCTGTTAATCTATTTTGCCAAACACTCACAAACCTGATTTAATTTAGATTAAATCAGGTTTGACCAAGATTTAATCAATCCCAAACACCCTCTAAGACTAGGAGGCATCGGATCGGATGAAGTAGTGAACAAATTTAAATGGAATGATAGTGTTCTCAAAATACTTTTCATTGCATCGTCATGCATGTGAGTTGGTGAAAGTACAATCAAGAAAGCCATGGTATTGCTATTTTCTTATATTCTACTTTGTTTTTATTTTTACTTTGGACTCAAATTGCTTGTTGCTAGTCAAGTTATAATCATATGCTAGCCTGCAACATTAGAACCAATTAGTTTGATTTGAAAACTTAATTAAAAAGCATGCCACTCATTTAAACCGTTGGATTTAGATCTTAGCATGATAAATTGATGCAAGGATTAACTTCAAGATATTAAGCAAAGGTCCTGACTTCAAGCCAAACATCTTGATGCAACCAAATGTACTATATTCTCCAGATAATGGGTCGATGAATATAGGATAGGAAGAGCATACACAGTTGGAGTTTTACGGTGATGCGGTATCATAGACGATGAAATAAATGCTCCTATTTACATGAGAAGAGCCTAAATACAAAGATGATCCGAGTTTTGTCATGAGATGCATCACTCATGGTCGTAGTTTTTCCTCCACTTTGAGACAGGGTAGATCAAACACCTATTGCTTCATTTAAACTTTTTTTAGTTCCAGGATTAGAGTCCTTTCTCAGTTTCCATGCATGAAATTAACTCCCCAACAACTAATGTTCCTTAATGTAGTTGTGTAGAGGATCCAAATGGGTGACTATACATATGAAGTTCAAGTTTTGAAATAGTCTCACGCTAGGAGCAAATTTGGCACATGAATCTGACCTCATAGTCTACTACTAAGAATGACTTGCAAAGGCAAGAGGCAGAGGGAAGTCAAATATTAAGGCAGGCTGTCTTTATTTGTTTGGGTGTTTTTCCGTAAAAAGTACGTCATCCATCGCAAGCAAGGTGAGCAAAGTTGGAGGTTGGAACTCCCGTCCAGACATGGCACTACCGCCCAAACGTTTTTGGAACAGTGAAGTTTGCAGTTATTATGTGCTTGAGGATAAACGTGTGGCGCCGTAAAACTTGAGGAAAATAGGTTTAGACATAGGCATAGATCAACAGAACATGTCTACTCTATATATGTATATATAGATGTATGTACATGAGGGGGAGAGAGAGAGAGAGAGAGGAGCTCGTGAGAGGGGTGGGCGGAATCCCGTGAGAGGCAAACCAGAAAAACCGTAAACACATGCAGACATACTAATAATAATACCTTTCATTTCTGCCACTTATCAGACGTTACGTCTCACGGGCCTCCCCTTGTTGCCACTTCACCATCCTTCCTTTGCTCCTCCTTCCTTCCTTCCTTCCTTCCTTCCTATGTGTAGTTTGTTGTCATTTTAGATATTTTAGCCCAACACCAACCTCAACTGGCCACTTGATGCTCTTTTTCCTTAGCTACCGAGCTTTTGTTCTTTTTTCTGTTTTTTTTTTTTTTTTTTGGCGTTTGCTAGAAAAAGAATGGATAATTATTGTTAAATAATATACTAAATTTCGTACCAAGTAATAAATAAAAGAATCGAAGGCAGAAAATAAAGGCACACGTACAAGACATAAGATTTACGTGGTTCGGCAAAAGCCTAATCCAAGGTGGTAGTAGCGATTTTACTATGTATATCTATGGAGATTACAAATCTCTCTCTCTCTCCACAAACCCCCTCAAAAACAGCCTCTCTCTTAACCCTTAAAACAACATATATAAGACGGCTTATATACTTAGGGCTAAGTCGCGATCCGCTTTGAATAACCCACATAACACAAATGGGTCGGGCAAAAAAATTTAGGTCGGGTGCCCAAACTTTGAAACCAATTTTCAAGTTTCTCGGGTTGTGTGTATATATATATGGGAGCTGATCCGTTGATAGCGCTAGCAAGTTGCTAGCGCTGTTTGGCCGTCCGCTACATAATGTAGCGGACGATAATTTACCGTCCGCTACATTATGTAGCGGAAGGTGAAAAAATTCGCTGTTATGGCACGCGATCTGGCCGTCCATTCTCACCCGTGGACGGCCAGATCGCGCTAGCAACTTGGGTTAAGTTGTTAGCGCTATCATTTTATCAGCTCCCTATATATATATACATCCATAACTTATAGTATTTTTTAGATACATGATTTTTTGTCTTTGAATGAGATAGTTAGTTATGAGAACACGATAGTTAAAATCAAATCTTAAAAAATTAGTAAACTTCGAGTTTTAGAATTATTTTTCACATTATATAAGGCTTCTTCATACACAGCCCTTACATAGTTCCTGCAAAATTAAATAAATTTAAAAATAGGGATCACATCCAAAATAATATTTGCATACATTTAGATACATGTTTAGTATATAGTTTTAAGTCCTTATCAACTATCAGATTTATGAATAAGCTTTATCATTATTGTAATTTTAATTAATAATAATTATATAGTCATTTGTTCTTTGTGTCGTTTCACTCAAAAAATAACGTCATTTTTTTTATTTTACCAAAAGGATTCTAAAACCTGCTATACTGTATTAACAAATCATTGCATCAATCACGATAAGAATATATTAAATTGAAATAAAGATGAATCCATTATTATATTATCTTTATTGTTTCGACCTCAATTATAGCATCATTTTTTTCCTCTTCTAAATCTAATATGTTGTTTTCGTTTTTAAGCTATATGGATTTTTATAATCATATTAGAGAGTGGTTTTAAGGATAAAATATTCAAAATTAAGTCATAATAAGTTAATTTATCAATCAGCTAGAGTTTTAGAACGTTTAGAATTAGATATTCAAATATATAAGGCTCAGTAATATGAAAATTAACTTCTCAAGAAATAAAAACCTCATCCAAGTTAATATTTTAGACCTTTAGTGACACTTATAATGGTTATAATTTATTTCACATCGGAAACATAATGCGATGATGTGTCAAGTAAAGAAACTATATATGTGATGATGTATCACGCAAAGACACTCTCGTTTCGCTTATTATATATTACTTGTCCGGTAACCCGGACTAAAGCCTGGGGTCGGTTATGTTTAATGAATTATGTATCCGTAGAGTTAAGGTTGTGTATTTAGCCGTTATGTCGATGGTTTTTAAACTAAGTTTTATATGTATTAGCGTAGAGTGAACCATCAAATTAAAAATATGTCACAATCATCATAATCAAAAGTAATTCAAAAAAAGCGTAAAACTGAAAATGTTCCAAAATAATAAATACTAGACATATTACCTTTGTGAAATACTATAAAATTACATACGATGGTTAAAGATAATATTAAGAGAAGGATTATCCGGTTCTTTTTTAGTAATTGTTATACTACTCATTGATTGAGTAAAAAAAATATCAAATGGATAAAAAAATTTCATGTCTACTTTATCGTATAGATTGTGATAGAAGAGGCCGCAATAGTGTAGGATTAAAAAATTCTTTTATATATTCACTTACTTTATCTTTTTGCTTTATAGATTGTTGACTGAGTTATAACTTTATAATATGTGCCGGTGGATATAGTAATGCGGTTAGTAATGCCTAAGTGCTAATAATTTCATTTATTGATTAAGAGTATAAAGTAAGTTTACATCCGAAATTATGAGTTACAATATTTAGTTTAATGATTACTAATTGTCATATTAAAGTTTATTTAAGTGCTAGTAATCATATTAACTTCTAGTAAGTTTCAACATTTATTTCAATATATAATTTTGTCTCTCATAATTTTACATTTTTTCTTATTTAGAGTTTTTCTAAAGTGCAGTAAAAGTACAAAACTTTTTATCTTTACTTGGGTTTTGCTCTTTAGATTTTTAGTTCTTATCTTGTTGAATACTTTAGGTGATGAAAGTCATAATTAAATACCAATAATTTAATTTATAAATTAAGTATAGTATAAAAAAATCTCCAACTTATGAGTTATAACATTTATTTCAATATATAATTTTACTCTCATGTTTTTACAAGTATTTCTTGGTTAGATTTTTTTGAAAGCGCGAGTAAATTAATTAAAAGATTGATTCATTTTACTTTGCACGTATATTAAGGATTTATGTTATATATTGTGTGTCTTTCTCATTTTACCCTTTAGAGAGGGGGGAAGAGAGTGAGCCATGAGAGAGAAAATTAGTTGGTAGAGTGTTAAATGTGGAGAGAGAAATAGAATAAAAAAGTGAGAAAAATAGAATTAAAAAGTGTAAAGTGGTGGGCCAGGAGAGAAAAAATGAGTTGGTAGAGAATTAAATGTGGTGAGAGAAATAGAATAAAAAAAAGTATAAAAATGGTAAGTATGTAAAAATACCGATAGAATCTTTCCTAATTTGGAAGTGATCACTTTTTTTGGGACGGCCCAAAAAGAAAATATGATCAGTTTTTTAGGGACGGAGGGAGTACTTTATTGATGACGCATAGTGCTTATGACTTGACAATTATATTTAAATTTTTTTCTTTTTTGCATTTAAAAGGAATATATGATTTAAGTTTATGATATTAGGGTAATCTAACTATTAATTTGTGAAAGTGAATTTCTATTTTGGCATTTTAATTTGTTTTTAACATTAAGTCAAATAAGGTGTGATTCCTTTTCTTTACATTTCTTAGGTGTATATGATTTTTATTTTAAAGTTTTGAGTTATTTAGGTAAAACTGATTTCTTAAATAAGCATCTATTTTGATAGTTTGATGTATTTAAAAAAATAAGTCATTTTTGGTTTGTATATTGCTTCTGTAAAAATGAAAAAAGAAACCTTTTAATTTGTGAGTATAATCTTTAGTTTCATACATAAATGGCATAGTTTTATTTAATTTTTTAAAGTACTTTTGAAGTGTTAATGGTCAAAATGAAAGCCTAATGTGTAAATATATGTCTATAGCATAGAGTTTTAAATTTTGTACAATTGATTTTCTAGTTTCATAAGATTTATAAATATCGGGACAATTATACCAACATAATTTTCAATGATAAATCGTAGTAAAGAGTTAGTAAGTTGGGGATGATTTTAGTATTTACCTTTGAAGATTTTATTTTGATATTTAAAGCAATTTTAAAGTGTTAAAATTTTAAAATTAATGCCTAATATATGAGTATATTGATTAGGTACAGTCTTATAAGGTGTAGAATTTGTTTTCTAGTTTTATAAGGTATACAAAAATTGGGTAAATTAGACCTACGGTTTTTTTAATAATAGTGTTAGTAAGTTGGGGTTAAAAAGAGAAAAAATACACAAAAACAAATAGGATGATGTGACGCACAATTGGAAGGGGTGGTATATCCCGTAAGTAATACCATGAACATTCATGTTTTTTATTTTGTAATTAATTTATCTTAAAAATTATTTATTTATGAAATTATTATTTTTCTTTTTTTATCTACTTTTAATAGTTAAGTCATATTCAGTTTGATTCTTTTTTGGTTTGCATGTGTTGGTGTTTATGATTCCCAAATTAGAACTTGAGGTCACACAATTAAAATTAATTTCTTAAGTAAATTGTCACGCCTGTAGTTTTAAATATTTTTAAAAATTAAGTCATATTTACATTGTACATTATTTTCGTAAATAGAAAAGTAAAATCTTTATTTGTAAGTCATATTTGCTTTGATTCTTTTTTTTTGTTTGCATGCTTGGTGTATATGATTCCCAATTTAGAACTTGAGGTGAATTTTGCGACACATCATCATGTTTGTTTTCGAGTCCTTTTTCTTTTTTGTCCATATTAATTAAAATAAACATGCATCATGATTCTTTACTCTAATTTATTATTAGAAAATCCGTAGCTATTGTTGCATAACTTTAGTTTACCTTATACGAGTAGAAAATTAATTCTACACTTTCTAATACTCTACATAATCAATGTATCAATATATTAGGACTCAAGTTTGAGTAAAAACACCTTAAAACATTTTAAGATAACAAAATAAACACTCAAAAATATAAAAAAAATGTAATTTTTTTTTCAGAAATTAAGTCATATCACTTTGTAAATTATTTTTGAGTGATCTTGATTTGTGAATTATATATCTTTGATTTCAAACATGATTTGGTTGGTATATATATATATATATATATATATATATATATATATATATATATATATATATATATATGGGTCGTGATCCATTGCTAGCGCTGTTTTGCCGTCCGCTATATAATGTAGCGGACGATAATTCACCATCCGTTACATTATATAGCGGACGGTGATAGCACTAGCAACGGATCAGCTCCCTATATATATATATATATATATATATATATATATATATATATATATATATATATATATATATATATTGCGATACATCATCGTGTTTGTTTTCAAGTCCTTTTCCTTTTTTATCCATATTTATTAAAATTACACATGCATCATGATTCTTTACTTTGATTTATTACTAAAAAATTCGTAACTATTGTTGCTATCTTTTCGTTTACCTTATATGAGGAGAAAATCAATTTTACACCTTCTAAAACTCTACCTTATCAATGTATCAACATGCATATTAGAACTTAATTTTAACTATTAACACCTCAAAAATACTTTAAGACAACAAAATAAAAACTCAAAAATATAAAAATATAAAAAAAAACTTAAGATATTTTTAAAAATTAAGTCATATCACTTTGCAAATTATTTTTGAAAGATCTTAATTTGTGAATTATTTATCTTTGATGTCACACATGATTCTCGTTTTTCGCATCTGTGAGATTTTCTTATATTTTTAAAGCCTTTTTAAGGTGTTAGTAGTGAAAATTAAGACCTAATATACTAGTATATTGAATAGGCAGAGTTTTAGAAGGTTTAGAGTTAGTTTTCTACTCTTATAAAGCTTAGTAAAATTATGTCAATAATAACTGCAAATTTTTATAGTAATGATTACAGTAAAGAAACATGATGCATGTGTAACTTTAATAAGTAGAGGTAAAGAGGGACATGATACCAAAACAAATATGATTACGTGCCGCATAAGTAAAAAAGGATAGCGTGTCGCAAAATTAAAAGGGATAAAAAGGGAGAAAAAAACTCTAGAAAAAGCTTATGTGTCGCCTCCACAACGCACAACGCTTCGTTTATTATATATTTATATGATATGGTATGCTATGATATTATATGATGTAGACTAGTAGGTCTTATTTTTATGTTATTTAAAATTCGAGACATATCCTGGTGTAAATTAACTACTATAGTTGCCGCTTGCTTTCAACCTTTCTCTCTCTAAAACAAATTTCTCTCTGCCTTCTCTCTAACCTAAGGATGGCAATGGGGCGGGTCGGATGCGGATCTTATAAGATCCGCACCGCCCCACTACCCTTGAAATTCCACTCCGCCCCATACTGGGTTATACAATTGCAAATCCATATCCGACCCTAAAATGCTTTAAAAAACCCGTCCCCGCCCCGCCCCGCTCCAATTTGGCACTTGGCAAATCTACTTTTTTACCATGAAATTGGCCGTAGATCACGGTAGCCCAATATGCTCAGATGGCAGCGAGCACAGCAGCGACGGTGCGAAGGAAATGGAGAGAAGTTCAGTCACAGGTGCTTAGGAGAGGGAGAAAAAGGTAGCAATCACGCCATCACGGTGCAAAGTCGTAGGTCAGTCGATGGCGCGGCACTTTGTCGGCAGATGAAGATTAGGGCTGGCTCTGCGCCGCGGCACTTGCTTTTGTTGTCGGCAGTCGTATGTGCGAAGGAGAGGGAGAGAAAGGTAGCAATCACGCCATCACGG
This sequence comes from Escallonia rubra, assembly GCA_033065855.1. Lineage (NCBI taxonomy): Eukaryota > Viridiplantae > Streptophyta > Magnoliopsida > Escalloniales > Escalloniaceae > Escallonia > Escallonia rubra. The sequence goes on along the minus strand of JAVXUO010001836.1, from coordinate 63,100 downwards.
TGCAAAGTCGCAGGTCAGTCGATGACACGGCACCTTTGTCGACAGATGAAGATTAGGGCTGGCTCAGCGCCGCGGCACTTGCTCTTGTTGTCAGCAAGGTGAGAGTGATTGGAATTTGGAAATTAGGGTTGGGGAGTTGGGATGAATGGATGATAAGGACATCTTATATATGTGTGGGATGGACGGCTATGATAGAAAGATGAATTGGGTTAATATACTGGGGCAGGACCGGGTCGCAGGGCGGGGCGGGTTGCGGGGTGGTTGGACTAAATACCATACCCGCCCCTAACCCACTACGGATTTTTTAAAGAAAAACCATACCCACCCCGTGGTCTGGTTAAAGTCAAAAAGACCCGCTCCTATGGGAGCGGGGCAGAGCGGGGATCCACCGGTTGCGGGTCTTATTGCCATCCCTACTCTAACCTAACTTTCCACAGAACAGCAACTGTGGCCGCCCCACCGTGTGTTGGCGCGCGTGGGGCGGCGGCTAAATCCTGGCCTAGCTTCATATGTCGTTTTGTGTTTTGGGTTCTCTGAGGTTAGGCTTCTCTAGTGGCCGGCGATGGATGGAGGGGGGACGACGGTGGTGCGGTGGTAGGTCCATTTGCCATGATCTGCGCCGATTTATTTAGATCTTCATAGATCTGGGTGTTTTTCTTGATCTACTAGATCGGTTGGGTCAAAATCGATGCGATTGAATTTCCACCGGCGTATGCCAAAATTTTGCTGGCTGCTGTGGGTTGATGTTGCTCAGTGCTATGATTATTTGGTGAGGATGTCGTTGCTAGGGTTAGTTTCTTTCAAATCTGACGGTAGCCGAATTTCCACCGGCGGCAGTCAGAAATTCATCGGCGGTGACTGGAATTTGCCGGCAACAGTGCAGGGTAAATAGCAGGCTGTGGGGGTTGTAATTGTGGTTATTGGGTTATGATTTTGGGGTTTGGTGTGGTACACTGTGCTGTCCTCAAGGGTGGGTGGGGTGGGGGGGGATAGGGCCTCGGGGGGCTTTGGGTTTTGGGAGTGTGTGTGAGTAGGAGGTGGGGGGGTTGGGGCCCTTGGGGTGGGGTGGTATTCGAGTAACCTGCTCTAGGGGTTTTGGGGGAAGGGGAGAATATAGTCTGGGTAGCCCTGTTTTGTGATTGTTGGTTTGATGCCTTGTTTTTACGATTGTCGTGTTTGGGGTGGAAATGTAGGTGAAATACTGTGAACCATGCAAAGTCGACTGCCTTTTGTCTTTGCACTGTGATCCCATTAGTTGTCGAGTACACCTCTGATTTTCGTATGGCTACTGTTGTCTTCCTCTTTGTAATCCTTTGTGCTTGTATATTTTTGTTTCGTATTGGTTTTCTAGGTGTTGTATATAATCTTTAGGCCTTTGTATGTTACTTAAAGTTAGGCTGAAGTGTAGGATATGCTCTGCGTCAGTTTAATTGTAATTTGTATCGGGTCTATAGGTTATTTATTAGCTTCTGACCTTTGTGGTCTTGTATACACTGAGTCACGGGAATATCATGACATTTATCAGCTGTTTGGCAAAATCTTGTAATCGCTACAAAAACGTTTTATCAATGCAATTCTCGATCTTTATAAAAAAAAAATCGAGACATGTATAAACATATAGAGTTAAGGGGAAAAAACTTGTTCGACCTAAACTAGAATTATGCAATAAGTTCAATGTTATCATATTTTTAGCAAATGATTGAACTAGCATTTGTTTTGGTGGGAACCAAATTGGTTATGGTATTTTCACTCCCTTATGCACTTTAGCTCTTTTTGAAGTATATACATTTTATTAACAATTGTTATCTTTTTAGTAACAGATGAGGAAGACCATTTTACAAATATAAAGGTAAATATAAAAATATAAAAATATAAAATACATAGAATCAATTAGTACAATATAAGGCTCAGAAATTTTAGAGTTCTTGGGAGGACCAGGCTCCCTTTGCCCCAAATTGACTCCATCCCTAGATCTTAGGTAGTGTTTGAAATCACTTATAATTTTGGTTTTCTATTTTTAAAAAAACAAAAAACAAAAAATTAAAATTAGTTTAGTTTTTATTTTTTACAAAAATAAATAAGTGTTTGATTGCCCAGTTTTTATTTTGAGTTTTTTCTTTGGTGGTGGTTGCGGTGGCGGCAAAGAGGGGGGGTGGGGGGGATGGGGGGTGGTCTCAAAACAAAAACTAGAAACTCAAAACTCCAAAATGAGAGTTTTCATAAACAGTCATGTTTTAAAAACTGATTTTTTAAATTGGAGGGGGGAAAATGAAAACTGTGTGTCAAACGCATTTTTTTCTCCAGTTTATAAAACTGGAGAAAAAACTGAAAAATTAATTGTTACCAAATGCTACATTAAGTTATAACTATCCGAATTTCGTATATGAGGCCAATAACACCAACTACTACGAAGGCAGAATAATAAACAAGTACCGTGAGTCTGAAAAAGGACCCTTTATATGTACAATTTAATTAATGTTGGATAAGCAGTAATCTAGTACGCTACTGTGGATATCCTGTATAATAATCTACATATTGCATCACCTTAATCACGTTTGTAATCATTAACTACAGAAAAAAAAAATCTTAATCACGTGAAGAAAAAAACAAAAGGCAATGTAATGTGGTTGTCATATGGGGCTATAATTATTTGGCTTATAGTGCTCTTTGCATCTTTTTGCTTTTTATTTGGACTAATGCGATTAGATTGGTTGACTCCGTTATGCCGTTTCACATACAAGCAGTCAGTTTTGAATTTTTTATTTACTAGTTAGTTGATGACAAAACATATGTGGATTACCAAACACCTTGAACAGGGTTGTTCTTTTCACTTTTTAGTCAAAATTTTGAGGATGTGTTAAGGAAGTAGTCAAGTACATTAAGATATTGGAGACTACTATTAAAGAGTAGCCTAATCTGCTACACTTCTTACACAGCTTTGCATGATTCTACGTTTGACGGGTCATGTGCATATAATTGCCAGGAGTATTATTGATCATTTCAGAAGTGCCAATAGAGCTATGACTTGAGAGTCAAACGTCATTCTCAAATTTCCTCCCCACGGAACGTGACACATTATTACTCACATATCGCATCAAATTGCCCCCAATCCCCTCGCATACCCCATGGTAGACAAAGTATCCATAACAAACTCTTGAAATTGCCAACCTTTGTCATCAAGAAACTTTTTGCCATTAAGTACGTCTTGCGCTACCCCACGAAAGTCTCGGAGACCGACTTCTTTACAAGCATGATGCTTAGTCTGATCGATCTGTGCCACTTCTGATAGTAACCTTTTTACCGGTAATACTTCAATTTGTGAGCTGAGTAGCGAAGGCTCAACATGTTGCTGCTAAAAAGTTGATTGAGAACCATAGACATAAATGATGACCTGCAAGACAGAAAAAGAGTGACGGCCTCGTGTGATTCCAGCAGGAAAATCTCTGATGCTTAAGTCAAAGAACTGCCACTAGGTAGAACTCTGAGAAATCAATGAAGACACTGTGTATGTCTCTCGTTTGCGTACCTGAAAGAGTCCTCTTTATATAGGCATGAGTGTTAAAACCCTAATCGAAGTAGGAGTGACAAGTGGACTTTAGGCCTAATCCTCGGGGATTGAAGTAGAGTCCTGCCAGAAACCTAATTCACCAATAAGGTAAGTATTGTTCGTAATTGACCGAATATGACCGAAAGCCATTGGTGACACGTGTCATGTGCTGATTGGAATGTAATTTTAGCTATATCATAATGCCCATGCTTTTGCCAGTGGTTATTAAGCAGACAAAAGCAAAAATAGTGTTTGAGAAACACTACAGATTTAGTCAGTGTACTTGGGAATGTCTGCTTAGACAAGATGTGCTCTCACGTATTGCTTGACTGTAGTGCCTGGGAACGGTGCTCGAGCGAGCTGTTTGGGAACTCTGCTCGAGTATGCTGTGCCCGAACACATTGCTCAAAAGTTGTGTGAGAGCAAAGGTGTTTAAGATCTTTAGGATGTGGAATTTTGTCAATGCGTCTGCACGGGCATGATGCTCAGACGACATCGCGCTCGGGCAAACGCCTTAAGCTTTTGGGAGCTTGAGAATTCTACAAAGGTGTTTGTTAGGGCACTCTGCTCAGATAACATCATTTTCGGATTGTCACCTTAAAATTAAGCTCTTGGGAGCTTTAGGATATATAAGTCTATTAATGTGTCAGCAGGGGCGTGATGTTCGGACAACATCGTGCTCTCGGCATATGCTTTTAGACTTTAAGCTTTTGAGAGCTTAAGGATGGGAAATCCATTGTTGTCATCATCAAATATTTTTTTCTTTTTTTGACACAGTGAGAATAATTCATTTTGGTGGGAATTTCAAATATCATGCTCCGAGATTGTGCTACGTAGGAAAAAGTGAACGGTTACCCCCAAAATAGGAATGGCTTCCAAAGAAAGCCTCCTTATATAGAGATGGCAACCTTCATTTGAAACCCACTCTTCATTTCTTCTAGTGTGTTGTCTCCTTATCAGGTAAGTTCCTCTCTTTTTCTCTCATTTTTCATTCGGTTAAGTTTTCTTGCTTCGTAGCTTTTCCAATCCCTAGCTATAGTATATTGTTTGCATCTTCGGATAGATTTAGCTCTCTTGGAGAGGAAAATGTTGAGAGTAGCTCTTTATTGTTAATGATGAGGCTTCAACCTCTAGAACTAAGAAGGGAATATCTAGTCCTCAACCTAACCATCCTCAGCCTCGTAGAGATGTTTAGGAGACACAGAAGAGAAGGTTGAAGAGAAAGAAACTGAGCAGACTTAGTTCAATGTCGAATGATAAATGGAAGAAAATGCTCAAGAGCGAGATAGAAGAGCTTTTAGAAGAATTTCCTTTGCCCCTGAGCTATACTGCTAGACTTTTAAATTGCAAGAACCTACGTGCTATGGGGCTAAGACTGAGACACGCATATACAAAAGGCAAGTAAGGTTTGGGTTCAGATTCCTTCTCCCTGCTTGCTGCTATGTTTTTTAACCATTACAAGATGGTACCTTGCCAACTTGTACCCAATGGTTGGAGGAAGTTGGTTGGTCTAATATACTTGGTTCAAACTTTGGTTTTAAGCTGGAGGTCAAAGACTATATCAATGTATACTTTGAGTTGTGTTGCATAAAGCATGTAATGGGAAGTCAGGGATTGGTATTACACTCATAACAAGCATAGACTCTCTAAGGGTGCGCCCAAGCACAACAAGGGCTGGCATTCTAAGTATCTCTTTGTCATTCGGAAAGATAGACCTCTGGAATTCCTTCGGAACTAGAATGTCTATTAGAGATACCATTATAAAGAGACTCGTTGTCCATATAAAGATGATGGGCGGTCTTATATTTTTTATCCCCTTACAGACGAAGAGTTGCAATAGGGTGGATTGATTCCTTATAAACCATATTAAGGAGTCTTAAGAGTTCGGGGTAGAGAGCATTAGATTCAGTGACGAGTGTTTTTTCCCTTAGAGTTGCCAACTTGGGTACGATTTAATGCTTCTTTATACCTAGCTCTTTTCTCGAACATCTATCTTCTTGATTCTAACTCCTTAATTTGACTTGTACACAAATGGCCAACATAAATGATCAAGGCAAAGGAACAAAGGCGAACTTTATCCAAATTCTACAGAAGGCCTCTAGAGGGAAAAAGAAAGAGAAACCTAGTCAAGACTTGCCCCCAATTCATAAGAAGGTTAGGTTTCTCCACAGGGATTTCCCCTTGAGTCATAGAGGGTGTATCTATTTTTTAGGATCATAACTTTCGTACCCGGTGAAAGATTATGAGATGGGATATGGGGATGTTCAATGCGCATGTCTTGGAGCAGCTCTTAGCTCATGGTGTTCTTCTTAATGAAAATTTAGGTCCTTCAGAACCAGACACATGAGTTTTTTGCCCTAGCTCTCGCTCAAGTGGCATATAATGTCAGCATCCAATTTTGTTGTCCTTTTTTTTGCAATTATGTACAGTTCGTCTAACTCGTCTTCTTTTTTAGGCATATGCCTACAGCAACCAAACGTTTATGCGGTCCAAATTGGCTTAACATGTAACATCTAAAGCATAGCGAGAAAAGAGAGAGGCATTCGCCAAGGCTAAGGAGTCTGGCCATCTTTCCAAGAATGTGACAGCGAATAAGATAGAGCTGCTCTCCAAAGTTGTTAGGCTATAGAAGAGGTGAATGAAGCAAAGGTTACGAACACAGTCATCCAATCATATCTCGACAGCACTACGGGCAATGAGTAGCTGAAGAGGAACACGAATGATGGCCTTGAGATCCCCGAGATGGAATTTCAGAAGGCCAATGAGTTGGCTACCAGAAAGTCCAAGAACCCTTCCTTAAAGACATCATCATGTCTGCTCTTGGATCACTCTTTGGAGAGACTGTTGCACCTATTTAGGCTAGGAGAGTGTCACAGATAGAGCAGGGAGACCAGCAGGAATCCCAAATCTTAGGATTTTGTTTCTATCTAGCATTTTACTTGGCATTATGCAAGGCTTGAACAATTTCACTTTTCCTTCTAAGTGCCTTAATGCCCCCTAAAAGGGCTTTATGTACAACTTTTCACCTCACATGTGGAGTGTGTTTTTTGATGCAATTATGTGGTTTTCAGCTTGAGCTTTTTCCACATCTTGCTTGAATTAAGCTTCACTCTAACTCTTATCATCAGCTAAGAGCAGGCAAAAATGACCTACTACTTGACTTCGACAGGATTTTGAATTGACAAAGAGTGAGCTTTATCTTATCACCCTTGCGGCTGTCTAAATGATACATAAGATATTGAACAGGTTGCTCAAAAAAAATCTTTATTGCTTGGGCAAAGATCGATAATGTCTACAAAAGAGATTTCTATCAATCTTCTATATGACTATCTTACTCTAATAACAAAAATGCTACTCTAAAAGCAAGAGGAATGTTATTTTTGTTGTGGGGTGTATGAAGTCTGAGCCCCTTGCCATGCAAAAAGGAGTGTCTTGCCTTGAGGCAAAAGACTACTGATAGTATTTTTGGAGGTTCTCTTCATTCCATGTTCATTCTATGAACGGGGGATTAGTTCCTTACAGAGTGTTTCCAAGGCGTAAGTGCTTGGCTAGAGTACCTTTAATAGGCGATACGGTCCTTCCTAATTTGGAGATAGCTTTTTCGCGGAATCTTTTGAATTAGAAACTTCTAGCTTGCCAAGTACTAAGTCCCCAACAATGAAGAAGTTTGGAATGTACCCCATCTATAGTAGTTTCGGGTTGTTTGATGCTTAATGGAGCGTGATTTCACTACAAAAAAACAGGTCTTTAGCGACCGCAGTAAAAACGGTCGCTAAAATACACATTAGCGACGGATTTAGCGACCGCCTCTTTACGCGGTCGCTAAATATGTCATTAAATGGTGCGGTCAACGGCGGGTATTTTTAGCGATCGAATTTAGCGACCGTTGTGCAGTCGCTAAATTTAGCGACCGCGTAAGTGGTCGCTAAAGGCAGTCGCTATATTTAGCGACTGCCTTTAGCGGCCACTGTCACGGTCGCTAAATCTCAGGTATAAAACAAAAATTTTCTGCTCTAATTAGGCTCCCTGCGTCTCTTTGTCTCCCACCACCGCCTCCATCTCTTTCCCTCCCAAAAACCATTGCCCTCCTCCGCCGGCCTCCACCACCTCTGTCTTTGTCATCCCCGGCAACCCACCTCCCGACAGAATTGAGCCTGCCACCGCCACCGCTGCCGCCATCGCCATTGCAACTGCCGCCGTCTAGCGACCACCTCTTCAAAACCGAAGGACCCGATCTCCCTTCTGCCGCCGCTAGGTACGTACGATCTTTAATCCCTTGTGAGCATTTCCATATATTGCAAATTAGTTTTGCTCCTAAATTTTGATATGTATTGCCTTTGTTCCAAAACTTAACATGTATAGGTTTAGTTTCTGGATTGAATGTTATCAATTGGACGACGTTTTCTTTTAGGCCTAATTCCCCCAAATCTAATGTGGTGTGCGTGGTTTTGTATACATGACATTTAAGACAGATATACTAGTTTTTTGTGGTCTTTGCTGTGTAGAGCTCTAGGATTGCTTGTTGAGCTGTTATTAGGTCATCACTGAATAGCATACAAAAATGGACTTCAGGTCATACATCAAACTTTGTTTCTGTTACTAACCCGTTACGGAGCGCACTAAATAGGTTCCTCCACCTCACTAAGAGGTGTGATTTGCAATTTCCAGAAGAGAGACCTTACATCAAGTACCAAGTAAGCCAGAGGATAATATGTAAAAAGTAGGATCTTTGCAAAAATTAACAAAATTAAGTTTTGTTACCGGAAAGAGAATTTAAGCAGCCTCGCGAACAATTAATAGGGCTTTAACGAAGGCAGGCTGTTTGTCCTCACGAACCAAACGCTTAAGCCAGCGACGGCAAAAGAAAAAATGAAAAGAAAAAAGTTGTTTTATGACCTCATTGATCTGATAGAACATAAGCACTACAAAAAAACAGGTCTTTGATCTGAATTTTATGTTATTCAGCAAGTACTTCGCAGATGATAACTATGTTAGTATTTCATTCTTAAGTTGCACGAGGAGGCCTCCCAATATGCAACTATGCAATCACGTCCTGCTTGTCAAAGTAATTCCTTCCAAGTTGCTGAAGTCATTGGAAGTTGTCTTTCCACTTGAGTTTGTGGTACCAGTTTGTTGTATGATATTATACCTAATTGATATCGAACATAATTACCAACTAGATGTCGTGGTATGAGCGAAAAACCATACTGAGTTTTGCTCGAACTTTGTTGCTGATAAGCCAAACTGAATGCCCATAGTACAACTGACAAAATTGTACGGAGTTTTGCTCGAGGGTTGTGCTAAAGCTAGTGGTAGGCACCAATGTGTAGTGGTGGTGTCATCTGCTTTAGATGCTTAACTCTTGAGTAATTATTGGAATTTGCAGACGATTTTTAGCTATGGTTCTGTCCGAGTTGTTCATGTGTAGACTGGAGATGCTTTAGTTACAATTCTTAAGCTACCACAGTTCGTTATATGCATATCTATTAGCTTGCATACACATATACATATGCAATTCATTTTAGTCAAGTGCGGTTTGCTTCAGATTTTCTTGGACTTTCATGAGACCATTTTTCTTAACTTGGCCACCTATGGTGTTACTTCTACTTGAAATGGTTCATTTACAGTTTATATAACTTGACAGTTACATAAACTGTGGAGCGTCCTGTTGAGAAAAATGAATTGTTTCTTCTGTGAATAGATTGTGGGAGCCAAGTGCAATAGGAGAGCTGACCACAGCGCCCACCACCGGCACAGAATTGATCGCCGCTACTAACCGGTAAGCATCTTCATCGTTCTTTTCTCCTTCCATCTCTGTCCCTCTTTCACTTTTTTGGTCTCCACTTCGTGCTCCGATACCTAGACCGCAACGCCTACACCAAAACCCTCAAGCGTATGAATTGCAATGCTTGACTGTTGTATGAATTTAATAGATTCAGTTATCAATTGGTATTATCTTTTCCCTGAATTCCTGTTAATAATAATTTGCAAATGGTTAATTGTAGTTCAAGTATCCTCTTTATCCTGTAACTCGGTTAATACTTGTTCTTCAAACTAAGAATATGTCTGCTGCTGTAGTAAAACTAAGAATATGTCTGCTGTAGTAACTGTCTTCACTTCCATGCAACCGAGTCGATCTCGTCCCTTGCTGATTTGTACAGCTCAAGCCTCTTGGCTATAGTCTCTCTTTTTTCCATTAGTGAGGGGTCCTCATCCAACATTTTACCAAGCTGCTCTTTCTGCATCATACATTCCAAACTTCCATTCAAGGTTTGCGATGAGGTAGTGGGTGTCGGAGAGCGCCAAGCAGTTTGCGGTGAGCACGTAACGAAGCAATACGTTTTTATTCCTATTGCATTTTTTGCGATTGTGGCCAATAGAATTTCTCTAACATTTTTGTTGTTTTCTTATACAGAGTTCATTTAGAGAGAGAGTTCAGGCCAACTCCCAGCCAGACGGTGGCCAGACGGTGGACGATATGTCGTTATGGTCAGACGCGACTGGGGGTCCTAGGAAGGACCGTATACTCGGCCACCCTCGTCAGTCCGCTCGAGCGTTGTTAGCAAACAGACCATCATCGTCAGGCGAGACGAGTTGTACCGGTCCTCGGGCAGACGCGACGACTATGGCTGGGAAGTTGGCAGAGTGCTTCAATACAATGTTTGATACGCGCATTCGGATGTTGCTCGGTGATGGTTATGTAATTATAAAGGACCCCAAACTACATGTACTATAAATTTTCTCAATATCCTACTGTATTTTGTGCTCTATATGTGATCTTGATTAGATATATGATATTGAATCATTTGTATGGCTTTGTGCAGGGCAATACAGATGATCTCAGTGCCGGTGACCCCCGGGGCGATGAAGATGTTGTTGGATCAAACTTGCCTTCATCATCGACGAATGAAGAAGATGATGACGGGGCTGGTTGTTCTGATCCCGAGTGATTTAGATTGGGGTTTGGTTAGGTTCATCTGCCATGAATGTTATTTTCTTGTTTTGAATTGATTATCGGTACTTAACTGTATGAATTCTATTATTTTAATGCATATTTTAACGTTTATCTAAATCTTGATTAATGTGAGTAGTTGTTTGAATGAATGCGGGACAGGAGGTAAAACGGTTTTGAATGAATGCGTTGAAAGCTTTCAACGCATTCATTCAAAACCGTTTCAACAAAGGCTAAATTAGTTTTTGGATTGATTGGATTGGATTGGAATTGATATTAGTTTTGCGACAGGTTTTGTGTTCAGGTTTTGGACAGCATTCCTGACCTAATTTTTTTTTTTGCAAACCCAGGTTTTGCGACCGCAATATACGGTCGCTAAATAAAAAAAACGCGGTCGCTAAATCTTTTAATTGATTTTTTTTAAAAAATAAATAAATAATATTTAGCGACCGCAGGTCGCGGTCGCTAAATCTGTCGCTAAATATATAAATATAATTTATTAAAAAATTAATTTTTTTTAAAATTAAAAAAAATTAAATTATTTAGCGACCGCTGATCAGCGGTCGCTAATGCGGTCGCTAAATATTTAATAAAAATAAATTAAAAACATAATTGTTAAATTAATAAATATTTAGCGACCGCTAAAGGCGGTCGCTAAATATGGTCAACGCGGTCGCTAAATTTAGCGACCGAAAATAAAATGCGGTCGCTAAAATTTAGCGACCTGGGGTCTAGCGACCGCGCTAGCGCGGTCGCTAAAGCCCTTTAGCGACCGCGTAGGGGTTTTTAGCGACCGCGAGGCGCGGTCGCTAAAGGCCCTTTTTCTTGTAGTGATTTCTTTTGAGCTTGGGCTCTGACATCATCCAAGTGGTCAAGGTTCTCTTTTGGATAGGCTTCATTCCCTCTATTGTCAAAGTGAACAATCCACACAGTTGGAAGGCCAACTTCCATAAGGAGTAGGGCTTCTATCACAAAGCAGAGTAGGAAAGGAGTTTTTCCTATGACGGAATGTGGGGTGGTTCTATATGCCCAAAGTACTTTGGGGATTTCATCCCCCCACACACCTTTAGCGTCATCCAATTTCTTCTTTAACCCTTGTAGAATTCTGTGATTCATAATTTTTGTCTGCCCATTGGACTAAGGATGGGCCATTAAAGTAAAGCGAAGGTCAATCGACAAGTTGCTACAAAATTCCCGAAAGTTGGAGTTGTCAAATTGTTTTCCATTATCCGTGACGAGGGCTTTGAGAATTCTAATGTGGCAAACAATATTCTTTTCGATACAAATCTTCACATTTGGACGCTGTGATGGTTTCCAAAGGTTTGGCTTCAGCCAATTTTGTGAAATGACAACTATCACAAAGTGTCACTAACCCGAAACTATTGGAAATTCTCCCACCATGCCCCCACATGGAAAAAGGAAGTGAAGAGACTAAGGAGCTGAGTGGAGCAACTGAAGTATGGTAGACAGGGGTGAACTTCTGGCGTGTCGCATCACAGTGTGAAGTCGATTGCATCTTTTTGCATTCCGCGTCAATAGTATCTTGGCCTTAGTATTTTTTATGCTAAAGTTCTTCCTCCTATCCACAGATACTTTCGTGGACTTCACGAAGTGTGTAAACGGAATCCAACAGCCGTAAACACTTGAGGTATGCTAGGTTGAATAAATTTTTGTATAGAATGCCTTCCAACAAGGCATGCCGAGACGATTTGAGATGAAGGTTTCTTGCTTCAATTTTGCCTTCGGGCAATTCTACAGTGGAGGGTAATTGAAGGATCGAATCCAGCTAACATGGTTCTTGGGTGATGATGGCAACACTAGCCTTAGGGCTGATGCTACGTTCCTTAATGAGCTCAATGTAGGCAGCCCGTCGAAACTCAGAAATATCCGTGGATGCTAGCCTTGACAAGGAATCAGCTTGATTTACTATCACGAAAGTTGGTGGATAGTGAAGTTCTTGAACTTCATTGCTGTACTCTTAAATAATCAGAGGTATTGTACCATTATGTTCTCCCTTACTTGATATTCTCCCACAATGTGGTTAACCACCAATTAAGAGTCACTATAAAAAGACAATGAATCAACCTTGAAGGCATTAGCTAACTGAATTCTAGCAAGAAGGGCCTCATATTCATTCCATTGTTGAATGTCTGGAAGCCAAACAAGAGAGCATATTCAATGACAAACTTCTTTGGACTACTGAGAATGAGCCCAGCACCACTGCTTCCGAGTGCCAAAGATCTGTTAACATAAAGTGTCCAAGGGTCTAAAACTTTTGAGATGATCAATTTTTGAGGATCCTCTTGGAGGGTACATTCAACAAAGAAATTAGAGAAGGCTTGGGCCTTGTCTGTCATGCGGGGTCGATAATAAATGTCGAATTCCCCCTACTTAACTGACCAATTCACCAATCTGCCTGATGCTTCTAGGTTTTGAAGAGCTTTTCGAGGCGATAGATCTATCAAAACTACTATTTGAAATGACACTGGAAGTAAGGACAAAGGCGACACATGAGTATTATAGGGGCCAGCGCTATCTTGCCAATCCTAGGATTCCATGTCTTAACATCTTGCAAAATTTTGGTCACATAGTATATGAGTGAATGTTGTTTTCTTCTCTGACCAGATGGTGCTAACTACAACTTTGCTCAGGTATAGGAAGAGAGGCCTTCTCCATGTGATGGTTTGGTAAGGAGGGAAGTATTGATAGATATCATTTTTATTAAAGGATTATTGGCACTGAATAGCCCTGAAAAGGGGGAGACACCTCTCCGTTGAGCTGGACATGAACCTACCAAGTGGCTACCTTCCCTGTCAGCTCTTGCACTTGTTTGATTGTTTTTAGAAGAGTCATGGCTTGGATAACGTTGATCTTTTTAGGGTTTGTGTTGATGCCGTGTTGAGAAATCATGAATCCCAAGAATTTGCTAGATGCTACCCCAGACGCGTACATTAGTGGGTTTAGCTTCATCAGGTATTTCCTTAGAATGTCAAAGGTTTCCTTGATGTCTTCTATATGAAAATCTGCTTTGACACTCTTCACCAGCATGTCATCCACCTAAACTTCCATATTCTTCCAATCAAGTCTCGGCAGATCAGATTGACAAGGCATTAGTAAATGGCTCATGCATTCTTATGCCCAAAGGACATAACCTTGTAATAGTAAAACCTTATTTCCATGATGAACGACGTCTTAGGGATGTTGTCCTCATGTGAGGACCTTAGTTTAACCTAGCTGTAAACTTCATTCCATGCTTATTATTATGCATGTAGCGTGATACCTTTCTTAATTGAAGATCTTATGCATTATATGAGTGGTCTTCCTGACCTATTTATGTAGAACAAGTTGTACGCTTGTGTTGACATAGAAGCACCTCAAGTTGGTGGATTTTCTTACTCTTAATCATGATTAGTTGGTCTTAAGCATGATTAGTTATCCCTAAGCATGATTAGCTGAGCCTTATCGAGATTATGCTAATCTGGATTAGTCAAGGTTAATCATGATTAGTTAGTGACTAAGCTTGATTAGTTTGCCCTAATCTTGATTAAGCTAATGGTGATGACTTAGTTACTAATCTAGGTTAACTAGTATTAATGAAGCTTATTAAGTCTAGAAATTGATTGGGGTTGTCATGTTCTTATTGGTAAGACTTGGGATGGTTGAAACACTTGTTTCTCTAGGGAGAAATCTCAGCAGATTTCTCTAAACTTAGGTGACTCGTGTCTTCTTTTTGAAGTAGAAACAAGAAAAAAGAGAGAGGGAAGGTGCCTACTTGTAGAAAAATTGGAGAGGAGGTTTGAGAGCTGGAAGAAGGAAAAATAAAAAAAGAGAATTTGCTGTGATAATTTTAGATTAGTAACCATTGATATTTGGATGTTCTCTTCTTGACAAAAGAGAGTGTTCTTGATGAGTTCAACACCCTAATCTTTTCAAAGGTAGAGTTCTACATATGAGCAGCCTTGAGCATGGTTTTAATCATGGTTGGTGTGTTATGTGCTTATAGAATTGGATTAGAGAAATCTGGCAGATTCTAGGTTGATATTTAAACAAGCATATCTCATTCAACACTTGTCGGATTTGAGTATTCTCTAACTTTCTGAAAAGCTTAAGATGTTTGCTTTAACATTGTATTTTATATCACTCTCAAATTCGAAGTGTATGCTATCCTAAATTGCTTAGATTTGGAACTGATCTGCTTTTACTGAAACTGTTTTAAGCTAAGAAATGCATATAAATGTTTTATATGATACTTAATGTGTTTAATATTTTCTATGCATTATATCATGTGAGTCTTTGGAAGTAGTGGCCGGAGGTCGAAGCCTGACAAATAAGGTTATATGGAAACGGCAGTGGCGGACGGAGTGAAGGGCACCATTGGGCCGATGCCCGCCTGCTTCTCTAGGATTTGTGTCTTTTATATGGTATATTTTATCTCTAATGGTAAATGTGCCCAAGAAGTATTTGTGGTCATTTTACTTGTTAATGTATCTAAAAAATTCAAGGATGGTTAAAAAAAGATATCCTTTTAGTCATTTAAAATGCTGAACTTACACAAATAAAAGACTTAGTTTACGCATAAAGTCAATACAAAAAATTAGTTTTGTTCTCACTCTCTATGGTTTTCAAAACCTCAATACTTTCAAAGCCTTAAAGGCACATATACGGACATGAGAACACCGCCTCTTCCTCAGTTCCCTCATCGCCCATCGGCCTTATTACCTCACGACGGCACGGCCTTAACGACTAGTGCTACTGCCTCCACTGCCGGTCCAGCTCCGACAGGTCACGGGCTCACGAGTCACGGTACCTAAAGCCCAAACGTCACGGCCTCATGTGCTCAAGCAGGTTGCAAGGTCGATTCACAGGATGCCGGGCAACAGTGCTAACAGGCGGCAGTTGCCAGGTCAATTTCTCGATGACGACACTAATGGTCACCGCATTCCGTAAAAGTAAGGGAAGATCCAGTGATTGATTATTATATTTTCTGCTTCTCGGAACCCTTCCTTTTTTGTATCAATTTAGGATGTAACAATTAGGCTTTGGAATTTACAATTTATAATTAAGAATTGATAGAATTTGAAAATTGCTATTAGAGATTGTTAATTTCAAATTGAGATTTTGGTGCCCACCTTAAAAAAAATATATTTGGCTCCGCCACTAGGAAACAAGATATATGTTGAGCTTGCTCAGCTAGTTAACCTCCCAAGGACATTACGTTGTGCCACGTATGCTGTCAATATGTGCGAAGTCTTGTGTAAGGTCTAAATTTATCACTCATAAACTGAACTTTTATCGGCTCAGCTTTTGAGTTATCAATTTAGGGTCTTACCAAGAAAGAATGGTAGGGGAACGAGCATTCAGCTTATGTTTTAGGCTCCTTAGAGTCGTTATGATATGTATTAAACTGGAGTTAATTATTGCTCGTTCACTGCATTTTATCATATGCCATACATGAGTTGAAGATAATCATTTTTTTTTTGCTTATGCACGCTCGTTATGATTAAGATAGTGTTTATGTTGGTCATATGTTTGCTCTACTTAACTGTTGCTAACCCCTTTTCCATCTCTACCTTTTAGATACCGGAGAAAATCAAGAAGAGATAGGCGAGGGCGTTGGCGAGGAAAACTTTGAGTACCCCTTTGTGCTCGAGAATCAGGGATACTAAATCCTTGTCCACTTGTAAATAGGGAGTGATGTGTGCTATGTAGTTATGTATCATTTGTTTATGAGATAGTGAGAAGTGTGGTGTGTTTATGTGCCTATAAGTTTGGATTTGTAAGGATGGATAAATGTAATATATGTCTTAAAGACTTCATGGGTGGTTTTTTTTTTTTTCATTTCAAATGCAAACTAGCGCATTCTGATTACCTTCGGAAGAAGGTTAACGTGTTAGAGTATGTGTTGTCGCTTCTTGGGGTGTGACAACTAAGATGGTATCAGAGCATAAGTTTTGCTTATTATCCAGGATATGATATTCGGAGTTAAGTCTTAAGCTTGATCTTAGAACTTCGGTTTTCTCTAATTTCATGCCTCTTTATAGGTACGAATGGCTGACATAGAAACATTCTTCTGGGAAAGACGCCGACAATGCTTTGAAAGATATGTATGTGATATTGGGGCGTATAGTCTCTTGCATGGGGAATCAGCAAAATAACAATTTCAACCACCAAGGATCTAACCATGATCTAGAAGGGCAAGGTAAATCTGAAATGCTAAAAAATTTCATGAATATGCATCCACCAGAGTTTGTTGGAGAGGGTGATCCAGACAAAGCTAAAAATTGGATTAGGAACTTGGAGAAAATCTTTAAGACCATGGGGCTGCATGATTAGATAAAATTATTACTTGCAACTTTTAGACTTGAAAATGATCTTGCTTGTTGGTAGGAAATGATTGATAACAAATGGACAGCGGCTCAAATAATTCGCACTTGGGAATTGTCCAAAACCGAGTTTAATCAAAACTACATTCCTTGAAGTGTTAAACTGAAAAGGGAGGCTGAGTTTCTGAATTTTGAGCAGGGCAATCTAAAGGTGCAACAATATACAACCAAGTTCACATCATTAACTAGGCACGCTTCGTACTTGGTAGAAGGAGAAGATAGGAGGGCTAGAAAGTTTCGAGATGGTTTGAAGCCTAAAATTCAAGAAAAGATCTCAATTCTCAATATTGATGACTATTACGAAATGGTAGACATAGCTTTGCTCATTGAAAAGAATGATGGCAACATATAGAGGAAAAGTGCACGGTTGAGTGGAACTAGACCAAATCTTTCGAATTGGCAAGGTGGAAGGAATTTGAACACCGGTGGAAATAAAGTGCAAAGAGTAAGGGCATATAATGATCAAAGGAGCATGCAGCAACCTAAGGGCGAGCTTGCAAATCAGCAAATTCAGCAAGTACAAGGGTACAAATTGACTTGTTCTTATTGTGGCAAGGTTAGGCATAATTTTGATTCTTGCTGGAGGAAAGAAGAGAAATGTTATGGTTGTGGATCCTTGGATCACCATGTGAATGATTGTCCTAGTCCGAGCCCAAAACCCATTCAGCGAAGTGGCAAGCAGGGAATGAATACAGGCCGAGGTACGGGGAAACCAAGACTTCAGGGAAGGGCTTTTGCTTTGGGACAAGAGAAGGCAAGAAATTTGGCCGAAGTGACTGGAGGCACACTTTTTATTTTTCAGCACTTGGCACGAGTTTTGATTGATCCAGGTTTATCACATTCTTATGTAGCCCCACATTTTGTGCATCATTTGGGTAAGAGACCCGAGAGTTTACCATATGAACTTGTGGTGAGTATACCTACGGGGGACTCATCTACTTCTTGAGAGTGAATCTTTGTACACATTTCTTCATCTAAAGTTTCTTGTAACAAAGCTTGGGGTTGTCAAGCTTTGGAGCTTTGGGATTGTCAAAGCTTGTTCTTGATATGGGCATAGCATCAAGGGATTGTAAAAGGTTCGATCTTGACCCGTAAGGAAGATCATACTAGTGGATTTTAGGGCCTTTCAAGAGACTTCCTTGAAGGGGTGGACGTAGGCTTGAGGGTATATCAAGCCGAACCATTTAAATTTCCTTGTCAAGTACCTCTAAACCCTTCTCTCTTTACATTATCGTTTTACATTTGTGATGAGATTGGTTAGTTTGCTTATTTAAGATATTGTGTTTGAGGTTTGTTGTTTTTAGCTTTTTCAAGTGTCATTCATATCATCTCTAACTTTGTAGTATTTACTTGTTATTTTTAAAGTAGTCTTAAAATCCTATTCACCCCCCTCTAAGGTTATCTTTTTGGTTTCAATTAGGGTGATAGAAAGGATTAGAGAAGCACAAGCACGAGATCTAGAACTACAAGCTATTTTGAAAGATTTGAGTTTCAAATCAGATTTTACATTGCACAATGATGGTTTGCTCCGAATTGGTAAGAGAATATGTGTTCTGAATGATGCTTGTTTGAGACAAGAGATAATGGAAGAAGCACATCGGTCCAAGTATTCTATCCACCCCAGAAGTACTAAAATGTATAAGGATCTGAAGTCTAGCTATTGGTGGAGTAACATGAAGAGAGATGTGGCTGAATTTGTTGCAAAATGTCTTACATGTCAACAAGTTAAGTTCGAACATCGCAAACCAGCTGGGTTACTTCAACCGTTATCTGTGCCTGAGTGAAAATAGGAGTATATTACCATGGACTTTGTATCAGGTTTACCTCGAACTCGAAATGGACATGATGTTATTTGGGTGATTGTTGATAGACTTACTAAATCTGCTCACTTTCTTGCTATAAATGTGACTTACACCTTAGAGAAGTTGGCACGTATGTATATAAAAGAGATTGTTAGATTCCATGGAGTACTAGTAAGCATTATTTCAGATCAAGATCCTCATTTTACTTCGAGGTTTTGGAAGACTTTTCAAGATGCGATGGGAACTAAATTTGCTTTTAGCACATCTTTCCATCCACAAACATATGGTCAAAGCGAAAGGACATTCAGACCTTGGAGGATATGTTACGAGCATGTGCTATGAAATTAAAAGGTAACTGTGATTATCACTTAGCACTTGTGAAGTTTTCTTACAATAACAGCTACCATTCTAGCATTGAAATGGCACCATTTGAAGCTCTTTATGGTAAAAAGTGTAGATCTCTCATTTGTCGGGATGAAGTTGGTGAAAAATAGTTACTAGGACCCGAATTGGTGCAAGAAACCACAGAAACAATCGAGGTGATCCATAATCATTTGTTAACGGCCAGGACTAGACAGAAAAATTATGTAGATAAAAGAAAAAGAGACTTAGAATTTGTTATAGGAGATCATGTATTTCTACGTGTTTCACCTTCTAAAAGGGTTACCTCGTTTGGGAAGAAAGGAAAACTGGCACTGCGCTACATTGGTCCATTTGAGATTTTAGAACAGATTGGTGCATTAGCATATCGACTTGCATTGCCACCATCGCTAGCTAGTATATATGATGTTTTCCACGTATCTATGTTAACGAAGTATGAGCCTGATCCTTCACATGTATTGCATCATGAACCAATTTGGATTCAGAATGATTTATCTTATATCGAGTAACCGATTCCGATTTTGGACCGAAAGGAACAAGCACTACGGAATAGGAACATACCACTTGTTAAGGTGTTATGGGAATACCATGAAATTGAAGAAGCTACATGGGAGAGAGAGGCTGAAATCAGAGAGAAGTATCCCCATCTTTTTCCTTAATGAGGTATGAGTTTAGAGACTAAATTTTTTTAAGGAGGGGTAAGTGTGAGGACCTTAGTTTAACCTAGTTGTAAACTTTGTTTCATGCTTGTTATTATGCATGTAGTGTGATATCTTTCTTAATTAAAGATCTTATGCATTATATGAGTGGTCTTCCTGACCTATTTATGTAGAACAAGTTGTACGCATGTGTTGGCATAGAAGAACCTCTACTTGGTGCATTGGCTTACTCTTAATCCTGATTAGTATGTCTGAAGCATGATTAGTTATTCCTAAGCATGATTAGTTGAACCTTATCGTGATTATGCTAATGTGGATTAGTCAAGATTAATCGTGACTAGTTAGTGACTAAGCTTGATTAGTTTGCCCTAATCTTGATTAAGCAAATTATGACTACTGAGTTACTAATCAAATTAACTAGTACTAATGAAGCTTATTAAGTCTAGAAATTGATTGGGGTTGTCATGTTCTTATTGGTAAGACTTAGAAGGGGTCTAATCCCCTTGAAACACTTGTTTTTCTCAGAAGAAATCTTAGCCGATTTCTCTAAACTTGGGTGACTCATGTCTTCTACCTTTTGAAGTAGAAACAAGAAGGAAGAGATAGGGGAGGTGCCTACTTGTAGAAAAATAAGATAGGAGGTTTGAGAGGTGGAAGAAGGAAGGAAAAAAAGAGAATTTGCTGTGATAATTTTAGATTAGTAACCATTGATATTTGGATGTTCTCTTCTTGACAAAATAGGGTGTTCTTGATGAGTTCAACACCCTAATCTTGTCAAAGGTATGGTTTTACATATGAGCAGCCTTGAGCATGGTTTTAATCATGGTTGGTGTGTATATATAGTGTGTTATGTGCTTACGGAGTGTTATAATTAGATTAGAGAAATCTGGGCAAATTCTATGTTGATCTTTAAACATGCATATCTCATTCAATACTTGTCGGATTTGAGTGTTCTATAGCTTTATGGAAAGCTGAAGATGTGTGCTTTAACATTGTATTGTATTTCACTCTCAAAAATTGAAGTGTATGTTATCCGAAATTGCTTAGATTTAGAACTGGTCTACTTTCACTGAAACTGTTATGAGCTAAGAAATGCATATAAATATTTTATATGATACTTGATGTGTTTAACATTCTCTAGGCATTATATCATGTTATAAATCATGTGAGTCTTCGAAAGTAGTGGCCGGGGGTTGAAGGCCGACAAATCGAGTTATATGGAAACGGGATATATGTTGAGATTGCTCAGCAGGTTAACCTCTCAGGGGCATTGCGTTGCGCCACATATGCTATCAATATGTGCGATGTCTTGTGTAAGGTCTAAATTTATAGCTCCTAAACTAACTTTGATCGGTTCAACTTTTGAGTGATCAATTTAGGGTCTTATCAAGAAATGATGGTAGGGGAACGAGCATTCAGCTTATGTTTTGGGCTCCTTAGTGTTGTTATGATATGTATTATGCTTGAGTTAATTATTGCTCGTTTGCTGCATTTTATCATATGCATGCATAAGTTGAAGATAATCATGTTTTGTTTGGCTTATGCACACTTGTTATGATTAAGATAATATTTATGTTGGTCATATGTTTGCTCTACTTAACTGTTACTAACCCCTTTTTCATCTCTACATTTTAGATACTGGAGAAAATCAAGAAGAGATAGACGAGGGCGTTGGCGAGGAAAACTTTGAGTAACCCTTTGTGCCCGAGAATCAGAGATAGTAAGTCCTTGTCTACTTGTAAATAGGGAGTGAGGTGGCTATGTAGTTATGTACCATTTGTTTAAGAGTTAGTGAGAAGTGTGGTGTGTTTATGTGCTTATAAGTTTGGATTTGTAAGGATGGATGAGTGTAATATATGTCTTAAAGACTTCATGGGTGATTTTTTTTTTCCATTTCAAATGCACACTAGCGCACTCTGATTACCTTCGAAAGAAGGTTAGCGTGTTAGCGTATGTGTCCTCGCTTCTTGGGGCGTGACACCTCATGCATCAGTATACGCTTGTAACCGAAGTACTCATCCACGAAGCTCAATAATTCATGCTCTTTCAAATATGCTTTATTAAAGTTCTTGAAGTCAATGAAAAACCTCCATCTATTGCCAAGTTTTTGAACCATGACAAAATTTGCTATTCAATCTGAATAGCTAATAACCTAAATAATCGGCTTTCAAAAGCTTGACCACTTCTTCGATCTTAACTTGTCTTTCTAGAGAAAAAGTTTGCATTTCCTGTGTGACGGTCTTTTTGGTTGGATCGACGTTTAGTCAATGCGTGATCATCTCTGGAGCAATTCCGGGCAAAGATGTCTACATAGATCCTTAGGAGGTCAATAACCTTGAGATTGACATCCTCTTTGAGCCCCAATTCAATCTTAACGGTCTTTTCCTTCTTGCCTTGGAAAAAGCTCAATGTCTAGGAAATCTTCAGTTGGCTTTCCTCTCTGTGTCTTTGTCTCGTCCCTTAGATCTTAAATGAAGAGGCTTTATTTATTTTTGCCCACATGCGACAACATAACATTGTCGTGCCACTGTTTGGTCGCCCTTCACTTCGCCTATGCCGTGCTCAGTAGGGAATTTCATCTTCAGGTTGTATGTGGAGACCACCGCTTTCATCTGATTTAGGCCTATACGTCCCAGGATAGCGTTGTAAGCTGACGAAATGCGTACCATAATAAAGTCTGGCATTAAGTGAACCTGAGAAGGAGGTGTTCCTACAATGACATGAAAGCTTATGATTCCTTCCACCGCCATGGGATGGTTGGAGAAGCCGTATAGTGATGTGTCCATCCTATAGAGTCGGTCTATCAAGATGCACATCTGCTTGAAAGCATTGTAGAAAAGCACGTATGTCGAACTCCCGTTGTCAACCAATATCTTTTTTGTATCGTAGTTACTATCTAGAGTGTGATGAACAGGGGATTGTCATGGGAATATTGACGTCCCCAATGTCATTACATGAGAAGGAGATAATCAACAGGGTTTTCAACTTCTTGCTCGGGGGATGGCAGGTAACAGATACCTCCCTAGCGTATGCCTCACGGGCTTCTCTGGAGAGGTCATCTGCTGCGAGGCCTTCATAGATGGTGTTGATGGTGCATGTCTTATCTTGTCGTGCTTCTCCATCTCTATGGCTAGGAACACTTACTTTCTAGTTTGGCGATGTTGCTCTTCAATTGTCCTCTCTTGATGGGTGCTTCAATTGCTCACTTGAGCGGTTTCACAATTGTCTGTCGTGTGGCCATATGAAGCGGCACTAAAGACTTTTATCTTGTTTATGCGAGGGTGCTCTCATCTTGTCCGGCGACTCAAGGATTTCTTTATCCCTGATCTCGTGTAGGGTCTACGATGGGCAGCCATTCAACGACGTCAAGTTCTTCATGTTGAGTGACTACTTGGGGTGCCGCTCGTCGCGCATCGGTTGTTTAGCATTTCCTCCATTTTTAGGGATACTATCTTCTAGCAATTTCTTTTGTTGCTCTTGATTTCTTTTCTTTGAACGTCCTTGATGAGTCCCAAGTATTCTTCTACCTGAATGTACTTGTTTGCCTTATCCTGAATGGCCTTCATGTTGCCGAGAGGACTTTTATTTACTGAATACGCAAATTTTGATATAGGGCGAAGGCCGCACAAAAAAGTTGTATACTTTACATGTTCATCCAGATTGTCTACCTCTAGCATTGTCGCATTGAAGCAACCGAGATAGTGGTGTAAGAAGTCATTATTTTCTTACACGATGTTGAGGAGGCCCGTAGAGTTCTTTTGTCTAGATCAACTACTTATAAGTGCTTCTGAAAAAGGTCGGATAGCTGGAAGAAGGAATGGATGGATAGGGGAGGTAGGAATTTAAACCATGCATGCACGGCTTCTATAGTCTGGTTAGGAAGGCATGGCATATGACGGCGTCCAAGACCTGGAGTAGCGTCATATTGGTCTCGAACTAATAGACGTGTTCCTCTGGATTACAGCTACCATCATAAGGGTCATAATGTGGCATCATCTTAAAATCTAGTGGCAACTTCGCTTCTTCAATAACTCTGGATAGAGGGTATTCGAGAGTTGATCTTGGAAGGGATTGTCTTTGAGGATGATATCCAGAGGCTGGCCTCGGGGGGGGGGGGGGGTGGAGGGGATCGTCATATTGGGATGACCAACTTTGGGACGCGAGCGCCCTTAGGGGCAGCATGATTGCGATGGGAAGGAAGGAGAACTTTCTTCTTCTAACAAATCTTTTCGATAACATGAATCGCCTCAGGTTACATGTTCATTGTCTCTTTCTTTCGGCTCATAGGTTGGGTCATCCCTTGAGCCGTACTTCTTGCCATAACTCGACCGTAAAAAAAGACGAAGGCGCAGGTTGTTGGGTCATGTTGAGAAAGGTTTGTAGATGCCGAAGCCACGGTGACGTCTCAAGTCCTTTGAAGGGTGTTTGTCACGTCTTTTAGTTTGTGGATTTTCGAGATCAGATTTGCATAAGGAATCTTGAACAATTTGCGGTAGACGGTCGTAGTGATGCCGCAAGTAGTTGTTTTTCAAAATTGTTATCTTGGATATTGATAATCTCTTTTTCTTCTCTTCTTATAAAAGCTGGATATCTGATGAACCTTTTTTGACCATTTGTATTAGAGATGGCGGTAGATAATGCTAACACATTATTGCTTGTACATTATGCCAACAAACATAAGTATTTGTGCATTATGATTGCAGGAATGGGGTATGCTCTCCTTCATTAGATTTTTGAAGAGCATGGTACGGTCTTCAAATGCCGTTGCCGTTTTAACATTCCCACATTCCCCTGTTTCACCATCCTTCTCAAAAATATTGCAGCATTTGGCTGACACCTTGCTATCTGTCACAGCACTTCAAGGTAAATTTGCACTATTGGCACTGTGTTAGTATTATTACCTCTTGTTTTCTTGTAAATCGTAGTTCAAACCAAATTTTGAAACAGATGTGGGTAAGGAGTCGACAAAACTTCTAACTAGTTACCAGGACATGGTTGGCCTTCTCAATATACAAAGTTGCACGATTTAATATGCAGGTACCAAACTTGTGTTCTTTGGTTTAACTTTTACACCGTTATATAGTGACAAATGTCAGAGTGGGTTAGATCGAATAAGAAGTGGAATTACCAATTCAAGATTCATCGATGTCGTGCCCATGAAATAGTCTTGCTTTGCAATATTGCATTACATCAACCGGTACGACCTAAGTTTGGTACAAGTGTACAACTGAAGCTCAGCACTTTCATCTTTTTATAAACTCTTTTTTTGGCTTTTATAAAAAGTATTTTCTGGCATTCCGATTAATGTTTTTCCAATGTGTCTGCAGGTTCCTGTAATTCTGGACACAACTACGTTCTCAATGCAACTGCAGAAGCGGAGGTCGTTGGACTTGAGAGTGCCTAAACCAAGCCCCCCCGTAGATCGTTATAGTGGGACTTCTTATGCCACTTCTGGAAGTTGTTCTGGGTCCTCTACATCAGGGACCCTTGACTTTACTATGCAAAAACAAAGCTGATGTAAATTGGGAATAGAAGACGACTTCTTTAGCCTTGTTTTTTGGTGACACTAGAAATGGAAAGCCCATGTATGATGTAACAAGAAATAAAAGGCGTAGCTAAAAGAAGGCAATTCATCAGCACATCTTCATCTTTTGTTTATAGATGTTAAATACTGCTTAGACAATAATGACATTAGATTGCTAGAACACCCAATCTCTCGCTAAGATCATCATAAATCATCATGACCAGTTTGGAATTATCTGCTCCATGAAAGCTCACGTGAGATATATAAAGAGCACAGTTAAATGCAACTGTTATCGTAACCATTACACGTTGGTTTAGCGATCAATCGACTTCTGAACAATCAGACCTTATTTTAGAGACGATCATGACTCGGGATATCAATACACATCACATCCTCAAGCAGACAAAAACGAAACTTAGAAACCACTCGTCTGGAAGTAGATAGATACTCTCGATAGCCCTTTTTTTTTTTTTTTGCACACAAGCACATCCCGGAGCTGAAAAACCAGAACTCCAACCACATCCTAAGACGAGGCTGCCTTTAATGTGCTCCCAACGTCAATGACAAACCGGTATCTAACATCAGCTTTGGCAAGGCGATCCATTGCAGTGTTCACATAGTCCATCGGGATGATCTCAACATCAGCTGTTATGTTGTGTTTTGCACAAAAATCAATCATCTCTTGAGTCTCCTTCATCCCCCCAATGCCACTCCCAGCTACCATCTTCCTCCCTGCCATTTCACGTTTCCTGTTAGCTAGGAATTCTACTTTCGAGTTTCTTGATTAAACTCCCATAAACAATTTTCTGGACAAAAACAGGCATGAATCCTTCTATACACAGGCAAATGTAGTGTTTATAAGCTACGACATTTCCCGTATTCCTACCTGCAAGCATAGGCATCACAGGTAGCTCAAGCGCTTTTGGTGAACCAAGCAGGACCAGCTTCCCATCAGACTTCAGCAGACCAAGCAATGGTAGGAGCGTGTGAACTGCAGAGACTGTATCGATAATACCATCCATTGTGTCCGCGGCAGCCTACATAGATTCAGTACAACCATGAAAACATATTGCATACCCAAGAATCCCCATTTAGTTAGAAAGATTGACTCGCCCAGAAGGAAATAACACCGCAACAGAAAAAGAGTAACAAGAAGGTGGTATACCTGCATCTGATCTTGGTCATTGCTAACCAAAAAGAAATCGGCACCAAGATGCTCAATTGCTTCTTGCTTCTTGGCAGGGTTAGTACTAATGACTGTAACCTGAGTGCCAAATGCCTTTGCTAGCTTCACAGCTACATGGCCTAGTCCACCTAGACCTACCACACCCACATGCATACCTGGCTTGTCAAGTCCAAAATACTTTAATGGGCTGTAAGTTGTGATCCCAGCACAAAGTAGAGGAGAACCAGCATCAAGTGGCATGTTGTCTGGCCAGCGAACTACGAAATGCTCATTAGCGACAATGATGTCCGAGTATCCTCCATAAGTGCGGGTTCCATCAAAGTAGGTAGATCTATAGGTAAGTACCATCTTGCGACATTGATTTTCAAGATTGTTTGTGCACTTGTTGCATGAGCGACAAGATCCAACCATGCACCCAATGCCGACTTTGTCTCCAACTTTGAACTTCTGAACCTTGCTTCCCACCTCCATCACTATGCCCACAATCTCATGGCTGCAGCAATCAATTTCAACCCACTAAATCAGTTGAAATGTTTAGTTGATAGGGGTAAGTCCCCGAAATCATCCACCAATTTTGACAGCTAAATGCATCTACCAATAACAGAAACTTCCCGGTTATTTTCTGCACTAATGCTAAATACACCTTAAAATCTTAGATAACACCAGATGTTATAGGGGGAGGACTTAAAAGTTAAGCATAACATGGAACACCCTGCTAATCTGAAAATGGTAACTGCGAATATGGTAACTTTTAACTCCCTTTGTATCTGTTTAGGGAACAGAATGGGGCACTAGCTATTTCTTTACAATGATAAAACTGAATACAGCAACATAAATTTCTTGAAATTTGATGCAATGCTCTTATGTCTTGGTTCTTGAAATAACAAGCAACTGCCAATTTAACTGAAGAGTGAAGACGATAAGATAATGAGTCTTATGACAGTGCAGTATTTAGAAGAGCAAAAATGGGCCAGGCAAAGCAACTGCAATGACAGATTATTAGGAAAAGCAACAAACAGTAAATTACTAACGTCCACTACGTGAGTGGGAACCATTACTGCCAAAGAATCCTAAATAAGCATGTAATAGAATAAACGGGAATTCTAATGCACATTGGTTTACAGCAATTCTGACATCATAGCTCTCATCTTACTCATAGTATAATCACGGCAAGCATGGAAGGCTTGCAAAATTCCAGCGGATTGATTGAAAAAAAATGAACGGATCAAGAGACCAGATAGAGGGAATAGCCTAGCCACCACTGCTGGACCTTATTATCTACCACTCACAGAACTCCCCTGATGTAAATTAATGACTAATATACACATCACACCGTTTTAAGCTGGGTATAAGTTGAGCCTTCCCCCTAAATGCGTGTTACATGCCGTGCATCCGCATGAAGTTCCCAGGATTCATTGCCGTGTGCATCATTTTCAAGTGTGCTCTTTGAGTTGGTAAAAAGGGATGATTCCAATCATTGACAACCACACTGTTGATATATGTCTTGTATTTATAGCTAAAGATATAAGGTGTAGGCCGAGCTGTCCGGAGCGGAGCGAACGGAGAATTTTTTAGTGTCCGTACATGAGTAGGATTACGTTTTTCCTTGAGTTGGACATAGTTATAAATACGATGTGTTCTCTAGTATATTGTGATGGCAGACAATTGATAGATACACATGAGAGAGCGTTGTAAATCTGACTTGTACAAAGTGGATTTGAGTTCTTTTTGAATTGTATTCTTGCGTTTGCTTATCATGTTCTATGCACATTTATCTAGAGCGATTTCGTAACACACTACGTAAAACTCAAATTGCACAAGGCTGCCAGAAGTTCCCGTAATTGCTTTATCGATGGCCACGGATAGCTGTAAGTTGTGTCCTAAGGTCTTGCTATTGACATTTTACCAATTATTGGCAAAGTTGATAATTTAATGGTTTGTAAATCTAAGCTCGTATTACCAGATAACTCAGCACCCACTCTACCTTGCTGTTGTCTTCAGCAGTGAAAGTGCTGCAAGATCAACTTTACAAATTAGAAAACGCTTAGAGAAGCCAAAGAAAAATGCTTAATAGTCTCCTCTCTTCTGTGGCAGTTGTTAGTATTTTCTTCACTTCTTAAGATAGATGTTTCTTAATGGTTCCGATCCGTAAATGGGAAACCTGTAAGTTCTTGTTCATGCCCTATTTGGTCAGCTAAAAAGTGCATTACCCATTACATACTGATTTTTGCACGACAAAGGCGTGGACAAACATTGGCAATAGACGTTCCACAAATCTTTTGTTTCTGCCACCTTAATTTTATGGACAATGGCATTTCCTAATTGCTGATAAATATTAAATATTATCAGACAACATAAGTAGAGAAGTCTGCGTGTGTATTTATATAGAGAGCAGAGGAATTGATCATACCCAGGAACCATAGGATACTGAGAGTTGCCTCTTTCATTTCGAACACTGTGAAGATCGGAGTGACATATGCCACAATACAACACTTTCACCTTCACATCTTCATCACCCGTTGCCCTGTACAAATTCATTCAAACCCAAACCCATCATCACAACCATCATCTTCAACCGCACAGATTAACTAGCTCTGATCAACTAGATTTCAATCGAAGTGGGGTGGTAAAGTCAATACCTTCGGGAAAAGTTGAAAGGGGAGAGGGTGCCAGAAGTGTCCCTAGCTGCCCATCCAAAGGCCTTAACTGGGTGCTCCGTTTCTGGTGATTTGGCCATCGCCCTCTGGATTCTTCTGCCTTTTTTTCCTGATAGAAAAATTTGAAGAGAGAGAGAGAGAGAAAAAAGAAGTTCGGAACTAACAGTGGAACAGTGTGAGGAATTATATGTTGCATCCAAGTTCATGTGATGTCATCAGTGAGGTGGAATACGTCACGGATGAGGTACCCAAAGATTCTGGGAATGGCACGTGTTATTTTCCACGTGTTAAATAAATAGCATTAGTGCACGAGATTTGTAGTAAAATAAAAAACCAACTAATTTTTATTGTGAATCCTAAAAGCTTACTTCACATACATCATTGCTGTGTAACCAAAAAAAAAAAAATACATCATTGCTCCTCCACAGTGATCTCAATGTAAAAGTTTATATGTCCACCCCTGCACTGCAGGATATGTTTGAAAGAGTAGCCTCTTGTTCATCGGTTGCAAAAATCCTGATACGGGCTCAAACAAGCATCTCGCGATTTGTTATTTAACTTTTCTAATTCTCGTATTGAATATGAATTTTTTCAATCGCAAGCAATCCGCTCGTTATTTTTTTGTTCATGACATTTTGATTACGGACTCACAATCTTCCTTAATTCGAGAAATCAACCACAACTTCTAACGGCAATAAAATCTTGATATTATAGCAGATTGTGGCATGATTGCCCTTGTCCTACTGAATTTCTAATGGAACGAAATATGGAACTGTTTTACTCCAATTGAGAACTACTATTGGACCCATCTTTTTATTAATGTACGGTTTACCGCCATCATTGGGTCTAGTATTGTTTTATCGGATACATAATTAACCAGTTTATGCACCAGCCACGACAACAACACTTAGATGCAACATGTTGCCCCTTAAAGCACATAAAAGACTACTCCAGGTCAAGGCTACTTTTTCTAGCGTACTTTTATTCTTTCTCTTCCAAGCTTATTGTGCTTCAAATTGGGCTAGTTGTCCCATTTCTAGTCCTTCTACAACTGAATAGTGTATCTTTCGTAGTCCTAAGCCTCATATTTTGGAAGACAATGAAACAAAATACAGTTTTCAAAGCTCAGCTTCCGATCCTTTTATACATTTTTCAGACATGTTAGCTAATCATCTACCAATCGATTTGCAATTTCCTGTAATTTTAGAGGCAGCTACATTCTCAATGATACCGCAGTAGCGGAGGTCATTGGTGCGTAAATCAAGCCCTCGTAGATGGTTCGAGTGGAACATTTTATGCCACTTCTAGGAATTGTTCAGGGTCCTCTGACCAGGGACCCTTAAATTTTAGTTATGAACTACACTGCTAATATAAATATCTTTTTGGTTTAAGTCGGGTGTGTTTTCAACATTTTTGTGTACTAAGATCATCACAGTAGTTGAAATTGAAAATTATCTGTATATTTCTGTGTATTTTTAAGAAGTCGTAGGAGGCCTGTATACATAGGCACTACAGTTGACCTAGCTAATCGTGAATACAATGAGTAATTAAGGCTTGAAGAATACAAGATTGACAAAAGACAGGGAGTAAATTAAGAAGATTTCTTAATTTACGTAGGTAACTCTAATATCCCCCTCAAACTCAAGGCCAGGTTGAGTTTGAAAAAAACGGCAAGAAGTTTTTTGCTTAGAGCGATCTTCATGAAAACATTTGCAAGTTGAACAGAGGACGAGACAGGAATGAGCTGTACCACGAGTGAAGATGACAACCACGATATGAATGGGTGGTGGCGATTGTCGGTGGAGGTTGATGGTGGCTAATTGCGATGGTTGAGGGTGACTGATTGTATTTCTCGGTGGTCGCAACTTTTAGTTTTCGATCCTTCTCGGTGGTGGCGATGATCGATGGTTGATGGTCAATGGTGCCCGACTCTGGTGGTGGTGGTGGTCACATTAGGGATGGTTTTTATGGGGGTGGTCATAGGTGGCAGGGGTCGGATGGGGGTTGTTATGGGTGGTGCAAGTCAAATTTGTTGATAAGCTTTGGTCAATGTTGGTGTTAGGCGTAGTCTTTCTACGTTGCCCTTATTCTTGTGTCATTTCAAATATGTTTAACGTCTTTCATCCGAAAAAGTCGACGGAAGGTTATATAACACAGAATTTTGACCAAGAGACTTATCAGGAACCAGAAAAAGTAAAGGGACTCAGTGGGTTAGAAGTTAAAACGTAAGCGATATATATGAAATTACTCCAAAAAAAAGAATGTATACACAAATGAGAAAATTACAATTAGCATATATTCGACAGTCCATGCCCAATAAGAGCACCATGAGACCATAGAAGAAATTTTAACACATGTACACAATGTAGGGTCCACATGAATCAAATATCCCACTACGTACATTGTTGATGCAATTGCGTCATCCAAATGCAAAATTGTTTATATCAAATGTTGGCAACTAAGTCCGTTGACGAGCTGTCATTAACTTGGATTTTATCTCGAGTAACATGACCAAGAAGATTAACCAGGTTTGCCATCTAATTACTATACTTTCTTCATAAACAAAAGTGTATACACCAAAAATGGAAAAAAAAAAATTAGGTGTGAAGAAAATTATTCAATTTGGCAATATGAATTCTAGTATAACATAACGTTTGGTTCCTAAGGGAAGTCTTGAGACAGAGACACAAAGTACCCTACGAGTGTAATGATGTATCTACTTCTTTCCTTAAGAGGCTTACGGTTCTTGAGGGTCTTTCTTATAGATTAGTAAAGCACTTAAAAAAAATGTTTTTCTCTCTCCCCGAGAACACATCTCCCTACACTGACGCACAACATCTCGTTGCCACCGCTCGATTCCTCCGGCATTTGGTGGCGTGATAGTGTAGTTGTATAGTCCTTGTGTGTTTAATTTCTTGTGGATATCTTGAATATTTCTTTCGGACTGTGGTGGTCGTTCTTTTGAGTCGATCACTGTGCTGGTTATGGATCGGGGATTGTCTTCAAGTTGTTGATCTCCTGCTCTTCCCGGTTGGGTAAGTTGGATTAGGTTGGCTGATGGGTAAGGGTCTGGATCAGGTTGGGTAATGGTTTGCATCTCTTGGCTGATGGTTGTCGAGACGCTAGTGGTGGGGTTGTTGCCTCCATGGTGCTTGGCTGATGGTTGTTCCCTCGTCCCCAGTACACCAAAAGGTTGGTAGGAGTGTGTGGGCTTTATCTTTATTTAGTTGAGTTCCTTCTTGGATAGAGGAGCAGTTGACTTGTCTACGATTTGTTTATTCTTTTTGTTATGTTATCCAAGGACAGTGTTGTATCCTGGCTTATAGCTAGTATCTTGGTTAGTAAGGGCACATTTGAGATAACAATCCCTAAAGATGTCTTGGCATCAAAGCCGTTTATTCTTTGGTCGCTCTCAGTTATAGAACAAAGCTTGGCTATGTGTCACTCCTTATCTAAAGCTCCACTGTCCGCAGTGCGGTGTTATGTATTTTTTCTTTCATGTACTATCATGTATTACATACATGTTTAGTAATGACACAATTGGTAGGATGTATGTCCAATGCCAAAAAGAAATGAAGTGATTTATAGGCACCGATTAGAGGGCATATATAGCTCCCCCGCTCGAATAGACAAGTCTCACTCTTGCCCTTACTGATACTGAAAGATCATGCCCTGCTGTTCATGCAGGGTATGCTTATTTGCCTTCATTTAGGCGGCAAAGGGCACATGTAGAGGCATTCAAGGTGCAAAAGTAGAATGAATTCATACGCAACGTAGATCAGAAATAAAGTAGCAAATATATGGTGAAAAAATAAAAGATGTATTTGAGTAAGAAGTTGCCGCCCAAAGACCAGTCCATAAAGAATAAAGACAAGTCACCCACCCAAAAGACCACTAATAAAAATTTTAAAGCTAAATTCTCATTAAAAGGTACGAAATCTCTTCTCTTCGCTTCCCATTCAGGGGCCAAAAAGCTTGATAACAATTTTGCCCAAGCAAGTTACAGGAAAAATCTTCGTCTGCTAGTATCCATTTCCGGCTAGTGTTCAAAAGGAAAGAAAAGAAATGGAGGCAAACATTAAGGTTAGATGCATCAAAAGAAATATTTTGGTCAGAAACAAACTCTTGTGGTCCCAGTAAACTACCTTGTGAACCCATTCATACTCCCCGCCTTTTGTATCAAACGTTCCATGCTGTAGACTGATTAACTTCAGTGTGAAACGAGGACCGCATTCCTGCACACGTCAAATCTCCATTAGACCACCCAACAATAAAATTTAGTAAAGTTCGGTCAAACCAAGTAGCTCAGGCACTTCTGAGAAGGTGCTGTACGTCTCAAAATCCTATCGAGACAAATTTCATAGGTACCCAAAGATATATTGTCTGGCATGTTGCAGCAATGTCCACAATTCCTATAATTTCCAATGCTCCCTAACGCATAATCCATGTAGCAACTTTCATACTTCGAAAGAGATGCTTTACAAGGCCTGCCACTGCCTTTTCGGCTTGGTGAAGCCAAGTAGCCAACAAGGGAGGAAATAGTGGTGCAACATGAGTGGGGAGATGTGGCGAGAATAGAATTCTACGTAAGACACAAACTGTGTAGTGCTCCATAGCAAAACAATGTCTTGATTGGTAACAAGTGGGTCAATCTTGCAAACGTACGGGATGGAGGAAGGCTAAGTTCAGAAAAACAAGGTTATCTCTATTATTTCGCTAAAATAAGCATTTATAACCCGTTTGCGTGTTTTTTAGGAGAGAAAAGAGAGAAAAAGAAAGAAAAGTGGCTCCTTTCCTCCCTTTCTCTAGTTTGTGAGTTTTTCTTTTGAGGAGAGAAAAGAACTACTTAAAATACACGAAACTTCAATAATTCACGACGGCAAGGCCTAGGCCAAACAGGATCTTCAAATTTGGTAATAGTTGTCATCTAGTAACAAAACAACATTCTTGGAAAAGGAAAAACTCTAGGAATCCAAACCTGCAGACGAGCAATTAATTTCTCCTGAGGGCCCTTCTCGTCCTTGGTATCTTTGCCCTTTCCAACTTTTGCATCATTCTGCTTACTTTCTTTACTCTCAAATATATAACTTCGTACAAAAAAACAAAATTAGTAATCATAAGAACAACTTCAAATCTATAACAAGAGCACCCAAACATTAAAAGACACACACCGATGGTGGCGGAAGAATACAAAATCTCGTTGATTGTGGAAGGTTACAACTCGGCGGCCCCGAAAATTTGGATCTTGCGGGAAAAGTGAATGTATCAGCCTATGAGAAACAGAAAAAGTAGCAATGGTGAGAGAGACAGAGAAAGAACACAGATAAAATGCACTAGCTTCATATGAAACTGACGAAGAATGATTCCAAGAGTAATCTCGATGAAACACGAAGCCACACGAAGCCCAACATTAATAAATAATCGAAACCAACCTCCCAACACGATGACCTAGGCGTGTTGTGAAGTTGTTCAACACTAGCTCAGGCTTGTGACTAGTCGGATTCCCATGATTCTGCACACAATATATTAAACAGTAAGTACTAAAATACTTCCATCTTAGGATCAAACATCAGACGTTAGATGACCAGAAAATATCATGTCAACTGTTCACAATCATACAATGAAAAACAACATCGTGCATTGCTGAATTCGTGGCTCACTTCCTCCATTTACATGTATCAGGATCTAGGAAAATACCAGCTGCCAAACGTATTAGCTTGTTGTGTTTGGTAATGGATTTTCGAATTTCTTTGTCAGTAAAGAGTATATGTGAAAAGACGCCAGAGGGGGCAAACCATGTACACAAACAATATACCAAATCAGCCACCTATACAAGGTGTGAAACTATTAAAAAAATCAATAAAGCTATCGTTGGAAGTAACACTTTCCGCAGCCCAGAACACTGAAGTAACAAAAAGGAGCGTTCAGATTCTCAAAAGAACTTTTCTACCCTTCAAAAGCTCTGCTATTCCTTTCCTTCAATAAACACCAAAAAACACATGGAGGAAGCAAAATCAACATATCTCCAACAGATTGCGGCATGACCCATGCAACCTTCAACAGAGCGAACACCAAACCCCACACAAGCCTGGTTATCGAATAATGTAAGAGCAGATGATCCACCGACTCACCAGCTTTCTTGCACATGAAACACCAATTCACATAAACCTTTCTTCACCTCCTCAAGTTATCCCTCCGTTAACACCGAATTTCTAGCAGCCTCCTAAACAAAAAAAGACGCCCAAATAGGGGTTGAACCACATGCTTCAGTTTGCGGTACATTGCTCTGGCAAAAACCATAAGAGCTTTGGCAATAGCCCTATGAAACACACATCTATATATATATATATATGGTGTATTGGAGCCGTCAAAGACCTTCACCTTCCGGTGAAGAAAAAGCTAGAACATAAATAATTAAAAGCCCGAAACAAAAACCCAAGAGGAGACCCGACCTGCAACACAGCTGGCGGCCTAGAGCAATCTGGGTCAATGCCAGCGTTTTACATGTCTGTGTTAAGAAACCTAAAGTCCCAAGTCCCAACTTGCCTTCCTGGATCCTAAATCTAGTTGAAAAGTGAAACTTAACACGACTTCTTCCCCACATTTGTTCCCTCTCCGGTTTCCATCAGCATTCTGCATATAGACTGCATTTTCAACACCTGCTCAGAGCCTTCTAAATGTGCATGAAACTTTCAAAAAGGAGGGTATGAACATGGGGCAGTCTTCTACTCTAGCTATCTACATATTCCCCCTCTTGGGTTTAAAGAGCACTAAGAATAAGGCACGCCGGATAAGGACTCTGGACAAGATAAAGATAATCATATCCGGCATTTGGCCACCCTTATAGGAGCAGATAAGATATCCAAGGGACTGGTTTCATCCCACTCGCGTGGGATAAGTCTATACCAGGGGTTGGGGTAGTTTTATTTTTATCACAACCACTTGGGATAAAAAAAAGACGGGCCAAGAAGAAGAGGAGAGCAGCACCGCAACACCTCCCGCCTGCAAAGCACCCACCGCCCAGAACCCATCGCCACTGCCGACCGTCACTGACTGGTAATGGGATAATGGTGGATGGGGCAATCAGCGACTGGTGGTGGTTGAGGAAAATGGCATTGGTGGTGGTTGCGGAAACCGACAACTGGTGGTGCTGGTGGTGGATGGGGCAATCGGCAAGGAAGGTGTGATGGGGATCACGCGCATAAAGCCAGAGCATAGTCATGGAAACGGAAGAAACATAGAAGAAAAATACGGGCCTGAAGTACAAGCTTAGGTCAATCCAGGGTATTTTAGTAATCCTGGTAAATAATGGAATTTTGGTCATTACGGCTGGTTAGAAAGGTTTAATAATTTATCTTTATTTAAACATAGGATTTTTACGATTCCTTTTATTATTAGGACTTGGTCTAGTCTTCTAGGTAATCTTATAGATTCTTCCTAGTAGGAAATTGTCTATAAAAGCAAGAACTGTAAGTAGAGATAAAGAGAGTTTATGAATTGAATTTTTAGAAGCAGCTTTGCTTTTCTTTTCTTTTCAATGGTGAGACTCCATTGATTCTCTTCTAGATGAGTCTCCTACAAGGCCTTAGTGAGACTCTAAGGTTTTTCAATCCTCTATTATTTCATTTTCTTAATTGGTTTTACTATCTAAAACACAAACAAACAAAATTACTGTTCAAGAAAGGGTACTGTTCACAGCATCCTAAACAGCCCGAAATCAGCCAGATAAACTTGCGGCTCTTCAATACAAAACTGCACTCCTTTAGATGGACAAACAACATCAATATGAGCACAACCACTGCGCTTGTAGCATAGTTTAACAATGCTGTCTTGTCTTAAACCACTCAAGAGTCTTTCCCAAATCTGTATCACCATTCGTAGGACTCAAAATACATTACTTGCCGCCCCTCCCAGGATGTTGGTTAGAGGGTTCAATAATATCACCTCGAGCAAGGTTGCTCGTGCCTCGACTAGTAGAAGACGGTGCTGCATTAAAACCTGGTCGCTTTAATGACCAAATTTCATGCGCTTCCTCAATTTTGAGAGCAAGCTAATTCACATCATCCAAGATAACACAACGTGTGGCTGCCATCTCAAGTTGGATTTCTGTTTGCAGGCCAGATTTGTAAAGAGCAGCAAGTTGACCGGAAGATTCCTTCACACTGTTCCGAATTGTCAGCTCATTAAGCTCCTCTGTGTATCTTCAACCACCCCATTACCCTGCTTAAAAGAAAACATCTTCGAGTACAAAGCTTGCTCATAGTCGCCAGCAGGAAAGTGTTTTTTCATCTTTGGCTTCATCTGATCCCACATATCAATAGATAGGTGATCAGTTCTAGGAAGCAAATCCTCAACCACCAAAAGATGGCTGGACCTTTTAATTTTGCCTTCACAAAAGGACATTCTTGTTTTCAGGCATAGAGTATCATTCAAAGTAATCTTCCACGGACATAGGCCAGTCAAGGAAGGCCGTCGAACATAAAATACAGAAACTTTGAAACGTACTTTTTCTGGCCATATCATCAAGCATCTCAATGTTTTCACGCCGAACCCCTCAATTTCCCATTATATGACCTCAACCTTCGCGGTCTTTTCTTTGTGGCCTAGAGCGTGCAGCGTCATCAGATAGCCTCGATATTCTTTTTTCCTTGACCTCTTTCTAAGACCTTTAGTATGTCATCGAATCAACGATTAATGTTTGCAAACTCTTCTTCATGCCTCTGAATGAGCTTTGACTAACAGAAATTCCCACCACCGAAAAACTTGCAGCGTGGCCACTAGAATTGTGTTTGGAGCCCATAATATTGGAAACTATGAAGCACCGGTGCGGCAGTCTGGGGGAAGCACCAGCACCGGGTGCGCGTCGGGTGCAGGTGCAGGTGCGCGTCGGGTGCAGTATGGGTGCGTGTCCGAAATTATTATTTTTTTTCAAATTATTTTCTAGATCTTGGGTGCGGCTCGGACATGCACCCACAGTTTTTTGGCAGAGAGTAGAAGAAGAAGAAGAAAGAGAACAAGAAAGAGGAGGAGGAGAAGAGAAGAAACAACCTGCGCCGGAGAGGCGAGGGTCTTCCGACGAGCAGCGAGTGGCGACCGTGGTCCGGCAGCAGTGGCGACGGCGCCCCTCCTTGCAGAGCTTTGTAAATGATGTCTGGTGACGACTGTGTTAGATAGTAACTTATAAGCTAGGGTTTCTTGAAAGTTTTTGTTTATTGTGTTTAACACCCAACTTTGTTGACAATCTTTTAAAATAGCCCCATTATTTTTAGAAAATAACAGAACTTCTACAAACTTTGTAATATTTGGGTATGCACTTTCAATATTTCTAAAGCAGTCCTCCAAATTTACAAAATATCTTATTGCTTGTCTAAAATAACATTACTTTTGTTACATATAAATAATATATATTAATAATTTTTTGTTGTATCCCCGCCACACCCGTATCCTATTTTTTGAAAAAATGACGTATCCGCACCCGTATTGCATCCGCACCCGCACCAGAATTCGTGCTTCTTAGATTGGAAATATTACCACTTTTTAATTGCATACAACTTGATACCACGAAATTCCTTCTCTGAGCAAGGCTTTATACCCAAGTTTTGAGCAGTGACATGGGTTACTCAATAGAGGAAATTTCTCCCGTAGTTCAATAAGTTGGAAAAGCTCTTGGGACAAGGTTAACACTGAAAAATCTCACGGACAACCCAAAGTTAGCTGCTTTCCATCAGGGAATCTGGTTACCTCTCAAAAACTTGGATCATCAAGCTACAGTGGAAAACGTGTATCTTGAGGCGAATGAGGGTAAAGAAACAATACATATGGATGTCCTTTCGCTAAGTCATATATGCGATGGTTTCAGTCACCATGTCACTGACGTGTGTCCAACCAAACCTTCTTAAGGAGTGAGATGATTGAAGATGGTCAAAAGCTAGAACATAAGTACAGTAAAGATCAGCTCCAACAAGCAAAAAAATGGGACGATGCCAGAGGTTGTGAAGATAAAAAGCAAGGACTAGACATAACCCAACAAGCTGTTTGCTTGGATATTGAAGCAAAGGTTATAAAAGATGAGGAGGAGGAACAAAGATTTAAAGTAATTCCAGATTTCCTAATTGCTTCTTTATGTGATTTCGTTTATTTGATGCAAGAATCTCGTGGAGCACATAAAGCCTCTAAAGGGAGCTATTAGGACGTTAGGCGACATTTAAAACTGTAAAAGGAGTATGTATCTCATATATTCACCTCAAGTTCTAAAGATCCAACATGAGAACCTCTAAAAAGGGTCTTCTTTTTGGTAACATGTCTAACCAGTCTTTAACAACAGCTACAGAAGATCAGTGAGGCAGGATACGGAGGGGAAAGTATTGTAACATCATTAAACCCTTTCTAATAGTTGGGATCCATTCTTTCTGCCCAATAAGGAGGTTGAAGAGTTGAAGGCTATCAATAAATAATAAGGTGGTGCATTCTCTAAGCGTGTGAAGTACGGGGAAAGATCTCAGGGGCACAAATTAAAATTACATGGGTGGTCTCAACGCTTAAACTCATGGGAGACGAGTTCTTTCAAGCTGGGGGCATTGATGGGGATCAAACCCATAAAGCCAGAGCATATTCATGGAAAAAAACCTATATGACGCATATGGGCCTGAAGTACAAGCTTAGGTCAATCCAGGGAATTTTAATAATTCTGGTAGATAATGGTATTTTGGTCATTATGGCTAGTTAGAAATATTTAGCAGTCTCTATCTTTCCTTAGTTATAGGATATGTAGGACTCCTCTTATTATTTGGACTTGGTCTAGTCCTTTTTTTTGGTAATCTCCTAGATTCTTAGTAGGAAAGGTCTTTACTTATTGCCTACATAAGCAAGCATTGTAAGCAGAGCAGAGATAGTTCATGAATTAAATTCTCAGAAGCAGCTTTGCCTTTCTTTTCTTTTCTTTTTTTCTTTTCAATGCCGAGACTGCCGAGACTCCATTGACTCTCTTCTAAGTGAGACCACTAGAAGGCCTTAGCGAGAGTCTAAGGTTTTCCTATCCTTTATTGTTTTCTTTACTAGTTGTTTGTTCATATCTAAATCAAAGGCTAAGAGAATGCTCTCACTGTATTGAAGGAATAAGTGACCACATCTGCACTGTAAACTAGTATTTTAATAGCTTAACGAATCCTGTATGTAGCTTTACTTTCATATGTCCTTGACTTAGAAAATAAATTATATGGTACAAATCTATTTAGAAAATAAATTATATGGTACAAATCTATTTCAACATAGCATTTAGCATGATACTAAACGACTAATAGTCAAAACGCAAGAACCGCGAATAACTAGACCACCAGACCTTAATATCCTTGCGCAAAGTGAGTTTTGATAGCTTGAAATGGGCGGTAGGTCCGTCAGGCAAGCCAATGATTAGGAGAGCATCTATACAACAACCATTGGAGTTAAAAACTAGTAACCCTCCATTTACGCATGAGCGCTAGAGGCATGAATATAAAGTCCAGCGAACTGTAACCTGGTTCCCTGCGGTTTGTGTGAACAACTATAACCGAAGTAAAGTCCTTGTTCCTTGCATATTCCACAATCTGCAAGAATATTAAGTATTTATCTAAAATTAGACGACGCCTATAGCACTCAATCCATAGCTAAATAAAATCATGCAACTAAACAGGAAAGGGAGGAACAAGCAGTGACCTTTTTCAAGTCATAGGTTCCTCTCTTGTAGTAATGAGCATTTGGGATTACTGAGAGCAGATCCGATATGAATGCAGGCCCCCTCTGTCAAAGGCCCAAACACAAATTAAACACATCAGCATACCTTGGAATTCGAAACACTGAAGAAACCCAATTCATCTCCCAATCTAAGCTCAAAGCTAAGACATACAGTCGAATGGAAGCGGCTAGTGGTGATCAATATCTTCGGAGTCTGCCCATCTTTCAAAACCGAACTAAACTCGTCCACATCATTCCCAGCAAACAGCTGCAAACAAACCACAAACAATCAAACCA
Organism: Escallonia rubra; assembly: GCA_033065855.1. Lineage (NCBI taxonomy): Eukaryota > Viridiplantae > Streptophyta > Magnoliopsida > Escalloniales > Escalloniaceae > Escallonia > Escallonia rubra. The sequence goes on along the minus strand of JAVXUO010001836.1, from coordinate 22,003 downwards.
AGCTACACCCTTCATTCCCATTTTCTGTTTCCCTTAATTGCAAACACTTGTACAAGATAAAAACATTCACGACAAATCATCAAACAATTGGTGTGATGTAAAAGACCTCTTCGTCGTCAGGCCTGCAGACCGTCTCATCTGCCTCCCTGGTATTCTCGATCGTACGGGGTATCTTCTTTGGTGGAGGCTGCCCAAATAATAACGACAAAAAAGAAAAAGAAAAATATCAGAACCAGCAAACATTCAAACATTGAGGGGGCGAATTGCATAGTCTTATGGTGATTACATCTTGGCCGAGCTCGAGGGCTAGCTTCTCAGCGGCTTCTCGGGCCTTGGCCTTCTTGCGCTTGTCGAGCTTCTTCTGCTGCTTGAGCTTGGCGTGCACCGCCGATCTCTTATCCTTGTTCTTTATAGTAGACGGGAGCAGCTGCTTTGTTTGCTTCTTCTCACCGTCTGTTAGAATGTTGTCTCTTTGCGGTGGTGCACCGTCGTCGTCTCTGCCGCCGCCGGCCGTGTCTCTCTTCTTTCGTTTGTCCCCCATTAAACCCTCGTCGCTGACTCTGGAACGGGTAGTGCGTGTGCGAGAAGAGAGAGGGAGAAAACCTAGTAAGTCTACCTGTTTAATATTGTCGCTACAGATATAGCACCAAACTGTTCATTTCAAGCGACAAATATTGCCATTTCATCTTTTCAACGTCCTCCTTTTACCAATGCCGTGAAGGAAAAATTAATTTGTGTTGCTATTTCTATGGCTCGACTATAAACAGCTTAATGAGTGTTTGAAGTTAATCTTAAAATGGTCAAACTTGATTTAATTCGAATCAAATCAGGAATGTAGTTGCTTGACAAAAAAAAAAAAAAGTTAATTATTCAATTGACAATTGTATTATTAGACAAATTTAACTTTTGTCACTAGATATCAATTTGTGTCTAAATGACTATTGAATTTTGGAATTCGTTTCAATCCGACCACTCAATTAGCTTATGTCAATCTAATTCCGTTTATTTAGGAGTAAAACTGCCATTCACTATTCACCTTCTTCCTTCGTTCCTTCTTCTTAAGACACATACATGCACGCACACACAAAAACTCACTATCAAACCCCCCCCCCCCCCCCTTCACACCCACCCACCCACCCGCTCAGTCACACGCACACAAACGCAGTCAAACGCGCACGCGCACACACATTCACAGAGTCACACATGTACGCACGCACACACATTATGTCACACACGCGTGCCAACACAGACACAGTCTCTCACACATTGTCTCATACACGCATAACACACACACACACACACACACACACACACACTCTCTCTCACTCACACCCCCACACCACGGGCACAACCACTCTCTGTAACGACCCGAAAATTCGAAGTTCTATCATTCCGAACTCCGGAAGCATTAACCTACCACATCACATCAAATCATATCAAACCATGTTTACTAACACATGCTTTAGAGCATCTAACTAGACATCAACTCAAATTCTTCAAAATACAAGATTACAAAAACTGCTTAAACTTAAATTATTCAAAATTAGGTTCTTTACAAACTCAAGTTCTTTATAGAACAAGTTAACAATATTGACCCACACGGGGTCTTACTACATAGTAGTGATGGGTTTTCCGAAATCTGACACAGACTCTAAATCTATTCCCAAGCATTCTACAGTTGATCATTACCTGCAGAAAGGAATCAAACGAAAGGTGAGCTTTTGAGAGCTCAGTAAGGTCGTTTAAGGAACAACCGAAGGAATTACAAAACGACTCAAGAGTCTATCCAATGATAATTTTTCTAAACATTTCAAACAATTATAAACAGTTTGATGATTTTCAAAACGATCATAATCAATTATAAACAAAAATCGAAATGATCATAAACAAATATAAATAGATACCAAAACAAACATTAACAATCATAACAGATTCCAAAACGATCATTTGAAGATCATTGTCAAAGATTCCAAAACAATCACTAACAATCATACACGGATACCCAAACGATCATTTGAAGATCATTTTCAAAGCCGTTATTTTCAAATACAATGATGATTTTTCAAAACGATAATAAACAATCATAAATAGACACTAAAACGATCATTTGAAGATCATTCTCAAAGCTATCATTTTAAAATACAATGATAATTTTCTAAAGGATTTCAAAACGAACACAGATACTTCAAAGACAATATGGGGAAAGGTTTCAGATAACCACAAACAGTTTGATCATAATATAGGGAAGAGTTTCAACTCAATCATCTTCAATCAAATATCAAGACATTCATTTTCAAAACAATCATTGTAATATACAATGTAAACAAATTTAGAAGATATTGATCCTGGGCAGAGGCAACGCCACTCCGACAATGCACAGAAAGTGTACACATGCATGATTACGATAACTAGTCTTTTTCCATCATTCAAGGAACTAGCCTGCATTTCCCGTGGGACGCAGAAATAGACCATCCTTATAACGCCTCCCTCATTACAGACCCTCAGGTCAACACAGAAGACAACAATCATAGAATCAACAAGAAATTTAATGTCTGACATGCAATAAATTAAAAATGAGCATCAACATGAATTTAAATAACCGATATCAATTAGGATTTCAATGACAATTAAACATGTTGATATCAATTCATCACTCAAAATTCAAGAATAAACGCAAACAAATAGTAAGAACAAACACAAACAGTTATTGAATTTCGGCATAACCATTCCGAAGAAAGATTGCAAATAGTTATGGAATTTGCTCAGCATGCAATAAAAGGCGAGAATCGATAAGATTTCCAAGTAACCGATTCAGGTTCAATGTTAGGGTTTGCTTAGCAATAACATGTTGTTATCAATGCATATCTCAGTGTTCAACAATAGCCATAAGTAAATCGAAAGAATACTTAAGAACATAAGTTATCGAAATTAGGGTTCAGATAGAAATAATTACCTAGGGTTCAGATAGAAACCCTTACCTGGATCTAAAGCTAAGCTAGTCCAACCGAGTATTTTATTTTAACCTAAACAGAACAATCAAATGATTAGAATACAGTCTACATTACGAATATTATGAACTCAATAATGACTCATACATATTCTTAAAAATGAACCCCTTCACTGGGTAGATTATCAAAATGCCCCTTATGTGTAAAATTACCAAAAGCACCCGTCTCATACTTAAATCACCAAAACAGCCTTCCCGTAAATAAAATCACTAGAACATCCCTATTACATATGAACTTACCCAAAAAGTACCTTTTACAGGTAAAATTATCAAAATACCCCCTAGGGATTCCCGCACCGAAAAAATCTCAAAAACACATTAACTATTTTAAGAATTCTGAAGTCATTTTTGCTTAAAAGTGTCTCAGGAAAATTTCGCTAGAAAATCCCAAACCAGTATACGAACCGAGCGCTCAGAAGTTGATTCTGCTAAAAATAGTTATCGACCTCGGAATGGCACGAAATTTTAGAAAATGAAACGTCTCAGTAATATAAGTTTTCCTAAATTTTTTAGATTAAAATAACTTGGTTTGTTATATCAAATAATTTAAGAATTCCTTTTAATTGACACCCTAATTTAGCGTCCTTCGCGGACACCAAAAATTCCTAAATTTTCTACAGCGTACATCTCGCAAAAATAAAGGAGGTTTCTATTTTGAACTTTGTTAGATTCTGACCAGAACTATTTATAAAAGTTCGCATAAAACTGTTTACCCTAACCCCCCCCCCCCCCCCCAATGACAATTACAGTCACTATTTAAATCACAACCCACATTATTTCACCTTCAAAACACACAGTTCATCTTCTTCCTCCAACTGTCTAAACACACCACAAACACCTGAACACACACTCTAACACATCTAATACACATAAATTAACACACACATACACACATATACATACACCCGAACACACACACCAAACACACACCCCTCCCCCCGGCAACCCACTGAAAAACACACAGAACCTCAAACACATCATTTTAAACACACAATAATGATCACTGAAACACATACAACATACGCACAATCACTGCACACACTTAATACACACACACTTCATTCTCGTTTTTTACACACACTCATGCTGGAAGCATCCCACATACTGCACCTACACTTAAGCACCCACAACTCACCAAAAATCATACACTCACTCGTTGAACACACAGTGTAAACACGCACTAGCCCACTGAGAAAGACCCCCCCCCCCCCCAACACACACACTAAATTCAAAGTAAGAATGACACTAACAGAGGAGAGAATTACCCTTGAAAATTCTTCTTAATCTATCTCTCTGATTTTCTGCCCCAAAGTCCTTTCTGTTCTTCTCTGCTCTGTTTTCTTTATTTTTTTATTTTTTATTTCTCGTGTTCCTTTATTTTCTATTTCCTTGTTTATTTCTTTCTTTCCCGAATTCTTTTACCTACCATAATTTCCTAAACATTTAAATAATTCATTAGTTTATATTTTAAGTGAGTAGTCACCAAATAAACAAGAATGAGGTGGCATCCTCTCAAGACAAGTTTTTTTTCTTTCTAAAATTTGATATCATGCAATTTTTCATAATTTGCAAAATAGCCCCAAAGTTTTTAAAATTACAAAAATGGCCCCAAAAATTTTGAAAATTACATTTTGACCCCAAAATCATTTTAAGCTTCCATACTCTACTAATACCTGAGCATTGCTTGAAATTATCGCTGGTTTATTTTTTGGAGCACATATGATTATTTTAACACACCTAGAAAAGTGCAGGATATTACACCCTCACCCCCATACACCCCCTACCCACACAATCGTGGTAACCCCCCCCCCCCTCCGCGCATGCACAACACATAGCACACTTCATATCACCCCCAATACACACAGCACATGTATGTCTGTCTGCGTGCGTGCACGCGCGATTGTGTGTGTGTGTGTATTTTTATGCGGATCTTTTGTGCATGTTATGCACGCGCGTGTGAATGAGACAGACAGAGATAGTGTGTGTGTGTGTGTGTGTGTGTGTGTGGAGCGAGGTGTGAGTGTGAGAAGGTGTATGTTGTGCGTGTGTGTGACTATGTGTTTGTGTGTGTCTGGGTGTGTGAGACAGTGTGTGCATGCATGTGCGCGCGTGTGTGTAACTGCGTGTGTGGGTGGGGGTTGGGGTGGGGGAGTTTGTGCATACAAGTGTGTGTGAGATGGAGAAAGAAAGAAGAGAGAAAGAAAAAGATGGTAAAAAGACATAAATATCCCTGATTAAATAGGATTTAACGGAGCGGCGTTAAGGACATTTGACAGAGCGACCGGATTGAAATGAATTTCAAAGTTTAATGGTCACTTTAACACAAATCGATATCCAATGACCAAAATTAAATTTGCTTAATAGTACAGCGTTCAACCGAGTAGTTAACTCAAAAAAGAATAAGAGATTTAATCTGCCGAAAATAGTAAAAATTGATTAAATCCATAATACTGATAATCATGTTTCTCATAGGTCTGACATTTTAATTTACCATAATGTCATTCCTGAATAATGATTAGATAGCTTCGGGAGTTATCTTACGACTAACAAAGAGAGGGAACACACCAATCTCATCGACTGCCGCTTTACTTATTATACTTCCTATATGTTTATTCTTTTATCTTTTCTTCTTATACTTCTATACCCACTTTACTCTTATGAATTCAAAGATACTTAATTACTTTTATTGTAATTTTCAATCCCTTCGATGATGATTAGAAATACATAATCTACTTTTATTGCAATTTCCACGCTTGTTCATATGAAACTGATGTTAAAATTATTTATACTAAATAGATATTAAAAATTTATTCATTAAGTGTCATATATGGTCATGTTGTTACAATAGAACTGACTTAAGCCTTTTTTATACAAACACTTTTTATAACCTTAAGCTAATTTACAACTACTTTTATCAAATAACAAATTGATTCTGCTTAAAATAAATTAAATCTAAAATTTAAAAAATGATCAGATTTAAGCTGAAATTGGCTTTTTAGAATCAGTCTAAGACGAAATCTTAGTATTGATCAAGTTATTAAGGTTGAATAGCATCTAACTGCTTATGGTTTAAACGTTTTTACAAATATAGCCTTATGGTTTAAATTTTGGCAACTAAAACATTAACAGTTTAAATTTCAAGCAGTTGGCTGAAATTAATCAAGCCTGTTGTCTAAAGGAAATGTCGTCTGTTTGTGTTACTCATGTGCCCTTTACACAAGAGCAAGCATGTCTGAACATATATTACCAATTTGGGACGAAAAAGTATATCCTATCAGTTTGGGAGGAAAAATTAATGCGATTCCAGCGTTTTTCGTTGACGTGTATATTACATGCACAAGGCACACTTACCTCAGCCGCAACTGAGCGAAAATGAAAAAGGGAAGAAGAAATGGAAGTTAATTGGTGTTACTGTGGAACTCCGGCTACTATGAAATCCTCGTCAGTGAACCTAAGAAAGAGGTTTCTTGATTGTTGGCACTACGAGATAAGGCATAAGCTCGCTATTCACGTATATATATATATATATATATATATATATATATATATATATATATATATATATATATATATAGCTTAATGGGTGGAACCCTGACTACTTGAGGTGAATAGATCATTTCAAATTGTAGGTAAATGGAGGTTGTAGCAATCTTCGGTGGGTTGATCCACCCATCCCTAACAAGGCAAAGCATGTGATTAGGGGTTTGATAAGAAGGAATTGTTCGCTACAACAGCAAGCAAGTGACTGAAAGGTGTTGATGGTGTTGTTGTTACTAACAATTATTACAATCATGCGTTTGAAAGTTGGAAAAGCAGACAAATCAAATACTGCAGTTGGTTAAATGGATTATTTTAACTTGGAAGGGTTATGTGTTTAGAATTATACTGTGGTGTATGGACTAAAGTTAGAGCTTCCAAAGACTGATGTACAACTTAGAATTAGGTTTAAGCTGTAGCTGTGAGTTGTTTGTGTTCAAGAACTTCTATCTTGATGTACTCGACGTGAAAGGACTTAAGTGATAATCAAGGCAAATCTTAATTAGCTCAATCTCAATTATAATGTCTGCAATTCAATTCAAGCATAGCTAAATGCACAACACAATCAGAAATGGCAAAAAGGTTAAATGGCATATTCTATTATACATTACATCAATTTGGACATCCAATATTAATGTTACTTAGACAATTCTGGAGTACAACTTAACATCATCTACAGTCAAATACACTTGCAAGATAAAGTTTACGACCAGGAGTAGAAGTTTACTCTTTAAATCTACACATCATCACCAGAAAGAACATTAACTCCTTTTCAAGAATTTCCCAATCCCTTTAACCCTCATATTTTAAATAGGGTTAATTACACTTATGTCCCTGAGGTTATAGGGTAATTACACGCGTGTCCATAAGTTTGGAAAATAGGCACTTATGTCCTTTGACCTAACGGAATACAAGAATACATAACGGTTTAGAAGAAATGACCGTATTGCCCATGACTCCAAATGTAATTTATTGAAATGCCACCCATCTCAATTCAAACCAATCTTCCTATTACACTAAGGATCCACAGGCCACCAGGTACCACCTCCACCTGCAAGACCCTTCAAGATCTCACCTACGGTCAGATCTAAGGTACCACCTCCGGTGGCTTGAAGCGGTGGATCGCGGCAGTGGGTCGTCGTGGTATGCGGTGTTGGGATGGTGCGTAGGTGGTGTTGAGGAATGACGGTGGTGCGATTGGGGTCCCGGCGGCATGTCGCGGTGGCTTGTCGAGGCAGAGGCTCGTGGTGGGGCATCGCGACAGTGGCTCGCAGCGCGGGTGTTGAAGGAGGATTAGGGTCACAGGTATGGAAGATGGATTTGAGGGAGGATTGAGTCGGGGCTTTTTGCGGCGGTGCGGGTGAACGGGGCTGCCTTGTGTGGTTGAGGCTACGGCGGGGTAAACAGCGCTGCCGTGAGTTGTTAAGGTCACCGGCGGCGGGGTGGGGGAGGGAGGTGTCGGCGCCGGGGTGGGGAATGAAGGCTGTGTGAAACCCTAATCCTAAATTAGGCTTTGGCAACCCTTGAAACCCTAATTTGAAAATCCTAACCCTAAATTAGGCTTTGAAAACGTAATTTGAAAACCCTAATTCTAAATTTAGTGAAAACCTAAGTTGAAAACCCTAAGTTTCAAGAATATTAGGATTTCAAACACTAATTTTTAAAATTAGGGTTTGAAAACCCTAATTGAAAATATAAAGTACAAGGGTAGTATTGTCATTTAAAAAATACGTATTGATGACATCACCGAAAAAGTACACTTTTTGGACGGATACTTGACGGATGGATACAAGTGTTACATTTTTAACGTTTGTGGACACGGTTTGTTATCTTTTGAAACTTTGTGTCCTTGACTGTAATTACACCTAAACCTCAGGGACATAAGTGTAATTAACCCTTTGATTTATATACCGATCGGTGGATCGCCCCCCCTATGTGCGGTTTGCGTCCCCACCCCCCCGCCCCCCAGTCCCCTTCCCAGTCCCCCCTTCCTCCTGCCACGTGGTAGGGGTCCCCCTTTCCTGCCTGCCACGTGGCCCCCAAAATCCGGGTCACCATTTTGCAGCCCCCCCCCCATTTTGCGGCCCCCCTGCCATGTGCCCCGGTTCCCCGTCCTTTTTCCGACGTTTCTCTGCTTTCTTTCTTCTCTCTCCCTCATTTTTTCCTCTTTATAAACCCTTCTCCCCGAACCATTTCTTCCACTCCCATCATCTTTACCAACACACACTTCATACTCCATATCTCACTTACAAAAAATTTTACGCTAGAAGATCGGTGGATTTTTCTTGAGCAATATATCAAGTTAAAACAAGTAAGTATTTTGAATTTTCTTATAATTCAATGTTAATTTCAAATTGTTCTTACCAATGATTTGTTTAAATTGTGTTTAGCTTAAATTGTTCTTACCATAGTCTAAAATTCGTGTTTTTTGGGAGTTTGAAATTAGGGATTGAACTAATGTTTATTAGCGAATATTCATTCGAAGTCCAAAAAATAGTCACTTTTTTAGGGCGTCAAAATTTGAATTTTTCACGAATTTATAAAAAATAGCTAGAGCTAGATTTTGCAAAAGTGCAAAAAAGAGACCCTAGTTATTTTTAAAAGATCTATATCAGATTTTTCCCTGGACTGGAAAGAGGTCAACTGATACGGGAAACCTTGTAACTTCGCAGTGTAATTTAAAATATCAAACTAGCGCGATTTCGCGCGAAACTTTTATGAGAACCCTAGGCTGTTGGGAAGTTCCGTTTCCCCGGAATTTGCGCCATTCCGATGTCGTTAGCTATTTTTTGGCCGAACGGGCTTTTAAGCGCTCGATCTGGACACCGGTTCGGGATTTTTGGGCGAAACTTTTGTAAAATACTTTTTAGATCAAAAATGAATTCATAAAGCTTAAAATAGCATTTCAAAGCACTTTTGAGATTTCCGATGCCAGGGGGCATTTCGGTAATTTACCAACCCGATAGGGGTATTTTGCTAATTCTACACTGTTAAATTTTTGCAACGACTATAATTAAGTCTAAAATGGTGTTGCGCTTTGGTTTTTTTTTTTTTTTTTTTTCGTGGCCCCCCACTCCCTGCCCTTTTTTCTTTTCTCTTTCGTACATGGCCCCCACCCCCCACCTCAACCGCGGTTTTTTTATGGCCCCCACCCCCTTCCTCCCCCCCCCCCGTACCGTGGCACCCACGTGGCCCCCACCCCGCGGTTCACTGTACCGTGGCCCCCACTCCCACATTCCCTCTCCGCGCGGTTCTCTGTCCCGTGGCCCCCACCCCCACCCCCTTCCTCCCCCCACCCCGTGGGCCCCCACCCCCTTCCTCTCCCCCGAACCGCAAGAAGAACCCCCGGTTCCTGTACCGTGGCCCCCACACTGTACCGTGGCCCCCCCCCCCCTTCCTCTCCCCCGAACCGCAACAAGGACCCCCGGTTCACTGTCCCGTGGCCCCCACCCCCCTTCCTCTCCCGCGGTTCACTGTACCGTGGCCCCCACCCCGTTGGCCCCCACCCCCAACAAGGGGGCGGTTCTCTGTCCTTGCTTTTTTCTTCGTGGCCCCCACCCCGGTTCCCTTTTTGTTTTCTTTTGCTTTTCTTGTTTTTTTTCGTATCATTTTTTGGTTTCTTGTTTTCTTTTACATATCCTTCTTTCTCGTGCATGGCCCCCCACCCCCGAACGGCAAGGAATTGAGGTTCTATGCGGCCTTCCACTTTTTTCTTCGTGGCCCCCACGCTTGCCTTTCGAAGCCGTTAGCTATTTTTTTCGCCGAAAGGGCTTTTAAGTACTCGATCTGGACACCGGTTCGGAATTTTTAGGTTAAACTTTTGTAAAATACTTTTGAGATGAAGAATGATTTCAAGAAGCTTAAAATAGCATTTTAAAGCACTTTTGAGATTTTCTGAAGCCAGGGGGCATTTTGGTAATTTTTTCGGTAAAGTTTTTCAAAGGACTTTTTAGTCCAGAAATGTAAGTAAAACACCTGAAATGTTGTTTTGAAGCTGATTGCGGGGCGTAATTGTCGCTAAAGGTGAAAACCTAATTAGACAATTTTTCACGAATTTATAAAACATAGCTAGAGCTATATTTTGCCAAAGTGCAAAAAAGAGACCCTAGTTATTTTTAAAAGATATGTATCAGGGAAAATTTTCAGATGTTTCCAAAGATTAGAAAGGGGTTAACTGATACGCAGAACCTTGTAACTTTGCAGTGTAATTTAAAATATCAAGCTAGCGCGATTTCACGCGAAACTTTTACGAGAACCCTAGGATGTTGGGAAGTTCCATTTCAGAGGAATTCTGGCCCTTCCAAAGCTGTTTGCTATTTTTTTTGCCGAACGGGCTTTTAATCGCTCGATCCGGACACCGGTTCGGGATTTTTGGGCGAAAAATCCCGAAAAATACTTTTTAGATCACGGATGAATTCAGGAAACTTAACATAGCATTTTAAAGCACTTTTGAGATTTTCTGAACCCGGGGGCATTTTGGTAATTTGCCACCCCTAGAGGGGCATTTTGGTAATTTTCCCGGTAAAGTTTTTCAAAGGACTTCTTAGTCCAGAAATGTAAGTAAAACACCTGAAATGTTGTTTTGAAGCTGATTGCAGGGCGTTAGGGTGCTAATAGTACCCCGGGGGCATTTCGGTAATTTGTCGCTCAGCGGGGGTATTTTGGTAATTTAACATTGTGAAATTTGCCGACTTACTTTTAGTTTCGGAAGGGGTGTAAGACACCCTGTGGTGTTTTTTTCCAGCCGTTCTGAGATGTTTGTTGGGGCGATGGCTGTCAGGGGGTATTTTGCATAAGTTTGTGTTAACTTTCCCCCTTAAAATACCCTGAGGAAATATTTGGTATATAATTGATAAAAATACATTTAAAATTTTGTTTTAAAGCGATTTTGTGGTGTTGGCGGTGTAGCGGCCATCGGGGGGGTATATTGGTAAATTGTCACGTTGGCTTTAAATTTTAGAGAAATAGAGTAATTAAGCGTTCGAAAGTGGTGGGAAGTGAGGAATTATTTTAATACATTTAAATAATGAGATAATGACTATTGCTAACCCGTTGGTAAGCTAGGTTTAAGATTCGGTTATATTTTTGGAATGTAAATATTATGGACGTTAAGTTGGTTTACGATTATATTTTGTTCTTAGAGATATGGATTTCAACCCCGGACCTCATGATACATCAATCCTATACGATGACGATGACCACGTCGCGAGGTACGTATTTGACGGTGTCGATAGGGGTGTTTTGGAAACAATTCAAAGCACAACTCACCTCGAAGAGTGGGTACTGAACGAGGAACAAAAACAACTATTACACTGTCAAAATTTGGCCATGTTCACCGATCCCGGGATTTTGTCTCGGCATGACGATTGCCTTATATCCGCTCTAGTTGAACGATGGAGGGGCGAGACGAACTCATTTCACTTCCGGTTTGGTGAAATGACTATTACATTAGAGGACGTCGGATTTATACTTGGAATCCCATGTCACGGCAAACCCATTACTTGGAGCAAAACGTCTGCATCCGTATCGAAGATGGCTAGGCAGTATTTCCCGGGAATCCCGAGGGAAGCTCATACGTCTAATGGCATAAAACTTAAATGGCTGAGAGAGCAGTACGGCGTGCTACCGGATGAATACACTCCTCATGATTTCGTGACGTATACGAAGGCATTCCTTCTGTATATTATTGGAGCCATATTACTTCCGACGCATTCGAAAAACACCGTGCATCCGAAGTATATGGTGTTCTTGGAGGATCTTGAGGAGGTATACTCGTATTCGTGGGGTTCAGCTGTTCTTGCGCACCTATATCGAGCACTGCATAAGGCTACGAGATTGGATGCCAAGTCTATTGCCGCCTGCCTGACTCTATTACAGGTATGAGCATTTATATTCTTGTTTTGACGTGTCAAAGTATTCGTGATTATTTACTAATTCCATATAATGTTTGCATGCACAGGTTTGGTCTTACGAGAGGCTACCCACGGGACGTCCACAACCGCGGGAATATTCCGATGCGGAGTGGCCTAAGGTGTGGGCCTGGGGGCCGGAGGCCAACCGGAAGAGACGGGTAAACCCTCACCACCATCTACAGTTCTATCGGGGGGAACTAGATATGCTGGATGCACCCCAGGTGACGTGGCAGCCATACGGCAAGGTGATGCATCGGTTAGATGAGTACTGTTGGCAACTTCCGGTATCGTACGTGCTGACAGGTTTGGTTCGGGTGCCGCTTATTCACTTCGAAGTATGTGAGTTTCAGATGCCCGATCGAGCGATGAAGCAAGCCGGCTGTCTACAAGGGATACCAAAACCCCCTGTAGACATGCGGCCATACAGGACTTTTCGATGGCCGAAATTCGAGGTGCCTGATGCCTTGAATTTATTGAGCGACGAGGTGGAACAGTGGAGTACTTGGCAAGAAACGTATGGTAGCCTTGTATCGCTCAAGCACGACGGCACCAGTCTTGAGGAGTACCTGCAATGGTTTCTCATGGTGACGCGCACGAGGGTGAATCGCCCTTCCCAGCCGACGAAGACATCGTATGCGCCACGTGATTTCTTTGACCAGTTCTGGGCATTGAACATTGTAAGTCACCCTAGTGTTGTTTCAATATTTATTTGCGCACCTTATCGACAATGCCTGAAATGATGACGGTGATTTTGTTTATGCATGTTTTTTAGGTTGACCAGGGCACTGAGGTGTTCAAGCAGCTGGAGTCGTTTGACTGGTTTGTCGCGCAGGCTCCCGTCAGTCTCAAGAGGTCCATTGAGAGGTACAAGACTGATCTTCACAACTTCAGTGTTGCGTACCGGGGTTACCCAGGGGAGCCGGTCAGTCGCTCAGCGCCTGACGCGTACAACTCTCAGCCCCAGAGTCAGGGCCTGGGGGAGCCGTCTAGTCGATTGCCTTCTTACGCGTCTTCGCCGCAGACCTATGAATTCTGGGAGCCGTATAGTGGCTTGCCTCCTGACGCGTACAACTCTCAGCCCCAGAGTCAGGGCCTGGGGGAGCCGTCTAGTCGCTTGCCTTCTTACGCGTCTTCGCCGCAGAGCTATGAATTCTGGGAGCCGTATAGTGGCTTGCCTCCTGACGCGTACGACTCTCAGCGCCAGAGTCAGGTTCCCCAAGTAGGAATCCAGGCCTCGCGCCCAAGCATCCGGTCGCGCAAAGGACAAGCGACGAAGCCATTGAGGCCGGACAAGATGGGTTGGATCGACCGGCACTACTTCGGGCATGAGCCTGTCGATTCAACAGACTTTCCTCTTGCGACATTCCTAGGTCATGAGGATATCAGAACGTTGGCGCCGGAGACAGATATTTCAAACTTTGTCATGAACGCTTACATAGATCTGCTCCGGATTAGAGAGCAACATTTTAACCGTTCTGAATATGTGAAGCTTAACATGTATCCCACTCATTTTGTGGAATTAACGGTGAGGGAATTCACAGAATCGAGGACGCGAGGGGGCGGCAGGGGTAAGTGGAAACCAGGTAGAAACGTGTTAGGCATGATGAACGCAAACTATCAATGTAACGCTGCTGATGCGAACCTTATCATGATACCTTGTCATCATGCAAACCACTGGTTCCTATTAGTTCTCCATCCAGCGAACAGAACGGTTCACATATACGATAGCCTAAGGGAGGACAATCCTGGACAGCTGCTGGCACAGATGTACAGCGAGTACATCACTTTAGTGGTTAGTTTTTATTTTTTGACCTTGGCTCATAGTATATTCTTCTTGATACATAGGCTTGATTCTCGTTTTATTGTTGGATGCAGACTACTGTCTTCTCGCTAGCGTGCGAACGGCCACCGAGGGACCCTTGGACGGTCGTGATGATAAAGGACCGACCAAAGCAATATAACGGTCACGATTGTGGGATTTACGTCCTCAAGTACATGGACTACATTGCTCGCTCGGAAGTGCTCAAACACTCCTCGTGGACTAGGAAGGATGCCTTGACGTTTAGGTATAGGATAGCCTGGGAGCTGAAAAAGAATGAAGCTAGACGCCTTCATTACCATTATCCTGACTAGCGTGGCTAAGGTGCAATGATGTTACAAAAAACTGCACAAAAAAGAAATGTACATAATTTTTCGCATGCTATGAATTTGGCGCTAAAATGTGCGCGAATATACCTTTCATATGACGCATTCGAAAAAATTACGTGTCTCGTTTTTCGCCAAAATTCATAGAAATGGGCTAAGTAGCGCTTTGCAAAAACTGATTTTTCGCAAGCTAAAAATTGGGCCTTAAAGTGTGCGCGAATAGGGGCGTCGTAAGAAAACCCAAAAAATAATTTGTCTCGTTTTCGCCGAAATTTGTATAAATTGACTAACTAGCGTGCCTGAGGTGCAATGAGCGAAAAAAAAGTGACAACAAAAATTACAACTTTTTTCGCAAGCTAAGAATTGGGCCCTAAAGTGTGCGCGAATAGGGGCGTCGTAGGAAAACCCAAAAAATAATTTGTCTCGTTTTTTGCCGAAATTCATAGAAATGGGCTAAGTAGCGTGCATGAGGTGCTTTGAGCGGGAAAAAACTGTCAAAAAAATTACAACATTTTTCGCAAGCTAAGAACTGGGGCCTAAAGTGTGCGCGAATAGAGGCGTCGTAGGAAAACCCAAAAAATAATTTGTCTCGTTTTCCACCGAAATTCATAGAAATGGACTAACTAGCGTGCCTGAGGTGCAATGAGCGAAAAAAAGTGACAACAAAAATTATAACTTTTTTCGCAAGCTAAGAATTGGGCCCTAAAGTGTGCGCGAATAGGGGCGTCGTAGGAAAACCCAAAAAATAATTTGTCTCGTTTTTCGCCGAAATTCATAGAAATGGACTAACTAGCGTGCCTGAGGTGCAATGAGCGAAAAAAAAGTGACAACAAAAATTACAACTTTTTTCGCAAGCTAAGAACTGGGGCCTAAAGTGTGCACGAATAGGGCGTCGTAGGAAAACCCAAAAAATAATTTGTCTCGTTTTTCGCCGAAATTCATAGAAATGGACTAACTAGCGTGCCTGAGGTGCAATGAGCGAAAAAAAGTGACAACAAAAATTACAACTTTTTGCGCAAGCTAAGCATTGGGCCCTAAAGTGTGCCCGAATAGGCCCTTCCAAAAGTATCAATAATCCACAAACCAAATCACAAATTAAAGATTTCACAAACCAAATCACAAATATAAACATTATAAAAGTTCAATTTATACAACTGAAACATTAATCCTAACACTCTTCCTCATCATCGTCCTCCTCGACCACACTGCCAGGTTCGATACCTAGCACTTTATAATGATTTCTCTTGTCATGGTCAGTCATCTTATTACACAACGCACACTTTCGCAATTTTTTTTGACCCGTTGCTTCTTCAATCGGATTCTTCATACGTATTGCTCGTTTTCGCCCTTTTGTTTGAGAAATAATTGGATCAAAAATGTCGTCCTCCTCACCTTGCAGGCTAGTGCTGTCAATGACTGGCTGTGAAGCTCGATTGAATCTACCGGCTGGAGTCGTCCGAGGGTCCCGGCTTTCTGGTAATGCCATCCTAAACTGTGCATGCTTAGCCTTATCCCGTGCGGCTGCTTCAACTTGATACATGTACCCATCAAATGTTGACGCTGCATCCATTGATAAACCGTGCATGATGTTACAAAGGTGATTATATCGCAGCGTCTCAGATTGCTCGAAATCGACTGAAACATTGGGCACGTAAGGAATGTGACCGTGGACTCTATTGGCTTCCTTCGTCCACCGATCCAAGATATACTCTGGAGGGATTTCACGAGCATTCTTGGCGCTAAAATACCTCAAAGCGTGTCGACAGAGTATACCTTTATGCTCAAACAGTTGACAGTTGCAACTAACACCCCCGGTCTCCATACACACTGCTACGGTAAAATGTCTTCTGTTCTTCGGAGCCGACGAAGAGCACGGATTGGCAAAATTCGTCACATTTGTCAAAGCATAAACCTTGAGATATCTGTTGCATAGCTCGCGCAACTTTGTCATGCTATATTGATTCGACTTTAGTAGTTCATCCTGAAACTGTCTAAACATTTCCTTGGTATAGACTTGAGCCGCATGAGCCTCCAAAGGTGAAAAAACTAATATTTGTCTTTCTCTGTAAACTGTAGCCGCGTCGGCTTCTCTCTCAAGGTGAAATTGCCTGTCAAGGGCTTTCTGCATCTCTAGTACGAAATCTCTTAAACTTGAAGAAGAGCGTACGTACCCATCAAAGAATGAATTCATACCTTCGCTTCTCGAGGTCGTAGTCATTCCGGCTGCAAAAAACTTTTTGGTGTAGGCACCGATCCACTGTGTCCTGATCTCATACAACGCTTGCAGCCATTCATGACTGTGCAAATAGTAGTCATCCATTAACTTGGCCCACCTCTCCTCGAACACGTCTACCGTCAACGATTTCTTCACACATGTATTAAAGTCACTCTTAAATGTCGGATGGTTTGCATATACATTGTGAAGCCGTTCGGGATATTTGTTGCTTATGTGCCATGTGCACAGGCCGTGGTGAGTATCTGGAAGGACCTTAGCGATTGCATTTTTCATTGCCAGATCTTGGTCGGTGATGATGGTCTTTGGAGGAATATGATACATTGCTTCAAGCCACGTTTCAAATAACCACGTAAATGACTCCTCCGTCTCATCCCTAAGCAGGGCAAAGCCAAACAAGATTGACTGATAGTGGTGGTTCACCCCGGTGAACGGCGCAAAAGGCATAGAGTACTTATTTGTGCGGTATGTGGTGTCAAACGTCACAACATCGCCAAAATTTTGGTAAGCAGCTCTAGAACGGGCATCCGACCAAAATATATTAGTAATGCGGTTCTCGTCATCCAGTTGGAGACTATAGAAAAAGCCAGAATTCTCACTCTGAAGGCGCCTGAAGATATCAAGTGTAGCTTGAGAATCACTCCTACAGGAAGACTCTCTCCTCTGAGCACGAATTTCATTTCGGAGGTCAACTTCGTTGAAGCTCAACTTGTCAACCCCCCCAGCCCAGCTTGAGAAAACCCCCATCATTTTAGAAGGTTGAACTTTAGCCTCGGCCATTGTAAATATCAGTTCTCTGTGTGCCGCGCTTATTTCTCGGTGCTGATGAATTTGACCAATCTTACTAGGGGTCATCAACTGATGGTTATGGCTCAACTCCACTCCCGTCACAACCCAATGGTTTTCATTTTTCCGGTGTACTGCATACACATGGGCCTTGCAGCCGGTACCCGGAAATGTGTCCCGTCTTCTTTGTCTTGATGGCCCTTCGTCACTGATCCGAACAACCGGGGGTACATGCGGGGCTCCTCTATGACACTCAAATAGTCTTCCACAAATTTGATCTGTATTGACCCGTTTTCTAGTCGTCTTAATTCTAATACCGAAACCTATCGTTTTCGAATATGCTCTATAGTATGCTTCAACTTCGTCCAGTGTTTGATAAACTTGACCCAAGTAAGGTGGATCAGAATCTTCACAAAAAATATTTCCTCCAGTTGCATCCATATTTATACTGAAATCTAAAAAATAAAAATTATATCATTCTCAACAAGTCATAGAATTAAATAAAATATGTATAAAAATTATTTCCTGCAGTTGTGTGGAAACTTTTGACAGGAAAATTACCAAAATACCCCCGATGAGCGGCAAATAACCGAAATGCCCCCGGGGGTTCATTATCACCCACTCCGAACCCCAAATCAGCTTCAAAACAGCCTTTCAGGTGTTTTACTTAGGTTTCTGGACAAAAAAGTCGTTTGGAAAACTTAACATTGTAGAATTACCAAAACACCCCTATCGGGGTGGCAAATTACCGAAATGCCCCTGGCATCGGAAAATCTCAAAAGTGCTTTGAAATGCTATTTTAAGCTTCCTGAATTCATTCTTGATCTAAAAAGTATTTTTCAGGATTTTTCGCCCAAAAATCCCGAACCGGTGTCCGGATCGAGCGCTTAAAAGCCCGTTCGGCCAAAAAAATAGCTAACGACATCGGAATGGCGCAAATTCCGGGGAAACGGAACTTCCCAACATCCTAGGGTTCTCATAAAAGTTTCGCGCGAAATCGCGCTAGCTTGATATTTTAAATTACATTGCAAAGTTACAAGGTTCCCCGTATCAGTTGACCCCTTTCCAGCCTATGGAAACATCT
Source organism: Escallonia rubra (assembly GCA_033065855.1). Taxonomy (NCBI): domain Eukaryota; kingdom Viridiplantae; phylum Streptophyta; class Magnoliopsida; order Escalloniales; family Escalloniaceae; genus Escallonia; species Escallonia rubra. Next base: position 3,299 of record JAVXUO010001836.1, on the reverse strand, counting down.
CAGAACAACTTTAAAATAACTTTTCGGGTGTCTTACACCCATTCCCGAACTAAAGGCCATTCGGAAAATTTTGACAGGAAAATTACCGAAATGCCCCCGATGGGCGGCAAATTACCGAAACGCCCCCGGGAGTTCAATATCATGCAATATTGTCGCGCAACTTTGTCATGCTATATTTTCGCGCAACTTTCAGGTGTTTGACTTAACTTTCTGGAAATTATAGTCGTTGTAGACTTAACAGTGTAGAATTAGCAAAATACCCCTCTCGGGGTGGCAAATTACCGAAATGCCCCCTGGCATCGGAAAATCTCAAAAGTGCTTTGAAATGCTATTTTAAGCTTCCTGAATTCATTCTTGATCTAAAAAGTATTTTACAAAAGTTTCGCCCAAAAATCCGGAACCGGTGTCCGGATCGAGCGCTTAAAAGCCCGTTCGGCCAAAAAAATAGCTAACGACATCGGAATGGCGCAAATTCCGGGGAAACGGAACTTCCCAACATCCTAGGGTTCTCATAAAAGTTTCGCGCGAAATCGCGCTAGTTTGATATTTTAAATTACACTGCGAAGTTACAAGGTTCCCCGTATCAGTTGACCCCTTTCCAGTCCAGGGAAAAATCTGAAATTTTTCCCTGATATACATCTTTTAAAAATAACTAGGGTCTCTTTTTTGTACTTTGGCAAAATCTAGCTCTAGCTATTTTTTATAAATTCGTGAAAAATCCAAATTTTGACGCCCTAAAAAAATGACTATTTTTTGACTTCGAATGAATATTCGCCAATAAACGCTAGTTCAATCCCTAATTTCAAACTCTCAAAAAACACGAATTTTAGACTATGGTAAGAACAATTTAAGCTAAACACAATTTAAACAAATCATTGGTAAGAACAATTTGAAATTAACATTGAATTATAAGAAAATTCAAAATACTTACTTGTTTTAACTTGATATATTGCTCAAGAAAAATCCACCGATCTTCTAGCGTAAATTTTTTTGTAAGTGAGATATGGAGTATGAAGTGTGTGTTGGTAAAGATGATGGGGAGTGGAAGAAAGGGTTCGGGGAGAAGGGTTTATAAAGAGGGAAAAATGAGGGAGAGAGACGAAAGAAAGCAGAGAAAGGTCGGGGAACCGGGCACGTGGCAGGGGGGCCGCAAAATTGGGGGGGACCGCAACAAGGCGCTGCGGTTTGGGGGGGGGGGACCGGAGGGGTGGCCACGTGGCAGGCAGGAAGGGGGAGTGGGGACCGCCCGCCACGTGGCAGGCAGGGAAGGGGGAGTGGGGGACCGTCGCATGCCACGTGGCAGGCAGGAAGGGGGCCAAGTAAAGGACGGGTGGGTGGGTGTAAAAAAAAATTAATCATACGGACCGCACTAGGAGGTGCGGTCCGGTGGATATTATCCACCGGTAGATATATATATAGTATATATATATATATATATATATATATATATATAGGGAGCTGATCCATTGATAGCGCTAGCAAAATAGGACATCTTGCTAGCGCGATCTGGCCGTCCATCCCGAAGGGATAGACGGCCCAGATCCTTTTTTTTTGCGGCGCTATCAGTCGTCCGCTACTTAGTGTAGCGGACGGACCTTTTTACCATCTTGCCCTCGCTCACCCGTCCGCTACACTGTGTAGCGGACGACATTCTTGGGCCCACATCGTCCGCCAAAAAATAGTCCGCTACACTGTCTAGCGGACGACTGTTTCCGTCAAATCACCCACTTCCCCCTGACAGTTGTCACATCAGTCGATGCACGACTGTTACTTTGTCGTTATCCCAGCGTCCGCAACACAGTGTAGCGGACTAGCCCCTAACTTCGAAACCCTTCTAAACTTCTATTCATTCCTTCTTCTCACAATCAAACTATTCCTTCTTCTCACAATCAAACTAGCGGCGTTGGCAAGTAGATCGGCGCAATTTCTTTGCAAGAAATCCTTTAATCATCTCATTAATCACGTAAGTTCACAAACCAATCCTTTCTTTGTTCATAATCTAGAGGTCATCTTGCGGCGTTGGCAAGTAGATCGGCACTATGCTAGCGTTTGTCAATGTATATACATATATATGATATATGTGTATTGCGATTATCTGATCACATCCTAGCGCTGAATATGCTAGCGTTGTATGTTTGGGAATGTTTACGCTTCCAACCTTGCCCTCTTTCCATTATTTCAGTTGCAAAAAATGGATTTCAACCCTGGACCAGAAGATCCGTCCGTATTATACGACCAAGCAAACCATATCAGTACGCTCATATGGGATGGTGGAGTAAGATACTTATTTTATCGTTTATATCGTTTATTTTGCTTACGTATTTCAGTTGCGAACGTTGTATATCGTTTTTTTTGCTTAAATAATATTTATTAATTCGTAGGAAAGAGCACTTGTCAACACAGTAGAAGTAAACGATAATTTCAAAGCCTGGAAATTGAACAGAACCCAGAAAAGATTACTGCGTGGGATTGGGTTTGGGATTTTCAACGCATGGCAAATCTTTCAACAACTTGACCGGCACTTAATAGGTGCCCTTGTTGAAAGGTGGAGAAGTGAAACGAATACGTTTCACTTCCCTCTCGGAGAGATGACAATTACCCTAGAAGATGTAGGGTTCATCTTAGGGTTATCGGTGACGGGGCGGCCGGTAATAGCTCCTCTGTCCGAAGCAACGAATAAGAGGACCGCTAGGGACTTCTTTACTTCGATACCCCAGGATCAATTTAGCAGTGGTGGTATCAAGTTGAAGTGGTTGGTAGATACCTACGGGGTTTTGCCAGAAAACTATACGGGCCATGACCTTGTGCTGTACACACAAGCCTTCCTCTGGTGGGTGATGGGGGCAATATTATTCCCAACGACGTCGAAGAACACGGTCAGCGTCAAATATTTACCATTTTTGCGTAACCTGGCTGAGGTTGGGGATTATGCCTAGGGTGCAGCAACTCTTGCATACCTGTACCGAGCATTGCACAAGGCAACGAGGCCCGACTCCAAAGCGATATGTGCATGTCTCTCGCTATTGTAGGTATATCATACAATTCTTCATTACGTGCTCTTTGTTGTTGTTGTTTTTTGTTGAATGGACAATAAATGTTGACGATACTTTATTTAATGTCTTTGCTCTCAGGTGTGGTCTTATGAACACCTTGCTACCGGCGCACCCAGGCGTAGGGACGGAACAGATAATGTGTGGCCTCGGTTGTGCGCCTGGGAGTACAGCCGGAAGGATAGCCACTACCCGAGGAGAGACGATCCCCATCACAACATTTCATACTATCGGGGGGAGCTCGACTCG